>JBBGZY010000250.1:2540000-3027500 GCA_037952925.1 Lithobates clamitans
AATAAGCGTATATTTATTGGTTTGCGCAAAAGTTATAACGTCTACAAACTAGGGTACATTTTCTGGAATTTACACAGCTTTTAGTTTATGACTGCCTATGTCATTTCTTGAGGTGCTAAAATGGCAGGGCAGTACAAAACCCCCCCAAATGACCCCATTTTGGAAAGTAGACACCCCAAGGAAATTGCTGAGAGGCATGTTGAACCCATTGAATATTTATTTTTTTTGTCCCAAGTGATTGAAAAATGACAAAAAAAAAAAAAATATTTACAAAAAGTTGTCACTAAATGATATATTGCTCACACAGGCCATGGGCCTATGTGGAATTGCACCCCAAAATACATTTAGCTGCTTCTCCTGAGTATGGGGATACCACATGTGTGGGACTTTTTGGGAGCCTAGCCGCGTACGGGGCCCCGAAAACCAATCACCGCCTTCAGGATTTCTAAGGGTGTAAATTTTTGCTTTCACTCTTCACTGCCTATCACAGTTTCGGAGGCCATGGAATGCCCAGGTGGCACAAAACCCCCCAAAATGACCCCATTTTGGAAAGTAGACACCCCAAGCTATTTGCTGAGAGGCATATTGAGTCCATGGAATATTTTATATTTTGACACAAGTTGCGGGAAAGTGACACTTTTTTTTTTTTTTTTTTCATAAAGTTGTCACTAAATGATATATTGCTCACACAGGCCATGGGCATATGTGGAATTGCACCCCAAAATACATTTAGCTGCTTCTCCTGAGTATGGGGATACCACATGTGTGGGACTTTTTGGGAGCCTAGCCGCGTACGGGACCCCGAAAACCAATCACTGCCTTCAGGATTTCTAAGGGTGAAAATTTTTGATTTCACTCTTTACTGCCTATCACAGTTTCGGAGGCCATGGAATGCCCACGTGGCACAAAACCCCCCAAAATGACCCCATTTTGGAAAGTAGACACCCCAAGCTATTTGCTGAGAGGCATATTGAGTCCATGGAATATTTTATATTTTGACACAAGTTGCGGGAAAGTGACACTTTTTTTTTTTTTTTTTTCATAAAGTTGTCACTAAATGATATATTGCTCACACAGGCCATGGGCATATGTGGAATTGCACCCCAAAATACATTTAGCTGCTTCTCCTGAGTATGGGGATACCACATGTGTGGGACTTTTTGGGAGCCTAGCCGCGTACGGGACCCCGAAAACCAATCACTGCCTTCAGGATTTCTAAGGGTGAAAATTTTTGATTTCACTCTTTACTGCCTATCACAGTTTCGGAGGCCATGGAATGCCCACGTGGCACAAAACCCCCCCAAATGACCCCATTTTGGAAAGTAGACACCCCAAGCTATTTGTTGAAAGGCATGGTGAGTATTTTGCAGCTCTCATTTGTTTTTGAAAATGAAGAAAGACAAGAAAAAACATTTTTTTTTTCTTTTTTCAATTTTCAAAACTTTGTGACAAAAAGTGAGGTCTGCAAAATACTCACTATACCTCTCAGCAAATAGCTTGGGGTGTCTACTTTCCAAAATGGGGTCATTTGGGGGGGTTTTGTGCCACATGGGCATTCCATGGCCTCCGAAACTGTGATAGGCAGTGAAGAGTGAAATCAAAAATTCACGCCCTTAGAAAGCCTGAAGGCGGTGCTTGGTTTTCGGGGTCCCGTACGCGGCTAGGCTCCCAAAAAGTCTCACACATGTGGTATCCCCGTACTCAGGAGAAGCAGCAGAATGTATTTTGGGGTGTAATTTCACATATTCCCATGGCATGTTTGAGCAATATATCATTTAGTGACAACTTTGTGCAAAAAAAAAAAAAAAAATTTGTCTCTTTCCCGCAACTTGTGTCGCAATATAAAATATTCCATGGACTCGACATGCCTCTCAGCAAATAGCTTGGGGTGTCTACTTTCCAAAATGGGGTCATTTGGGGGGGTTTTGAACTGTCCTGACATTTTATGCACAACATTTAGAAGCTTATGTCACACATCACCCACTCTTCTAACCACTTGAAGACAAAGCCCTTTCTGACACTTATTGTTTACATGAAAAAGTTTTTTTTTTTTGCAAAAAAATTACTTTGAACCCCCAAACATTATATATTTTTTTAAAGCAAATGCCCTACAGATTAAAATGGTGGGTGTTTCATTTTTTTTTTTCACACAGTAATTGCGCAGCGATTTTTCAAACGCATTTTTTGGGGAAAAAACACACTTTTTTAAATTTTAATGCACTAAAACACACTATATTGCCCAAATGTTTGATGAAATAAAAAAGATGATCTTAGGCCGAGTACATGGATACCAAACATGACATGCTTTAAAATTGCGCACAAACGTGCAGTGGCAACAAAATAAATACATGTTTAAAAGACTTCAAAAGCCTTTACAGGTTACCACTTTAGATTTACAGAGGAGGTCTACTGGAAAAATTACTGCACTCGATCTGGCCTTCGCGGTGATACCTCACATGCATGGTGCAATTGCTGTTTACGTTTGACGACAGACCGCCGCTTGCGTTCGCCTTAGCGCGAGAGCAGGGGGCGACAGGGGTGTTTTTTTTTTTTTTTTTTTTTTCTTTATTATTTTTTTGCTTTTTTAATCTTACTTTTAAACTGTTCCTTTCATATTTTTTTTTAATCATTTTTATTGTTATCTCGGGGAATGTAAATATCCCCTATGATAGCAATAGGTAGTGACAGGTACTCTTTTTTGAAAAAATTGTGGTCTATTAGACCCTAGATCTCTCCTCTGCCCTCAAAGCATCTGACCACACCAAGATCGGTGTGATAAAATGCTTCCCCAATTTCCCAATGGCGCTATTTACATCCGGCGAAATCTAAGTCATGAAATACTCGTAGCTTCCGGTTTCTTAGGCCATAGAGATGCTTGGAGCCACTCTGGTCTCTGATCAGCTCTATGGTCAGCTGGCTGAATCACCGGCTGCATTCTCAGGTTCCCTGTTGAGACAGGAGAGCCAGAGAAAAACACGGAAGACGGTGGGGGGGGGGCATTCCCTCCCACGGCTTGTAAAAGCAGTCTAGAGGCTAATTAGCCGCTAGGATTGCTTTTACATGAAAGCCGACCGCTGGCTGAAAAGAATGATACCAAGATGATACCTAAACCTGCAGGCATCATTCTGGTATAACCACTCAAAGTCGTGAATGGCGTACCTGAAGACAAAAAAATGGTTAACAATGGTTAACAATAAAGCACAGTAAACAGTAAAGTGTAAATAATTACTTACCTGAAAAACAAACATGATAAAACATAATAACAATAACAATAAAACATTGCAGAATAGAATACAGTAAAAAAGAGCAGAACAATAGAGAGAGAGAATAGAGAGAGAGAGAACAATAAAACGACAACTATTTTTTTTTATTTCATATTTTTTTTTTTTTTTACACTTTTTTTGTAACTAACTTTTATAACGGTAACCGGTTCCAGGTTCGGGTCTCTCAAAATGCGATGGCATCTTGGGAGACCCTGTGAAAGTGTGCCTAGTATGTGCAATGCTGTACCCTACGCTAATACTCAACTAGTGAATGGTAGCGTTCAAAACATTCACCAATGCAAAGACCAGGATTGTCAGGACAGGAGGGACAATAATAGCGGGTGTCACGCCTATATCCGCGCTTGCTGCAGACACAACATCTTTTTTGGGGGGTTCGTTGGGTAGGGGTACTCGGGAGGACATAAAAATGCCTCTCATGCAGCCGACTGCATTTTGGTTGGGGATGTGAATGGGGGAAGTACGGGTGCTGCAGAAGCGGTAGGTTCCCAATTAGGATTGGCGAATGCAGCAGGAAGGGCATTATGGGCAGGACGGGCCTGTGTTTGTCTTCTTGGTGGCAGCGGGACACTACTTGTGCTTGCCACCTTACCAGCTTGAACTGCACTTATGGGACTCGCCACGTCACCACGTGTTACTGCAGTGCTGGTTTGACTACGACCGGGGTGTACTAGGCCGCTGGTGCTTGCCAGTTCACCAAAACGCTACCAAAAAACTGTTAGCGATCGCAGGGATCAGGCCTGACTCTGCGAACGCTGCAGTTATGCGTTTAGTGTTTTGTAAGTGACAGTGATCGATCGATACTGCACTTGGGTGGGCTGGGCCGGGCGGAGGGGCAAAACGCAGGTGCTAGCAGGTATCTGGGCTGATCCCGCTAACACTGCGTTTTTGGGAACCCTAAACTGCTGGTGACGCTAGTATAGATCTGATCGGATCAGATATTGATCCGTTCAGATACTATACCACTAAGGGAGGTGTACGGTGCGTGCGTGGGTGTTAGCGGTACTGTCGCTAACCTGACGCCTGGGGCTGGTGCTTGCCAGTTCACCAAAATGCTACCAAAAAAACTGTTAGCAATCGCAGGGATCAGGCCTGACTGTGCGAACGCTGCAGTTATGCGTTTAGTGTTTTGTAAGTGACAGTGATCGATCGATACTGCACTTGGGTGGGCTGGGCTGGGCCGGGCGGAGGGGCAAAACGCAGGTGCTAGCAGGTATCTGGGCTGATCCCGCTAACACTGCGTTTTTGGGAACCCTAAACTGCTGGGGACGCTAGTATAGATCTGATTGGATCAGATATTGATGCGTTCAGATACTATACCACTAAGGGAGGCGCATGCTGCGTGCGTGGGTGTTAGCGGTACTGGCGCTAATCTGACGCTGCCTGGGGCGACGCATATCACCGCCGGGCGATCGGGGGGCTAAACCTTTATTCGGTAATAAACGGCGGGTGCCCTGACACTATAAAAAATAAACAAACTAACCAGCGTCACCCGTAACGGTTATACGGTGATCAGTGGTGAAAGGGTTAACTAGGGGGCAATCAAGGGGTTAAAACATTTATTAGATAGTATATGGGGGTCCCTGACGCTATAAAACGCTGACGGCGAACCTAAATATTTACCTCACTAACTAGCGTCACCAGCGACACTAATACAGCGATCAGAAAAATGATCGCTTAGCGACACTGGTGAGGGGGGGTGATCAAGGGGTTAAAACTTTATTAGGGGGGGTTAGGGGGGTACCCTAGACCTACAGGGGGGTAACAGTAACTGTGCTAACACAGTAACTGTCACAAACTGACACAGCAGTAATCAGAAAAAAAAAAAAAAAAAAAAAAACTGCTGGTGTCAGTTTGTGACAGGGGGGGGGGGGTGGTGATTGGGGGGGGATCGGGGGGCGATCGGGGGGGGGATCGGGGTGTTTTGTATGCCTGGCATGTTCTACTGTGTGTGTGTGTGTTGGTGCACTCACTCACATGTCGTCTCTCCTCGGGCCGGAACGGAAACTACCGACCCGAGGGGAGATGACATCACTTCCTTTGCTGCTGTTTAGCATACAGCAGCAAAGGAGTGTTCCCATTGGCCGGCGGCGATCGCGAGGGGGGGGCCACGAACGGATGGCCTCCCCCTCGTCTCTGATCGCCGGGGGACAGAACGGGACCGCCTCGGGCGGCGGGGGGGGTCCGATCCACCCGCGGGAGGCAAATCACGTACATGTACGTGATTTTGCCTGCCCGTGCCGCCTTGCCGACGTACATCGGCGTGAGGCGGTCCTTAAGTGGTTAATATGCACCCTCTACACTTCCCCCTACTCCAAACCTTGTACATATCACCCGCACTTCTACCTTCTCCCTACTACTGTACATAATATAAAAACATTATAAATTCCCTCTGTTCTGTTCAGCTGCATAAGAGTTGGCGGGAGGGGAAGCAGCAGCACACTGAGCTTCCCAGTGAATGGCTGTGCAGTTGGGCTTACAGGACAAGTCTGATCATTGGAGGAGAGCATACTGAGTTCCCAGCACAGCTAGAGAACTGACCACAGTGTGTTCTCCTGCTTAGTGTGATCAGTTTTTAATGGGAAAGCAGAGGGGAAAAAAAAAAGAAAAGTCCATAAATCTATCCCATAGTTTGTAGAAACTATAACTTTTGTGCAAACCTATCAATATAGGCTTATTGGGATTTTTTTTTACTAAAAATACTATATGTAGCAGAATACATATTGACCTAAACTGATGAAGAAATTTGATTTTTTACATTTTTTTATTGGATATGTTTTATAGGAGAAAGCAAATATTTTTCACAATTGTCCGTCTTCTTTTGTTTATAGCGCAAAAAAAACAAAAACAAAGAGGTGATAGCACCAAAAGAAAGCTCTATTTGTGAAAAAAAAAGGACATCAATTTTATTTGTTTACAGCGCCACATGACCGCGCAATTGTCAGTTAAAGCAACACAGTGCCGTATCGCAAAAAAATGGCCTGGTCAGGAAGGGGGGTAAATATTCCGGAGCTGTGAGCTAAGTGGTTAAAGGCTGTGACACCTTAACCAGACAGTGCCAATAAAATAAAGTCATTTAATCACTTCCAGACTGCCGCACGGCGATATACGTCCTAACTTTGAAGAGGAATACTGTTGTTATGGCAGCAGCTAGCTGCCATAACCGCGGTATCCTCTTTTTTGGCCGGCGGTCCTGTTTTTCGATAAAAGTGGTCTTTGCGGCGGAATCGCCGCAAGGTCACTATTATCGGCGGCGGGAGAAAGGCTCCCCCCTCCCGCCACTTACGGGTGCCTGGAGCCGTTGGCAGTGCGGAGGCGATCGGATCCTCTCACGTTAGTGGCATGGAGATAAGTGAGGGGAAAATGGCCCCCACCCAACTCCATACCATTGCAGGGTGGAAGTGACGTCAAAACGTCACTTCCGCACACAGCTCTTAAAGGGCCATGTTTTTTTTTTTAATTGCATTTTAGTGTAGTCTTTTTGCCCTTAGATCTCATATTTAAGAGGTCCTGTCATGCTTTTTCTCTATTATAAGGGATGTTTGCATTCCTTGTAATAGGAATAAAAGTGACACAATTTTTTTTTTAAAGAACAGTGTAAAAATAAAAGGTAAAATAAATAAGAAAAAAAACATTTTTTAACCGTGCCCCGTCCCGCCGAGCTCGCTTTTAGAAGCGAACGCATACGTGAATAGCGCCCGCTTATGAAAACGGTGTTCAAACCACACATGTGAGGTATCGCCACAATCGGTAAAGCGAGAGCAATAATTCTAGCCTTAGACCTCCTCTGTTATTTAAAGCATGCTACCTGTAGATTTTTTTTTAAACATCGCCTATGGATATTTTTATTTTTATTCCACGAGCGGGCGCAATTTTGAAGCGTGACATGTTGGGTATCAATTTACTCAGAGTAACATTATCTTCCACAATATAAAAACAAAATGGGCTAACTTTATTGTCTTATTTTTTAATTCAAAAAAGTGTATTTTTTCCCAAAAAAAGTGTGCTTGTAAGACAGCTGTGCAAATACAGTGTGACAGAAAGTATTGCAACGACCGCCATTTTATTCTCTAGGGTGTTAGAAAAAAAAATGCATAATGTTTGGGGGTTCTAAATAATTTTCTAGCAAAAAAAAAAAACAACAGTTTTTAACTTGTAAACAACAAATCTCAAAAAAGAGGCTCGGTCCTTAAGTGGTTAATAAATGAGCAATGTTCACCAGCAGGGGACGCCAGTGTAGAACAAATCACAGCGCAATGCCTAACCAGCCATCCGGGGCTCCTCGTCTGTAGAGCCCGCTGAACGCGGCATGGTATAGTCGCTCTCTGTCCTATCTAAACTTCTTATGTGAGAATTTTATATTATTTGATGATTTGAAACTTTTGAAAAGGTGTCTGCTTTATCACGTGTATTGTATTCCTCTTCTGTGTCCCATTAGGAACACGCCCACTGGATTTTAGGCGCTTTCCTAAATGATGTCTACAGGAGTGTTTCCTAGCGGCCATTTTGTCGGAGCCATTTGCGGTTCGCTGCATTTAATTGTCTACACAAAAATGACGGCTAGACTGTAGACAGAGAGCTGGACGTTTTGTCGCTTTTCGGCATGTGATTGGTGAATGTGATTGCCCAGTAGCGGGACAGCAGTGTTTGAGTGATGAGTAAGATGTCTTCAGCCCGCTGTGCATACGATGTTATGAGGAGCACTGAGGTCAGCTACACATACGTCAGTAACAGTGCATTCATACCTATGGGGGTGTTTACACTGTACTCTTACATGCACGTTTACATTGCGTTCACAGTCTGTTCATAAGGCATTCATTGTGATTTTTTTTTTTAAACATGTATTACTGAATTGCATTTACATGTGGTGCTTCCCTGTGTGTTCCTATGCAGTTACATGCAAAAAAATGCAACACCTATGAAAGCCCTGCTGTGGTGTAAAAAAGGCTTGATGAAGTACATTCATTTTTCTTGCCTATGCATTAGTCCTGCGTTTAAAAATGCGTGCAGCTGCATCTGGTGTAAATGAGATCTAACGGGCTTGTTGGCAACCAGTTGGGGGAGACTCACATTTTTCTAACACAGGCTTCAGCAAGGACACACAAAAAACAATTGTCACATGCTCTGTTCACAGCACAACGCTGGCGTCACATGCCTTTATTTTCTGGGCAGAAAATAAAAAGCGCCCAGGAGACCAATGCTGCGGTGAGCACAGGGCACGTTGTTGTCTGTGTCCCTGCTGAAAAATCTTTGCGCTAACAAGGTCTAAGATAAGCCCATATTGTAAAAATGTACACCGTTGCTCCCAGTTTGACAGCCATGTGATTACAGGTGCGCAGCCTGGAACGAACGCCGCGAATTTGCACAAAATGTCAAATTGGGAGCAGCCGCTGTGTTGCAAATGACATGAATGGGAAGACTTGTGCACCCCGTGCAAGCGCAAACAGCCCTAGCACTGGTGTACAGTATGGTAGGTCCATGTGAGTGTGGCCTTATTGAGTTTTAATGTTTTTTGCATGTGTTTTTTTTTTTTTTGCCAGTAAAGTTGAACTACAGTATTGGTTGCTAGAGGGTGGGGGCTTGTTGTCATGCACCAAAACGCAAGCAATGAAAATGTATGGTGCAGGTGTTTTTTCATTGGCGTTAATAGGGCAAAACACACACCAAAAAAAGCACTTGTATCGTTTGCCAAATTGCATTGCATCATGAAGCATTGATGTGAACAGGCCACACAGAAAATAATGGGTTTCCTTTAGTTAATGTGCCGATCCTGACACGCTGTTTACTTTTATATTTTCATAACGCTTTTATGAAATGTTATGAGATGTCAATAGATTTCCATTTAGGAACAAAAAGTGCAGCGCTAACACTTTTGCTAGGAATAGCTTATCTTGCACTATAACCCAATATGGGCAATATGAATAAAGTTCTTGTATGTGTAATAAATAAACAATATCATTAAATGCATATAACAGTAAACAATAACATCCTTCTTATCCTTGTGCAATGTGATTAAAGTGCTAATAAATGCATATCACAGTAAACTATAAATCTGTCTTTATAAACACAAGTGCGAAGATGTCACCAGAAGAAGGGACATGCACCCAGGGAAAGGTCACGCCATCCTATTGTGACAAAATGGGAGGCTTCCTGGAAGCTTGTGACCCCAAAAAAAAGGGTCAACACGAGCTTTGGTTAATACAATCTTTGAAATTGCTCATCACCGACTCCCACTTTTTAAAATGCGCCTTTCAAAGCAAGATCAGCAATTCGCAGCCCAGCCATCGAGTCTCTCACCCGTCATGAGCGTGAGAATGGAACAAAAAATTTCCAAACAACCATTGGACATTATAGTGCTATTTGTACTACTAAAAGACATATGCAAAAACACCAGAGCAAAATGTAATAATGCATTAAAGTGTTTGTTCACCAATGCCAGAAGTCTGCCAAGCAAAATTGGTGAGTTGGAAGCTCTGGTGCATAAGAGCTATGATGTAATCGGTATTGCTGAAACTTGGCTTCATTCCTCACATGACTGGGATATTCATATTCCTGGCTATGCACTCTTTTGGAGAGACAGGGTAAAAAGGAAAGGTGGCGGGGTCTGTCTCTATGTAAGAAGTGATCTCAAAGCGAGTGTGAATGAGGACCTAATTGATGGAGAGTGTTTTGAGGCTGAAGCATTATGAGTGGAACTGCATATAGATGTGAGTAGTTCAAAGTTAATCATTGGAGCTTGTTATAGACCTCCCAATGTTAATGAGGAGGTGGGAGACACAGCTCCTTGCACAGAGGGAAAGGGCTGGGAAAGTAATAATAATGGGGGATTTTAACTACCTGGAAATTGACTGGAGTAATGGCACTGCTGGGACAGTTGAAGGTCAAACATTTATAAACCTGTTACAGGGCAATTTTATGGTCCAGTTTATTGAGGCCCCAACTAGGAATGATGCTCTGTTGGACCTGGTAATTTCAAACCATGCAGAGCTTATTACTAATGTTCATATAAAGGAACATCTGGGTAGCAGTGACCGTAACGTGATTTCATTTGTTAGCTGTAAGCAAAAAACACATACGGAAAGATAAAAACACTTAACTTTAAGAGAACAAATTTTCCAAGGATGAGGGCTGCTCTCCAGGACTTAGACTGGGAGGGAATATTGGCTTTGATGAACACAGAAATGGGAATTCTTCAAAAAGACTGTGAACTCACTGCAAAGTATATTCCCATGGGCAATAAGTTTAAAAGGCTAAAAATAAAACCTATGTTGCTCATGGCCAAAGTTAAAAAAGCTATAAACAATAAGAAAAAGGCTTTTAAAAGATATAAAAATGAAGGAACACTATTGTCGTTTAAATGTTACAAAGAATATAACAGAATATGTAAAAGGAAATAAAGGACGCAAAAGCCCAGCCCTGACATGTACATGCTAGCGCCC
The DNA here is from genome assembly GCA_037952925.1 of Lithobates clamitans. Classification (NCBI taxonomy): domain Eukaryota; kingdom Metazoa; phylum Chordata; class Amphibia; order Anura; family Ranidae; genus Lithobates; species Lithobates clamitans. The sequence goes on from JBBGZY010000250.1 coordinate 2,550,721, forward strand.
CCCTACATGTTTCTTAATAGATGACGTCATCAGGGGCCATGAACGCATGATGATACCACGCTATCTATTTAGGAAGACCCACGGGAGGATCCAGGCAGCCACGAATGAACGTTCAGACTGAACGAACGAACCACTAATTTGCCCATTTGTGCTGTCATGACATGTTTAACCACATCCGATAAGATTTTGATAAGAAGGACTTTATAGTTTACTGTTCACTATGATATACATTTATTGCACTTTAATATTGAGCAATATTGCACAAGGATAAGTAAAACCAAATTTTTATTGTTTGCTCTTATATGCATTGAATGGATGCTATTATTTATTTATTGCACATATAAGCGCTTTATTCATATTGCCCATATTGGGTTATGTTGCACAAGGTATTTCTAGCAAATTCGTTAGCGCTGCACTTTTTGTTCCTATTTGGTGATACTTTACCAGAGTTTTGTGCCAGCAGCATTATTTCCATGTAGGTCTGAGCACGAAAGTTTTTTTTTTTTCTTTTTTCTTTCAATAATAGATTTCTATTTGAACTGCAACCCACTGCGCTGAAATAAAATGGTAGATGCAGTACTTTTTTCATTGCACCCCCATAGCTGTGCAGTGGTGTGAACTTACACCGTAGGAAGCAAGGCGGTTTGGTTTGGTCAGCACTAGAAATAGCTGCTAGCACAGGCCCTGGGACGCATGAAAACATGCCAGTGTTAAAGAGGAAGTAAACTTCCATACCTGACTTTTACCTATAGGTAGTGTAAATATCTCCTAAACGTGCACCGATTAGGAGATATTTACATTACATGCAGCCAGTGACCTCACTCCCGTGCCGTTTCTTCCAAACCATGTGCGCGGGAGTGACATCATTGCGGCTCCAGCCAGTCACAGAGCCGGAGCCCGCAAACCTGGAAGCAAGACAGGTGAAGATTGAAGCGGCTGCAGCTCTGACATCGCGGAGCTAGATCAGATTTGTTTTAAGGTAAGAGTGACATTATTTGCAAGTATGCAATGCTCATTACAGCACATTATGTCTTTACTTTGCAGAAAAAAAAAAGGCCAGCGGTATACAACCGTTTTAAAGCACCCTAAAATATCATAGAGCAGCCTTTTTCAACCAGGGTGCCTTGGCAAAATGCCTCAAGCCTGTCTTTTAGTTACACAACATCACAGATTTTCATTGTGCATTACATAGTGTTCTTTTTTGTCCCTCCCGTGCCCCTTTCCATTAGCACTGGAGCAAGGGAGAGAACCTGAGGGGGAAGACAAACATTGGAATACTAGTTAGTACCAGTGTGCAAAGGTGTATTTGTTTTGGAAGAATAAATCACCTCTAATGTTGGGCATCCTATATGTGTGGATGCTGTTGTGTTATGTAAACCTATTTAGTTTTTTTGCATTTTAGAATGGGGTGCCCCAAGAGTGTGCATAATTTTAAAGGGTGCCTCGACTGAGAAAAAGGTTGAGAACCACTGGTGATGTACAGTGTACCTCCGGGCTATTACAGATTAGATGACGGTACTTGTTGGGGGCAAATGATAAATCATGTCATTCTTTTATGTTTAGGTACCAAATCGAGGTAAGAAATTTCCTGTCTGATCAGAAACAAATGTCAGTTCTTCCTTATGGGAAAAAAAACTGATTGTATGAAGATGAATAATAATAATGAATTGTATAAAATGTTATATGTAGTAGAGAGCGAACGTTTTAGGCAGGTGTGAGGAACTGCTGTAAAGCAGGATTGCCAAACTTAATTTTATTGTAGGCCGCATCAGTATTATGGTTGCCCTCAAAAGGCTGGTTGTATCTGTAACACTACAGTACCGTATTTTTCCGTGTATAAGACGCTATTTTTTCCTAAAATAATAGCCTGAAAATCGAGCAGCGTCATATACACGGTCAGCCAGCCTGGGAGACAGCCGCGCAGGTGCGTTGCTGCCCATAGCTTGTCAAACGGCTTCCTCCAATCACGAGCCGTATGTTACTGACGTCAGCTGGAGCTGGAGGTGAGGGGGGAAGTGGAGAGTGCGCAGATGCAACAGGGACTGGAGTGTTCTGAGCAAGATGTCAGACAATAATACAAAAGTATCGTATATACTCGAGTATAAGTCGAATTTTTCAGCACCTTTTTTTTGTGCTGAAAGTGCCCCCCTCGACTTATACTCGAGTCAAGCACTTTTCTGCAGCAAAAAATTTCATTTTCCGAACCGAATTTGGGGCCCCGTATCTCAGGGCCACTTGGTGCTAGAAACCCCAAATTTGGTGTGCAAACCCAGTGGACCTTGTACCACAACATATCCAAAGCTGGAGTTCCTAGCACTAAGTGGCCCTGAGATACGGGGCCCCAAAATCGGTTCGGAAAATGTCATTCTCTGCTGCAGAAAAGTGCTTGACATTTTCTGAACCGACTTTGGAGCCCTGTATCTCAGGATCACTTAGTGCTAGGAACCCCAAATTTGGTGTGCAAACCAAGTGGACCTGGTCCCATAACATTTTCAAAGCTGGGGTTCCTAGCACCAAGTGGCCCCGAGATATGGGGCCCCAAAATAGGTTTGGAAAATGTCATTCTCTGCTGCAGAAAAGTGCTTGACATTTTTTGAACCAATATTTGGGGTCCTGTATCTCGGGGCCACTTGGTTCTAGAAATCCCAGCTTTGGATATTTTATGGTGCTAGTTCCACTGGGTTTGCACACCAAATTTGGGGTTCCTAGCACTAAGTGGCCCCGAGATACGGGGCCCCAAATTCGGTCAACTGTGTCCATCTGTAGCAATGTCATTTCGGACACTTTGGGTTCAGAGACCCCAAATTTTGGCTGCAGCTAGGGGGCATCTAGGAACACTTAACTACTGAGTTTGAAGTTCAGGGGACCTATGGCTGCAAATGGGCACAGTGAGGCTGCAAATGGGCATTGTTGACCCTCTTTTCCACTTACAGTAGCTGTGCATTTCTCACCCTCGTCTTATACTCGGGTCAATAAGTTTTTCCCATTTTTTTTTTGTGGTAAATTAGGGCCTCGACTTATACTCGGAACGACTTATACTCGAGTATATACCGTAAGTGATTGTCTTACTCTGCAAAAGTCAAACCAAATTTAGCCAGCTATGCAAAAGAGCATATGAATAGAGCTGCAGATAAACAGTTTGTAGCTCCCTCCACTGAGTGTATAATCAGACAGTGGAGAAAACAGGAAGAACAACCCCTGCATAATATGCTGGTATTTAAACATGAACTGTAATGTGTTCTGTTTTACCTATGTTTAAAATATTGATTTCTTAATTTTGGGTTGAAAAAGTGGGGGGCGTCTTGTACATGGGGACGTCTTATACACGGAAAAATACGGTACATATCAGGAATATGATGTGTTTGGGGTAACAAATGCATTAAGCCCCATTGAAAATCTATGGGATGACTTGAAGACTGCTATCCACAAACCATCACTATCAAATATAACTGAACTTGAGCAGTTCTGCAAATATTGCAAAGTCTAGATGTGCAAAGTTAGTAGAGACATCCTAACAGACTAAAAGCTTTAATTAAAGCAAAAGGTGGTTCAACAAAATATTGACACAAGGGGTGATTCTTTTCCAACTCAGTGATTCTGTTTTTTATTTTTTTTATTTTTTGACATGTTGGTGTTCTATCTTTCACTTGGATGTTATAGGTTGCACTGAGTAAATACAGCTGGATAAGACGCTAACTATCTGTCTTTATTTTAGGCTGCAAAGAAACAAAATGTGATTATTTTAAAGGGGGTGATTATTTTCTATACCCACTGTATACCAAGCAGATGCTAATGATATAGGTATAGTTCAGGTGTCACTTAATGGCGGACCGCGATCCGGACATGGACCAAGTGACAGTTCAGTCCAGGCTGCAGCAGTACCATCCAGCAGCCTGAGCGGACTCCTCTCTCTGCTGCAGCTGTTAAGAATCACTGCCCTGTAGAGGGCGGGAGGAATGGCAGGGTCGACGTGGACCCCCCAGCATGCACCAGCCCACCGCCGCTGTTGTAGTCACAGCAGAGCGGGCGTGAGAAACGGAAGGTCTACAGGGGGAGCAACAGCTGCCCAACCCCTCCCCAGTGCACTTGCCTGCTGCTGAACTCGCAGCAAGAAGAAGGACCCAGATCCCCTCGTCCCGCATGCGAGCACACCCAGAAGAGGAGTTCACCCCCCGCCACTCGGCCCATCCCTCCACACCTAAGGTAGGGGGGAGATTATAGGGTTAAGGGGGGGGCTGTGATGTCAGAGAAAAGAGCTGTGATATGGGGGGGCGGTAGCTGTGAGGGGTGAGCTGTGATATGAGTGGCTGGGAAAGGGGGGAACTGTAATACTGGAGGGGTGTGATGTGAGAGGGTGAAACTGATGTGAGAAGGGGGAGCTGTGATATGAGGCAGTGTGATGAGAATGGGGAGGGGGGGCGCTGTGATATGCAGGGCTGTGAGCGGGGGGGGGGGGGGGCTGTGATGTGAGAGGGAGAAGCTGTGATATGAGGGACTGTGATGAGAATGGGGGAGGGGGGCGCTGTGATATGAAGGGCTGTGGGGGAGGGGGCTGTGATGTTAGAGGGAGAAGCTGTGATATGGGGGGCTGTGATGTAAGAAGGGGGGAGCTGTGGTATAGGGGGCTGTGATGTGAGAGGGGGGCTATAATATGAAGGGTTTGTGATGCGAGGAGGGGGTTGTGATTGCAAGGGGGACTGTGATGTGTGGGAGGGGTCTGTAATTGCAAGGGTGGCTGTGATGTAAGAAAGGGGAGCTGTGATGTGAGAAGGGGGAGCTATGATTTGGCAGAGCTGTTATGTAAGAGGGGGAGCTGTAATATAGGGGGCTGTGATGTGAGAGGGGGAGCTGTGATATGGGCGGGCTGTGATGTGAGAGGGAAGCTGTGATATGGGGGGCTGTGTTGTGAGGCGAGAGCTATAATATGGGGTGGCTGTTGTATGAAGGGGCTGTGATTTCAGGAGGGGGAGAGCTGTGATGTGGGGGCTGTGATGTGAGGGAGGGGTCTGTGATGTAAGCGGGGATGTAATTTTGGGGGGCTCTGATGTGAAGGGGGGCTGTGATGGATAAAGGGGGACTGAGAAAAATGAGATTTGAACCTCCGCAGAAAGAAAATGTTACCAACTGGACCTCCGTGAATTTTAATTCAGTACCCCTGGTATAGTTGATAGACTGTATAGTAGAGCTACACAATTCTGGCCAAAATGAGAATCACAATTTTTTTGCTTAGAATAAAAAGATCACGATTATCTCAGGATTCTCACAACGTAAAATTGAAAGCAGAAAAAATTGGGCTGTTTTTACTGGTTAGTTTTGTTTTTTTTTGTTTAATTCATTAACCACTTGAGCCCCGGACCATTATGCTGCCTAAGGACCAGAGGTCTTTTTCCAATTTGGCACTGCGTCGCTTTAACTGCTAATTGCGCGGTCATGCAATGCTGTACCCAAACGAAATTTGCGTCCTTTTCTTCCCACAAATAGAGCTTTCTTTTGATGGTATTTGATCACCTCTGCGGTTTTTATTTTTTGCGCTATAAACGGAAAAAGACCAAAAATTTTGAAAAAAATGATATTTCCAATTTTTTTTATAAAAAAAATCCAATAAACTCAATTTTAGTCATACATTTAGGCCAAAATGTATTTGGCCACATGTCTTTGGTAAAAAAAATGTCAATAAGCGTATATTTATTGGTTTGCGCAAAAGTTATAGCGTCTACAAACTAGGGTACATTTTCTGTAATTTACACAGCTTTTAGTTTATGACTGCCTATGTCATTTCTTGAGGTGCTAAAATGGCAGGGCAGTACAAACCCCCCCAAATGACCCCATTTTGGAAAGTAGACACCCCAAGGAAATTGCTGAGAGGCATGTTGAACCCATTGAATATTTTTTTTTTTTGTCCCAAGTGATTGAATAATGACAAAAAAAAAAATATTTACAAAAAGTTGTCACTAAATGATATATTGCTCACACAGGCCATGGGCCTATGTGGAAATGAGTATGGGGATACCACATGTGTGGGACTTTTTGGGAGCCTAGCCGCGTACGGGGCCCCGAAAACCAATCACCGCCTTCAGGATTTCTAAGGGTGTAAATTTATGATTTCACTCTTCACTGCCTATCACAGTTTCGGAGGCCATGGAATGCCCAGGTGGCACAAAACCCCCTCAAATGACCCCATTTTGGAAAGTAGACACCCCAAGCTATTTGCTGAGAGGCATATTGAGTCCATGGAATATTTTATATTTTGACACAAGTTGCGGGAAAGTGACACACTTTTTTTATTTTTATTTTTTTTTGCACAAAGTTGTCACTAAATGATATATTGCTCACACATGCCATGGGCATATGTGGAATTGCACCCCAAAATACATTTAGCTACTTCTCCTGAGTACGGGGATACCACATGTGTGGGACTTTTTGGGAGCCTAGCCGTGCACGGGACCCCGAAAACCAATCACCGCCTTCAGGATTTCTAAGGGTGAAAATTTTTGATTTTACTCTTCACTGCCTATCACAGTTTCGGAGGCCATGGAATGCCCAGGTGGCACAAAACCACCCCAAATGACCCCATTTTGGAAAGTAGACACCACAAGCTATTTGCTGAGAGGCATGGTGAGTATTTTGCAGCTCTCATTTGTTTTTGAAAATTAAGAAAGACAAGAAAAAACTTTTTTTTTTTTCTTTTTTCAATTTTCAAAACTTTGTGACAAAAAGTGAGGTCTGCAAAATACTCACTATACCTCTCAGCAAATAGCTTTGGGTGTCTACTTTCCAAAATGGGGTCATTGGGGGGGGGGGGGTTGTGCCACCTGGGCATTCCATGGCCTCCGAAACTGATAGGCAGTCAAGAGAGAAATCAAAAATTCATGCCCTTAGCCTGAAGGCGGTGCTTGGTTTTCGGGGTTCCGTACGCGGCTAGGCTCCCAAAAAGTCTCACACATGTGGTATCCCCATACTCAGGAGAAGCAGCAGAATGTATTTTGGGGTGTAATTTCACATATTCCCATGGCATGTTTGAGCAATATATCATTTAGTGACAATTTTGTGCAAAAAAAAAAAAAAAATTTGTCTCTTTCCCGCAACTTGTGTCGCAATATAAAATATTCCATGGACTCGACATGCCTCTCAGAAAATAGCTTGGGGTGTCTACTTTCCAAAATGGGGTCATTTGGGGGGATTTTGAACTGTCCTGGCATTTTATGCACAACATTTAGAAGCTTATGTCACACATCACCCAGTCTTCTAACCACTTGAAGACAAAGCCCTTTCTGACACTTATTGTTTACATGAAAAAGTTTTTTTTTTTTTGCAAGAAAATTACTTTGAACCCCCAAACATTATATATTTTTTTAAAGCAAATGCCCTACAGATTAAAATGGTGGGTGTTTCATTTTTTTTTTTTCACAAAGTATTTGCGCAGCGATTTTTCAAACGCATTTTTTGGGGAAAAAACAAACTTTTTTAAATTTTAATGCACTAAAACACACTATATTGCCCAAATGTTTGATGAAATAAAAAAGATGATCTTAGGCCGAGTACATGGATACCAAACATGACATGCTTTACAATTGCGCACAAACGTGCAGTGGCAACAAAATAAATACATTTTTAAAAGCCTTTAAAAGCCTTTACAGGTTACCACTTTAGATTTACAGAGGAGGTCTACTGCAAAAATTACTGCCCTCGATCTAACCTTCGCGGTGATACCTCACATGCATGGTACAATTGCTGTTTACGTTTGACGACAGACCGCCGCTTGCGTTCGCCTTAGCGCGAGAGCAGGGGGCGACAGGGGTGCTTTTTTTTTTCTTTATTATTTTTTTGCTTTTTTATCTTATTTTTAAACTGTTCTTTTCATTTTTATTTTTTTTTAATCATTTTTATTGTTATCTCGGGGAATGAAAATATCCCCTATGATAGCAAAAGGTAGTGACAGGTACTCTTTTTTGAAAAAATTGGGGTCTATTAGACCCTAGATCTCTCCTCTGCCCTCAAAGCATCTGACCACACCAAGATCGGTGTGATAAAATGCTTCCCCAATTTCCCAATGGCGCTATTTACATCCGGTGAAATCTAAGTCATAAAATGCTCGTAGCTTCCGGTTTCTTAGGCCATAGAGATGTTTGGAGCCACTCCGGTCTCTGATCAGCTCTATGGTCAGCTGGCTGAATCACCGGCTGCATTTTCAGGTTCCCTGTTGAGACAGGAGAGCCAGAGAAAAACACGGAAGACGGTGGGGGGGGGGGGGCATTCCCTCCCACGGCTTGTAAAAGCAGTCCAGAGGCTAATTAGCCGCTAGGATTGCTTTTACATGAAAGCCGACCGCTGGCTGAAAAGAATGATACCAAGATGATACCTAAACCTGCAGGCATCATTCTGGTATAACCACTCAAAGTTGTGAATGGCGTACCTGAAGACAAAAAAATGGTTAACAATAAAGCACAGTAAACGGTAAAGTATAAAAAATTGCATACCTGAAAAGCAAACATGATAAAACATAATAACAATAAAACATTGCAGAATAGAATACAGTAAAAAAGAGCAGAACAATAGAGAGAATAGAGAGAGAGAGAGAACAATAAAACGACAACTATTTTTTTTTATTTTATATATATATATATTTTTTTTTTTACACTTTTTTTGTAACTGTAACTTTTATAACTGTAACCGGTTCCAGGTTCGGGTCTCTCAAAATACGATGGCATCTTGGGAGACCCTGTGAAAGTGTGCCTAGTCTGTGGAATGCTGTATCCTACGCTAATACTCAACTAGTGCATAGTAGCGTTCAAAACATTCACCAATGCAAAGACCAGGATTGTCAGGACAGGAGGGACAATAATAGCGGGTGTCAAGCCTATATCCGCGCTTGCTGCAGACACGACATCTTTTTTGGGGGGGTTCGTTGGGTAGGGGTACTCGGGAGGACATAAAGAAAATGCCTCTCATGCAGCCGACTGCATTTGGTTGGGGATGTGAATGGGGGAAGTACGGGCGCTGCAGAAGCGGTGGGTTCCCAATTAGGATTGGCGAATGCAGCAGGAAGGGCACTATGGGCACGACGGGCCTGTGTTTGTCTTTTTGGTGTCAGCGGGACACTACTTGTGCTTGCCACCTCACCAGCTTGTACTGCACTTATGGGACTCGCCACGTCACCAAGTGTTACTGCAGTGCGGGTTTGACTACGACCGGGGTGTACTAGGCCGCTGGCGCTTGCCAGTTCACCAAAACGCTACCAAAAAAACTGTTAGCGATCGCAGGGATCAGGCCTGACTCTGCGAACGCTGCAGTTATGCGTTTAGTCTTTTGTAAGTGACAGTGATCGATACTGCACTTGGGTGGGCTGGGCTGGGCTGGGCCGGGCAAAACACAGGTGCTAGCAGGTATCTGGGCTGATCCCGCTAACACTGCGTTTTTGGGAACCCTAAACTGCTGGGGACGCTAGTATAGATCTGATCGGATCAGATATTGATCCGTTCAGATACTATACCACTAAGGGTGGTGTACGGTGCGAGCGTGGGTGTTAGCGGTACTGGCGCTAATCTGACGCTGCCTGGGGCTGGTGCTTGCCAGTTCACCAAAATACTACCAAAAAAACTGTTAGCGATCGCAGGGATCAGGCCTGACTCTGCGAACGCTGCAGTTATGCATTTAGTGTTTTGTAAGTGTCAATGATCGATCGATACTGCACTTGGGTGGGCTGGGCTGGGCCGGGCGGAGGGGCAAAACGCAGGTGCTAGCAGGTATCTGGGCTGATTCCGCTAACACTGCGTTTTTGGGAACCCTAAACTGCTGGGGACGCTAGTATAGATCTGATCGGATCAGATATTGATCCGCACAGATACTATACCACTAAGGGAGGCGTATGCTGCGTGCGTGGGTGTTAGCGCTACTGGCGCTAACCTGACGCTGCCTGGGGCTGGTGCTTGCCAGTTCACCAAAATACTACCAAAAAAACTGTTAGCGATCGCAGGGATCAGGCCTGACTCTGCAAACGCTGCAGTTATGCGTTTAGTGTTTTGTAAGTGACAGTGATTTGGGTGGGCTGGGCGGAGGGGCAAAACGCAGGTGCTAGCAGGTATCTGGGCTGATCCCGCTAACACTGCGTTTTTGGGAATCCTAAACTGCTGGGGACGCTAGTATAGATCTGATCGGATCAGATATTGATCCGTACAGATACTATACCACTAAGGGAGGTGTATGCTGCGTGCGTGGGTGTTAGCGGTACTGGTGCTAATCTGACGCTGCCTGGGGCGACGCATATCACCGCCGGGCGATCAGGGGGCTAAACCTTTATTCGGTAATAAACGGCGGGTGCCCTGACACTATAAAAAATAAACGAACTAACCAGCGTCACCCGTAACACTTATACGGTGATCAGTGGTGAAAGGGTTAACTAGGGGGCCATCAAGGGGTTAAAACATTTATTCGGTAGTATATGGGGGTCCCTGACGCTATAAAACGCTGACGGCGAACCTAAATATTTACGTCCCTAACTAGCGTCACCAGCGACACTAATACAGCGATCAGAAAAATGATCGCTTAGCGACACTGGTGACGGGGGGTGATCAAGGGGTTAAAACTTTATTAGGGGGGGTTAGGGGGGTACCCTAGACCTAAAGTGGGGTAACAGTAACTGTCCCAACACTGTAACTGTCACAAACTGACACCATGCAGTAATCAGAAAAAAAAAAAAACTGCTTGGTGTCAGTTTGTGACAGGGGGGGGTGATCGGGGGGCGATCGGCGGGGGGGGGATCGGGGTGTTTAGTGTGCCTGGCATGTTCTACTGTGTGTGTGTGTAGTGTTGTGCACTCACTCACATGTCTTCTCTCCTCGGGCCGGAACGGAAATTACCGAGCCGAGGAGAGATGACATAATTTCCTTTGCTGCTGTTTAGCATACAGCAGCAAAGGAATGATTCGATTGGCCGGCGGCGATCGCGAGGGGGGGGGCCACGAACGGATGGTCTCCCCCTCACCTCTGATCGCCGCTGGACAAAAGACGGCCGCCTCGGGCACCGGGGGGGGGGTCCGATCGGACCCCCCACCCGCGGAAGGCAAATCACGTACATGTACGTGATTTTGCCTGTCCGTGCCACCTTGCCAACGTACATCGGCGTGAGGCGGTCGTCAAATTGGTTAAAGTAATTTTTTTCAAAAAATTGCATTTGAAAGACCGCTGAGCAAATACAGTGTGACATAAAATATTGCAACAACTACCATTTTATTCTCTACGTCTCTACTAAAAAAAAAATTATATAATGTTTGGGGGTTCTAAGAAATTTTCTAGAAAAAAAAAATATGATTTTTAACTTGAAACCAACAAATGTCAGAAAAAGATTTAGTGGTTAAATTTTCCTCACTTAAGCCCCTTTCACACGATCAGACCATTCAGGTCCGCCTGTCAGTTTTGACGGCAGACCTGAACGGGCGCTCCATGTTAGCCTATGGAGCAACGGATGTCAGCGGACATCCGACCTGGTCCGATCCGCTAAAAGCAGACGGATGGCCCTACGTCCAGGTCCGTCGCTGGTGGATTGGATCGGGTGAGATCTGATGAAAATGGACATGCTGTCTGTTTTCATCCGATCCCCCCATAGGCGGCAGCGGCGCCTGACAAGCCCCTCCCCGCTCAGTGAGCAGAGAGGGACCTGTCATCCGCCGGCTCAGCGGAGATCAATGGACTGATCTCCCGCTGAGCCGGCGGACAGAGGCGGGCTCCGTGGAAGCGGAGTCCGCCTCGTGTGAAAGGGGCCTTACACACAGGTCTATTCCATGGACAAATTGTTACAATGTTTAGACAAAGTTTCACTGCTAAAGAATGTTATGATTCTTGGCAGACTGCCTAGTTTTTCTCTTCCTTTCTTTTGAGGGCTGTGGCTTCAGAAGAGCAGAGAGATTTCTTTGCATAGCAAGAATCGTGAAAACACTTATCAAGATCGTAATGGGGAAAAAATTGTGATAACGATTCTTGACGATTAATTGTGCTGTATACTGTATAGTATACGTGTTAGAAGGTGTGGGGAAGAGTTTAAAGATTGGTTAGCTTTATCCTGAAATTCCACTTTAACTGTATTTATTTACTTATGTTTCTAGTGTCCGCTTCTTGTTTTCCCTGAAGGCACTGATGATGTAGCCATGGCTGCACTGGTACCGCCAGGGAAGACAATGTCATCAGTGCCTTTAGGGAAACCTTATCTGCGGGATTTTGCAGTATTGTTGTACTGCATATGTGCAAGATGGAGCTCATGACATCATGTGGCTCATCTCATGCAGGCAACACACGAAGTTACATTCGTCTGTTTAAAAAAACAAAAAACCTTCCCCCAAGATCTTGTCTTCTCTTTGTCACAGGTCTCTGGGTAACACTGAAGCATTATTACATGCGAGATAGCAGCTTGCAGGGCTTAAACTGATTGTAAAGTCTTTATTTTTTTTTCTATTAAAATAACAAACATGTTATACTTACCTGCTCTGTGAAATGGTTTTGCACAGCGCAGCCCAGATCCTCCTCTTCTCGGGTCCCTGGCTGGAGCTCCTGGCCCCTCCCTCCTGTTAAGTGTCCCGACGGCAAGCAGCTCGCTGTGGGGGCACCCAAGCCGAGCTGCAGCTCTGTCTATCCATTCAGACATGGAGCCACGGTTCAGCCCTGCCCCCTCTCTTTCCTGGTTGGCTAACTGAGTTTGATTGACAGCAGCAGGAGCCAATGGCGCCACTGCTGTGTCTCAGCCAAACAGGAGGGAGAGTCCCGGACTCACAAGGCACTCGCTGGATAGAGATGGGCTCAGGTAAGTTTTAGGGGGGCTGCTGCACACGGAAGGCTTTTATCCAAATGCATAAAATGCAATAAGATAAAAACCTTCTGACTTTACAACCACTTTAATCACAAAGCCAGGAAAAGACAGAACCAAGTTGAAAAATGAAACTAAATCGAAGAGGTTCAGAGCGGGCTGTACGCTGTACCTTTTATCTCCTGGCCATCAAAAAATACCTGTTTTGTTACACTGCACGAGGCATATGAATATTCACTTCTTATTTCATCTGTGCATGATTGGATAATTGAACTTGGAACCTGCTTTTCACCTGATTAGACAATTGTGCTGTACTAGATTATAGCTTTTTATGAATTCTATCCCATTTTTACTCTGGAACTCGTATATCTGACATTGCCATAGGAATGAGGAAACGTAAGAACTGACCGTCAAAGTAAAAACCTGCAAAATCTTGTTATTCTTAAAAGTTTGTATTTTACATATTAATAGATACGTATTCATTTTCTCTAAAATATCTGGTGTTTCTCTTTTGTACTAAACACCATTTAATAAAAATGTTCTTTTTTTCTGATTCTAGAAAGAAGATGGTTGGACAGCACCTGCAGAAAAGCAAATGAAAAAAAACGTAGGACGTGCTAAAATAAAGCTGAAACAAGAAAACAGTGGTAAGATTATTAGCTATACTGTATATTTGGTAAGAAAGTTGTTATTATTTATTAATATGTAAAAAAAATCATTTGAACTCACCAACACCTAATTTACGGCCCATTCACACTTGAGCGTTTTCAGCTCAGAAAACGCTCATCTCAAAAGTTCCAAAACGCCCAATAAGCAAAATCCTATTCATTTAAATGGCCCCTGTTCACATCTGAGCGTTGAAGCGCTGAGCTGTCACCTGAAGCAAAATGCCTGAAGCTCAAAAAAGTATGTGAGCTTCTTTTAAAGCAGATTACAGGCAGTTTTCTGCTTTTTACATTGGTGACCTTCTTTAGAAAACCGCACGACTTTCCGCCTGAAAACTATACGCTCAGGTGTGAATGCCGCCTTCAGGTTAGATATTTTTCTGCTGACCCCTCAGGTTGCTCCATACAGTGGAAATGCGCTTTGTAATTTTTTATTTATTTTTTAAATAGGTTTGCAACACTACTAGGTTTTGGCCAAGGCTTATACTGATAACTAACTTACACTGTAATCTGTTTTGTAGACGGATATAATAGATCTCTCTTGATTTTTTTTATTTATTTATTTTCATATGAAAACTGGTTCAAAATAGTAGAAAGAAGCTGTATTTATTTATGCTATACGATGATCCACCACCAGACATACATGAGGATACCACATACTGTATGTGTGCATTACTTGTTTCCAGGGCTTTTTTCAGCGGCAATGCGGGGGTACACAGTTCCGGCACCACCAGAACTGAATGTATGTAATGCCAAGAGGTGCTGGGGTGTGGAGGGTCTATTGATGCTGGCTGCTGGGGAATCTATTGTTGTTAGAGGGGATCTATTTTTGCGAAGGAAGGGGGTTTGTTGTTGCTGGGGAGTTCTTCTGTTGGTGGGGGATCTATTGTTGCTGTGGTGGGTCTTATGTTGTTGGGGGGGGGGGGTCAGTCGTTGCTGGGAGGGATGTACTGTCCAGTTCCAGTACAAATCCACTCTCAACCATTACCCCCTTGCAGCACAACAAATCCCTCCCAGCAAAACAAATCACCCCAATCCTTCTTCTAGCACAGATCAGTGCTAGACCAGTGTAAAGCTTTTTCCCATTTCTAGCACAAATTCTCTCCCCTAAATACCCCTCCCCAACACAAATCCTCATCCAAGCACAAATACACCACCCCCAAATCCCCTTCCAGCACAAATCCTCTTCCCCCCAATCGCCCACACCAGCACAAGTCCGTTGCCCAGTTCTATCATAAATCCTTCCACCCAAATCCCCCTTCCCAGTACAAAACCTCCCCCAAACACAAATAAACCCCCTTCCCCCTTCTAATACAAATCAATCATCAATACTTCCCAACTGTAACAGAACAAAAGCCCACAAATCCAGGGCCAGTTCACACCAACACGCAGTGCGGGAAGCCTGCATTCCCTATGCACTTCCTGCGCCGCAAGTTCAAAACGCACTGCAGTTGCGATCTCCAGTGATTGTCAGTGTTAATGACACCCCAAACACAGGTTGCAAATGTAATGCATTTGCCTGCACCAGATTGTATGGTATAGTAGTAACATGTGATCTGGTTCCTGTGAATTTTATAACTACTGGTGCAGTCTGACATGATTTCAGCCCATTCAGTGGGCTGAAATTGCACTGCAC
Source organism: Lithobates clamitans (assembly GCA_037952925.1). Lineage (NCBI taxonomy): Eukaryota > Metazoa > Chordata > Amphibia > Anura > Ranidae > Lithobates > Lithobates clamitans. The sequence continues at coordinate 2,565,814 of JBBGZY010000250.1, forward strand.
CTGGAACGCATGTGAATCACACAGAAAAGCACAGCGTGTTCCTGTGTGATTTAAGGTGTAAACTGGCCCTGGAGTCCTGGAGCCCAATGACAAAAAATCTTCTGCCATCTGGCTCCACTAAACTTGCCCGGCCGGGGGGCACTAATGTGGGCACCTGGGGTGATTGCCCAGCATCTCTAGCGGGGTGCCCATGGTCCTAAATGCCAATTTATTCCCTGTGAAGAAGCCAGCATCTCTTTAATTTTTTTTTGGGGGGGGGGGGGAGTTAGACGGTATTGTATGTCCTAGGGGGCTTTTTTGGAGAAGAGAGGACTTGTGCTGGGGGGGGGGGGGGGGGAAGATTTCAGATTTTGCAGGTTTTCCTACTTACAAAGCATGTAGAGGTCTGTCATTTTTATCATAGGTACTCTTCAACTGTGAATATAAAACAAAGCTCCAGAAAATCACATTGTATGATTTTTAAATAATTAATTTGCATTTTATTGCATGACTTAAGTATTTGATCACCTACCAACCAGTAAGAATGCCTTCTCTCACAAACCTGTTATTTTTTTTTAAGAAGCCCTCCTGTTCTCCACTCGTTACCTGTATTAACTGCACCTGTTTGAATTTGTTACCTGTATAAAATATAGCGGTCCACACACTTAAACAGACTCCGACCTCTCCACAATGGCCAAGACCAGAGAGCTGTGTAAGTACATCAGGGATAAAATTGTAGACTTGCTTAAGGCTGGGATGGGCTACAAGACAATAGACAAGCAGCTTGGTGAGAAGGCAACAACTGGCTCAATTATTAGAAAATGGAAGAAGTTCAAGATGACGGTCAATCTCCCTTGGTCTAGGGCTCCATGTAAGATCTCACCTCGTGGGGCAGATCATGAAGAAGGTGAGGGATCAGCCCAGAACTACACGGAAGGACCTGGTCAATGACCTGAAGAGAGCTGGGACCACAGTCTCAAAGAAAACCATTAGTAACACACTAAGCCGTCATGTACTAAAATCCTGCAGCGCACGCAAGGTCCTCCTGCTCAAGCCATCGCATGTCCAGGCCCGTCTGAAGTTTGCCAATGACCATCTGGATGATCCAGAGGAGGAATTGGATAAGGTTATATGGTCTGATGAGACAAAAATAGAGCTTTTTGGTCTAAACTCCACTCGCCATGTTTGGAGGAAGAAGAAGAATGAGTACAACCCCAAGTACACCATCCCAACTGTGCAGCATGGAGGTGGAAACATCATTCTTTGGGGCTGCTTTTCTGCAAAGGGGACAGGATGACTGCACCGTATTGAGGGGAGGATGGATGGGGCCATGTATCGCAAGATCTTGGCCAACAACCTCCTTCCCTCAGTAAGAGCATTGAAGATGGATCGTGACTGGGTCTTCCAGCATGACAACGACCCGAAACACACAGCCAGGGCAACTAAGGACTGGCTCCGTAAGAAGCATCTCAAGGTCCTGGAGTGGCCTAGCCAGTCTCCAGACCTGAACCCAATAGAAAATCTTTGGAGGGAGCTGAAAGTCCGTGTTGCCCAGCGACAGGCCCGAAACCTGAAGGATCTGGAGAAGGTCTGTATGGAGGAGTGGGCCAAAATCCCTGCTGCAGTGTGTGCAAACCTGGTCAAGAACTACAGGAAACGTATGATCTCTGTAATTGCAAACAAAGGTTTATGTACCAAATATTAAGTTCTGCTTTTCTGATGTATCAAATACTTATGTCATGCAATAAAATGCAAATTAATTACTTAAAAATCATACAATGTGATTTTCTGGATTTTTGTTTTGAGATTCCGTTTCTCACAGTTGAAGAGTACCTATGATAAAAATTACAGACCTCTACATTCTTTGTAAGTAGGAAAACCTGCAAAATCAGCAGTGTATCAAATACTTGTTCTCCCCACTGTACATTGTGCAATCATCACAGACCTCAGATCAGCGATGTCTCTCCTCCTAGGCTCCTCCTGTATGTGTACAGGAATAGATCACAGCCGAGGAGGAGGGGGCGGGTTCAGTCCACTCTATAGTGTAAGAGACAGCCAGTGGACGGAGACTGGTGAGGGATGCCGGTGTGCTGTGCAGACTGCAGAGCGGAGATCGCGCTGTGTGGGTCACCAAACACCCTGCACAAGCTGCAGGGTAGGTGACACTGGTGCCCACACTAGCCACGTCCCTGCCTGCAAGTTCCGATACTTGCCTCTGCTCTCCTGGATTCACCAGGACTCCCCTCCAAGAATGGAATTTACCGCCCCAGCAAGCCTGGCGCCCTCATACGGCTGCCTTATGGTGGCGCCGGCCCTGCATAAAGGTATACTTGTATACTTACTGCTTAATCCTGGACGCTTAATCCGATACACCCCTATACGGGTATCAGTGCACTTTAAGGTGTCTCCAGAATAGCGTGCATTTGATCTGCATGAGTTTACTTTTTACGCTGCTCTGAAGCAGCATAGAGGCTGCATTGAATGCATATGTGCTTGGCTAATCCTGCAAATCTTGTATGGGGCCAGGTGCAGCAAAGTATACATACTTGCATAAACGCATGCTTACAAGCTGTCATAAATGCATGTTTGCATACTTGCATAAACACATGTTTGCATGCTTGCATAAACGCATGTTTGCAGACTTGCATAAACGCATACTTGCATAAACACGTTTGCACAAACCTATGTTGCATAAACACATTTGCATAAACGCATTTTTGCATACTTGCATAAACACGTTTCCATACTTGCATAAATGCATGCTTGCATACACGCATAAACGCATTCTTGCATGAACACATATTTGCATAAATGCATACTTACATAAACGCATACTAGCATTGAGTTGGACATTTTGATGATAGGCAACTCCTATCCTCATATTGATTAGTGGTTCCAAATAACTACTGCAGTAGGGAACAAACACAAAAGATACGCTCAGCATCTTTCCAAATAACTGTTCTGCTTTATTATGACGTAATTTGAAGGTTTTTATACACATGATTATGTAGGTATCACATTAATATTACAATTGTACGTTTATGGTAACAAGGGGCATTACATAGGCAGGCTAATTCTAATCAGGACTCGAAAGAATGTAAACATGTACAGAAAACATTATTAGTGCTGTGTGCACAGTGAGGGCAGTGTGCAATACATACAAAATAGAATACAATTATATACAGAACCTACAAATTTCCATTACAGCATTAACGCATATTTTCATTTGAACTACATACATACTTGTTTATTTGCATTGAACCACATACATATGTACTTACTTGCCTTGAACTGCGCACATAAATGCATGAACGGCAAGAATTTCCTATACACCTGCATGTTTGCATACCTACAGAATATCTGGAAAGTATTCACAGTGCTTCGCTTATTCCACATTTTGTTATTTTACAATCTTATTCTAAAATGGATTAAATTCATTATTTTCCTCAAAATTCCACAAACAATACTCCATATTTCACAATGTTAAAGAAGTTTGTTTGAAATCTTTGCAAATTTATTAAAAAACAAAAACGGAAAAAAATCCCATGTACATAAATATTCACAGCCTTTGCTCATTACTTTGTTGAAGCACCTTTGGCACCAATTACAGCCTCAAGTCTTTTTTAGTATGATGCTACAAACTCTGCACACCTATTTTTGGGCAGTTTCTCCCATTCTTCTTTGCAGGACCTCTCAAGCTCCATCAGGTTGGATGGAGAGCGTCGGTACACAGCCATTTTCACATCTCTCTAGAGATGTTCAATCGGGTTCAAGTCTGGGCTCTGGCTGGGCCACTCAAAGACATTCACAGAGTTGTCCCGTAGCCACTATTTTGTTATTTTGGCTGTGTGCTTAGGGTTGTTGTCCTGTTGGAAGATGAACCTTCGTCCCACTCTGAGGTCCAGAGCACTCTAGAGAAGGTTTTCATCAAGGATGTCTCTGTACATTGCTACATTAATCTTTCCCTCAATCCTGATTAGTCTCCCAGATCCTGCTGCTGAAAAACATCCCCACAGCATAATGCTGCCACCACCATTCTTCTCTGTAGGGATGGTATTGGCCAGGTGATTGTCAGGAACCATAAAACAGACAGAGACAGAAAATGTAGTAAAAAATCACACCTTTTTAAAAATGGTAAAAATGGTACAACTGGTAAACCTAGTCAAAACTTAGTCAGGGTTTGGTAGCCAAATCAGGTAGTCGGAACAAGCCAGGAAATCAGGAAGCCAGAGATCAGCAAAGTCAGAGGCAGCAGACAGGATCAGGAACACAGCAGAGAGTCTCTAAATATGTTGACCAAGGCGAAGGCTTTGAAGAAATTAACCAGGTAGTTTAAATAGCCAGAAGGGGCTGGCTGTGGACTTGACTGACGAGCAGGAGATGATCAACAGTTGAGCCACTGTGGAACGATGAGTACTGGCAATTACCAACAGCTGAGCAACCTGAGGACAGCAAAGGAAGGGCTGAAAGCCCAGCCCTGATGGTGATGAGTGGTGCTTGGTTTCCTCCAGACATGAAGCTTGCCATTCAGGCCAAAGAGTTAAATTTTTGTTTCATCAGACCAGAGAATTTTGTTTGTCATGGTCTGAGAGTCCTTCAGGTGCCTTTTGGCAATCTCCAGGGGGGATGTCGTGTGCCTTTTACTGAGGAGTGGCTTCCGTCTGGCCACTCTACCATACAGGCCTGATTGGTGGAGTGCTGCAGAGATGGCTGTTCCCCTGGAAGGTTCTCCTCTCTCCGCAGAGAAATGCTGGAGCTCCATGGGGTTCTTGGTCACCTCCGTGACTAATGCCATTCTCCCCCCGATAGCTCATTTTGGCCTGGGGGCCTCTTTATGAAGAGTCCTGGTAGTTCTAAACTTCTTCCATTTATGGATGATGGGGGCAACTGTGGTCATTCGGACCTTCAATGTTGGAGAAATTTTTCTGTACCCTTCCCCAGATCTGTGCCTCGATACAATCCTGTCTCGGAGGTCTTCAGACAATTCCTTGGACTTGTTGGTTTGGTTTGTGCTCTGAATTGCACTGTTAACAGTGGGACCGTATATAGACCTTATAAAGACAGGCGAGGGCCATTCCAAATCATGTCCAATCAACTGAATTTACCGCAGGTGGACTCCAATCAAGCTGTAGAAACATCTCAAGGATGATCAGTGGAAACAGGATGCACCTGAGCTCAATTTTAAGTGTCATGTCAAAGGCTGTGAATACTTAGAAACATGTGATTATTTATTTATTTTTTTTTATTAAATTTGCAAAGATTTCAAACAAACTTCTTTCACATTGTCATTATGGGGTATTGTTTGTAGAATTTTGAGGAAAATAATGGAATGAATCCATTTTGAAATAAGGCTGTAACATAACAAAATGTGGAAAAAGTTAAGCTCTGTGAATACTTTCCGGATGCACTGTAGGTAGGTACATACACAACTGCATACCTGGGTACCTGCGTACTTGCATACCTATGGGGTTGCATAGCGGTAGACCACCGTTGTTTTAGGCCTGCATCCTTGGGGGACTGCATATTAGGTTTTGGCTAATATAGGCGTCACCCCACATATGCACCCTACATGCAGGTAGGACGGGCATGCCTATACAGCTGTGATTGGCAGCTCCTCCTCCACATATCCGTACAGTATTTTACAAAATGAAAGTGATTGTCAATCATATAAAACTCCGCATACACACTGTTAATGAACAAAAGTAATGTACAAATGTTTTTAAATTTGGATTTCTATGAAGAATTTTAAATACTTTAGCTATATTTATTTTTATGAACCGTAAAATGGCCACATGATATGTACAGTGAAGACCATTACATCATAACATTGGCAAACAAAACCAAAAAACTGAAAATCACAACAGAAGTGAAAAAGTGAAAAAATATAGTCCTCTATAAATATGTGACTTCATACGTAGTTCATATCAATATACTCGTGAAATCTTGAAATAAGAAGAATCCCAAATTTCCCCATTAGAAATATTAGAAACACAGATGATTCGTTCCACAACCATTTATTCATATAAAGATGATTACAGCAATAAAAAATACAGTATAAAGTGTAATTATATTGATACACTTAGAGGCACAAAAACACAAAGAACAAAAAAAGCAGCACCATCTAAGTGTAGAAGGATCAGTTTTAATGTAAAAAAATAGGTGGAATGACACAATGTTAAAATCAATATCCTGCATTAAGGAGTCTGGTGCTGACCTGTGTAAATCCGCTGGTGTATACAGTATGTGGCCACAGGTCTGGGGGAGCTGGTGGCTCCCAGCATTACCTGGAGAACTTGGAGACACTGGAGAACTATTGACGTCACTTCCAGGTGCTCCGAACATGTTACGCCTGGCTGGGAGTGTCTCTGGCTTCTCCAGGAAGCACTGGAAGGCACCAGTGCCCCTGGAACTCTGTATACACCAGCAGCTTTACATGGATGAACACCAGACTCTCTAACGCAGGATATTGTTTTTAACATGGCAAGTGTAATTACACTTCTTTTTTTTTTTTTTTTTATATTTAAACTGATCCTTCTACTGCTTGCATATTAAGACTGTGCTCCAAGAATAGGATTTTATAGAAAGTCAAACATCCTACTATATAACTTAAAGGGTACAGTATATACATTTATTTAAAAAGCTACTAATTCAATAATTATAACTGTTTGGGTAGAAATTGAGGTATCCAACATAATGTATATCTAACTTTTCTACACTGCCTGTTGCTCTATGTTGGATCTCTTATTAAGATTACAAGACGGGTTTACTTTATATTAAGAAATACAGTAAATCTGTCAGGCTGGAATTGCTGGCACAAAATGATCAGGCCGTTGGGGTATTGTAAGCTCTGGCTAGAGCTGACTGGAAACTTACATTCCTAATCCAAGAACCTCTTTATTTGCATTGAATACAGGTTTGCTTTGACTATCTTCTCATAATCCCATTAACATTATATTTTATGTATTTATCCTTTGATAAGTTTATAACCTTTACTGAGAGAATATGTAGGTTACCATTGCTGACCTCCTCCTGAAAATGCTAATTGCTTGGCTGCCACTGACTACAATGCTCTGAGCCCAAAAATGCATGCAGCCGGTGATGGGTCCTTCATAATTGTTTTAGGTCAATGACTCAAAGTTTTGAAGCCATTAGGTCAGTATTAGCATTTTCAGGGGGAGATGTCAGAAATTATATTCTAAAATTTTGTATGTCTCTCAATATGGGTATTCATGAACACATTTCTGAAAATTATGTTATTTGTAGTTTACGTTGCTACTTCCTTCCTAATGGCAGAAGTTTTTTTTTGTAGAAGATAAAAAGGTACCAACAGACACTGAGGAATGAAGACAGATTGGTAACTTTGTTAGGATGATGCAGTGATTGGTGTTACACCTTTTAGGTTTAGTAGTAAAAAATTGGAGTGATCATTCAAGCAAGTTAAACTCATCCTGCAAGGAGGTAGGTGTAGTAATGGGAATGTGCTGTGCCTTTATTCAGCTAAGGTAGGGCAAGAGGTTTAAGAGTACAATTTAACTGCCTAAAGCTGACTATACCTTGAAAAAGGTAAAAATCTTTTGATTTCCAATCCACGCTAATAGCAAGGATGGAGGAATCTGCACTGCCAGCTATTGTATTCTGACAGTCAGGATCCACAATTGTCAGAATGCAGCTGCTGGTTGGCTGATAATTTGGCACCTGGTTCCGTTGATACTCAGATAAAAGGTATTGAGTGAGAGGGTGTGTTAACAGGGCCACCCATGACTCCAATTTTTAGTTGGTTCATCAAGAACAGGTTGAAATTCACTTTGTGTATGGCCAGCTTTAGACAAATGTTAGAATAGTGTCAGTTCCAGTTGTTATGGCCTGTTATGTTTATGTTCAATTCAAAGCGGAGTTCCACCCAAAAATGGAACTTCCGCTTTAAGTGCTGGAGACCCCCTGACATGCCACATTTGGCATGTCATTTTTTTGGGGGGAGCAGGTTTTTCCAGGCACCCAGCTCCCACTTCCTCCCCTAGTGCCGCGGCGCCAGAAGATCACCTCTCCCCCCTCCCTCCCTCCCTGCAATCTTCTGGGACCCGTCACAGGTCCCAGAAGATTGCCTGGCCATTCACAGCATGCAGTGCAGCTCACTCATGCGCAGTGCACGGCTGGCAGTGAAGCCACAGCTGGGCGCCCACATTTAGAATGCCAGCACCGCGGAGAGGAGGGGGAGAGGAGTGAGGTTTTGTGCACTCGCATCGCTGGACCTTGGTACAGGTGAGTGTCTGATTATTAAAAGTCAGCAGCTACATTTTCTCTAGTCATCTTCCAGGACGGCATAACCTGAGAGATGACTGGTCCACCTGACAGGAAACACAATCAACATACAAGGTTAAAAGGCTCCTCCCTTCCCCCTGCACCTCAGTTCTTGATTGTGTTTCCAGGCAGCAAAACGTTTGTTGTTTTTTCTCAGACCTGAAGCTGGTAGCGGATGGTCCCCCCCCTGAGGGCTGGACACCAAAGCTGGGGAGGGTGGCAGGTCCAGCCATGGCCCTGTCCTTCTCAGGGGGTCCCCCCAATGGCCGGGGGAGAGAGTCTTCCCCGGCAAGGAGCCTCCCCGGTACAGAGGGGTAGCCGGGAACTCCTGTGAGCACATACCTCATGCTTTTTCCTTCCACCCAGTCAGGTACGGAGGTGATGAAGGAACTGGAGCTCAGGCTGGTGTCTAGGCCACAGAGGGGGTAGAGGACGCCAGCCAGGTCGGTACCTGGGTGCCTTGTAGGGCTGGTGGAGGTCCTGGACTTCATAGGGAATGCTGAAGCTCCTGTGTATGGAGCAGGCATCCCAGGGTGGAGTAAGATAGCGGCGTTTCCGGGCACTGTAACTTTCGACTTCCGGTCTATACCAAAATGGCGGATTCGGACACTAGAGGCCAAAATCCTCCCTCAGACAGCGGCTCTCCAACAAAATGGCGCCGATCATCGGTGTATAGGAGAGAGACACTCAGCGCTCCAGGGAAAAGCAGGAGGCCTCACGATACTCCTCTCTGGGGGTCGGAAAACCTCACAAAGCAGCAGATATGCATGGAGAGGAGGTAACAGCTGCAACCTTAGCCCAGGAAGAGGCCAGTGGGGGTGAGTCCTCTTCCGTTTTTGTGGTGAAGTAAAAGGGGTCTTACCTACACCATAGGGGGGGAGTGAGAGAGAGAGACACACACAGAAAGTCTTAGGAAACTGGTTAAAGTTTGGACTTTGTCTTTTTGTATCCATAGATCCTGGCGGCTCTGCTCAAGGGGCTCACAAGATGAAGGGCAAAAATCCCCCTCCTCCCAGGTCAAAAAGATGTGGGAACTGTAATGATAAGCTCCCACAGGACCATGGGAAACCTTTTTGCTATAGGTGCATACAGAAACTGTCTAGTAAGGAAACCTCACAGGTTATGAGGGACTTCCTTGCGGTACAGTCGGAGATGCTTTCTACCCTCCAGTCTATTAAGACTGCTATAGCAACTAAAGCGGAGGATAGAGAAATCCTGTCCTCTAGAGAAGGCACTTCCTCTCAGGAAGGTTTTTCAGACAGGGTTCAGAAAACCTTGCAAGGACCCCCTTCCCCTGTCACTTCGGGAGTTGAGGAGTTTGAGGACCCGGAGGAGTCAGAGGAGGACTCATTAGAGGAAGGTGTAGACACAGACGCTGACAGCCAGGATAGTGACAGTCCTAGAGCTAGTAGCCACCTCTTTCCCGTGGAAGACATGGGGCAGTTACTTAAGGCGATCTATGCCTCTGAGGATATCCCAGAACCTCCAGTTCAGGCGTCGGCCCGGGACAAGATGTACAGGGGTTTGGGAAAGCCTCAGTCCAGGGTATTCCCAGTTCATCAGGCCCTAAAGGAGGTGATTTTGAGAGAGTGGAAAGACCCGGAAAGAAAGGTTCTTAGACTCAAAACTTGGAAGAGAAGGTTTCTTTTTGAGAGGAAGAAGAGCAGAAATTCTTTAAAACCCCTAAGTTAGACGCAGCTGTGTCGCAGGTTTCTAAAAAAATCTGACTTGTCTTTTGAGGATTCAGGGAACCTAAAAGACCAAATGGACAGAAGGGCGGACGCGCTTTTGCGCAGAGCATGGGATTCCAATGCGGCTGCCATGGCTCCTGCTTTGGCATCAGCATGCGTGGCAAGAAACGTGGACGCATGGTTAGGCAGACTTTCCAACCATGTTTCTAAAGGCAGTGATTCCAAAGAAATCACAGACTCGTTAGAAATAATAGGTAAGGCTGTGGCATATTTGGCAGATGCGGCTGTGGAGTCTGTCAGGAACACCGCAACTCCGCAAGAAGGGCAGTCTGGGTCAAATCATGGGAAGGGGATAGGGTTGTCCCGATACCGATACTAGTATCGGTATCGATACCAAGCATTTGCCCAAGTACTTGTACTCGGGCAAATGCTCCCGATGCTTCCACCGATACCTTGATAGTCAGCAGTGATCGGCGCGTGGGGGAGTTACAAGCTTCTCTCCCCGCGGCTTTCAGCTGCTTTAGTGACATACAGCGGTGATCGGTGCTTGTAACTCCCCCACACACGATCACCGCTGACTGTCACCTCATCCCCCTTAGTCCCCCTCCGCTGTCCTGCTCCGTTGCTTTGTCCCCCTCCGTTCCTCTGACCCCCTCCGCTGTCCTCCTTCTTTGCTCTGTCCCCCTCCGCTGTCCCCCTCCGTTCCTCTGACCCCCTCCGCTGTCCTCCTTCTTTGCTCTGTCCCCCTCCGTTCCTCTGACCCCCTCCGCTGTCCTCCTTCTTTGCTCTGTCCCCCTCCGTTCCTCTGACCCCCTCCGCTGTCCTCCTTCTTTGCTCTGTCCCCCTCCGCTGTCCCCATCCGTTCCGGCTTTCCGCTGTCCCCCTCTCTCTTCCTCTGTCCCCTCCGTTCTGCTGTCTCTCCGCTGTGTGAATGGACAGAGTCAGCTGACTCTGTCTATTCACATAACTGAAACATTGTAATCACCTGTGATTACAATGTGTCAGTTTATGAATGGAGAGGAGCCGCTGTCTTCTCTCCATTCATTGTCAGTGCAGCTGAGGCTGCAGAGAAAGGGACTGGGAAATCTCTATCCTCTGTCTCTTTCTCTGTCTCAAGGGGGAGATATCAGAGGTCTGTTAAGACCCCTGATATCTCACCAAAGCCCCCCAACAGGGCTGATTAAAAAAAAAACACACACATAGTGCAATAAAGAATAAAAAAAAATTAAATTGTAAAAAATAATAAATGTAAATGAAAAAAAACGAAAAAAAAAAAAAACACACACACCGTTCACTCCCCCCCCCCCCCTAAAAAAACCAAAAACAAAAAAACAAAAAAAAACACTGTCACGTGACATTAAAAAAAAGTATCGGTAATCGGTATCGGCGAGTACTTGAAAAAAAGTATCGGTACTTGTACTCGGTCCTAAAAAAGTGGTATCGGGACAACCCTAGAAGGGGACCATATGTCTAGAGGCTATGTGGTTTGCCCTTTGAAGGTTCACAACTCTTTGGACCGGGCCTGGATCAGGTGCTGTCAAGGTCAGCAGAAAAGGGAAAAAAGTTCCCGGTCAAAGCTAAAGGAGCAAGGGGCAGGAAGTTTTTTTGTCCCTCCTCTAACCAGGGTCAATTCAAAGGAAAAAAGAATGCGAATAGGAGGTGGGGAAAGGGAAAGAGCGCACAAAAAGGTAGTCTGCTCTTTTCTGGACCTAAAGACGCCACCAAGCAGTCTAAGTGACGCCAGCATCAGGGTAGGGGGGAGATTATCCCACTTTGTCCCTCAGTGGAAGAGAATCTCCGAAAGCCCCTATATCTTGCAGATTGTAACAGAGGGATATCGTCTGGAACTTTTCTCCCCTCCCCTCAAAACTTTTTTCTGACCCGTCTCCCCAAGGAAACTTCAAAAGCTGCAGGGCTGTTGGACAGCTTGCAGGGATTGGTATTCCAGGAGGTGATCATCCCCATTCCACCGGAAGAGCTTTACCAAGGTTTTTACTCCCATGTATTTGTCGTTCAAAAACCGTCAGGGAAATTTCGCCTGATATTAAATCTCAGGAAGCTGAACAGGTTTTTGCGACAAAAGAGCTTCCGGATGGAGAGTATATACACGGTGCGCAGGCATCTATTAAGGGGTGCGTTCTTAGCCACGATAGATCTAAGGGATGCTTACCTTCATATCCCGATCACCAGGGAACACCAGTCTCTGCTGTGATTCGCAGTCCTTACGAGCGAAGGGATTCAGCATTGGCAATTCCGAGCTCTTCCCTTTGGATTAGCTGCAAGCCCAAGGATCTTCACAAAGGTTCTGGCGGAGGTTGTAGCTTACCTACACCTACAGGGGGTGTCCCTTATACCCTACCTAGACGACCTTTTGGTATACGGGCAATCCCTAGAGCAGGTGGAGATAGACGTAGGCAGAGTGATTTTCACTCTGGAGTCCTTGGGCTGGATAGTAAACAGAGAGAAATCTTCTCTGGCACCGTTCCAAATAAAAGTGTTCCTGGGATATCTGGTGGATACAGAGGTTCAGAAACTGTTTCTTCCAGAGGAAAAATGGTTAAAGGTGGTTACAGCAGTATCCTCTTTAAAAGAAGCCTGGGAGTGCTCTCGCTGGCATATTATGAGGGTTCTAGGTCTAATGACCTCGTGTATTCCAGTGGTTCCTGGGGCTCAGCTCCACTCCAGGGAGCTGCAGTTCTTCCTTTTGTCCTCTTGGGACAAAAGGAGAGAGTCATTGGATGCAAGGGTGTCTATTCCAACAAGAGTAAGGACGTCCCTAGATTGGTGGCTGGATCAGGACAAGCTCAGGGTGGGTCTACCCTGGGACCAGTGGAATCCCACAAGAATCACTACCGATGCAAGCGCTTGGGGTTGGGGCGCTCACCTGGGGGACATCCAGGCACAGGGGGCCTGGACGCCTTCTCAGGCAGGGGCATCCTCCAACCACAGGGACCTCTTGGCGGTGGGCCAGGCATTAGTATCCTTTGGAGACAGGATTCAGGGCTTAGAGATCCAAGTCCTGTCAGACAATGTGACAACGGTCTCTTACCTGAATCGTCAGGGGGGCACCGGATCCAGGAAACTACTGAGTCTAGTCCTGAACATCTTAAACTGGGCCGAAGAGAATCTTCAGTCCATATCGGCGGTTCACATAAGAGGAACCGCCAATGTGGTGGCAGACTTCTTAAGCTGGCAACCCATTCTCCAAGGGGAATGGGAGTTAAATCAGGAGGTCTTTCTCCAGATAAGTCAGATGTTCGGGACTCCGGATATAGATCTTTTTGCCCACAGAGGGAACAAAAAAGTGGATCGTTTTTTCTCTCTCAACAGAAAAGGGGGATCCCAGGGAGTGGACGCTCTGTCTCAGGACTGGGACTTCCATCTAGCATACGCCTTTCCCCCACTAGTCTTAATACCACGGGTCTTACAAAAATTGGCCCGCTCAGATTGCGGACTGATCCTTATAGCCCCATGGTGGCCAAAAAGGACCTGGTTTGCCACTCTGAAAAAGTGGTCAATTTCTCCTCCGCTCCGTCTTCCAATCAGATGAGATCTTCTCCTACAGGGGCCAGTCCTCCACCCCGACCCGGGATTCCTCAAACTGACGGCATGGTTCTTGAGGAGGAGATCCTTAGGGGTAAGGGGTGCTCTGATAGGGTAATTGAGACCCTCTTGGGCAGCAGGAAGCTGTTCACCAGGAGGATCTACTCCAAGGTGTGGAATTGCTTCTCACCGTGGTGCGGTGATAAGGAGGTGTCTTACCCTTCAGTACCAGTGGTACTGGAATTTTTGCAAGCAGGGGTGGATCAGGGGATTTCTCCGAACACCTTGAGAGTACAGATAGCAGCGTTATCTGTATTTTTGGATCAGAGGCTCGCACTAGAACCTCTGATTAAAAGATGTCTTCTGGCAAGGGAGAGGGTAACCCCTGTCAGAGTGAATGTATTTCCTCCATGGAATTTATCTCTAGTTTTGGAGGCGCTGACGAAAGCGCCCTTCGAACCAGCGCAAGAGATTTCAGTTACGTTTTTGACTCTTAAGTTAGCGTTTCTGTTGGCCATAACCACGGCCAGAAGGGTGAGCGACCTATAGGCCCTGTCAGTTAAGCAGCCTTTTCTGTTGATTCTGGAGGATAGAGTGGTTCTTAGACAGGACCCACTATATCTTCCCAAGGTCGCATCTAAGTTTAATAGATCTCAGGAGATCACTTTACCCTCCTTCTGTGATAATCCAAAAAATGAGGAGAGGAAATTTAATTTATTAGATGTCAGGAAATGTTTATTGACATATCTAGATAGAGTAAAGGACTACAGAAAGTCGAATAATCTTTTAGTTTTATTTAGCGGCCCTAGAAAGGGAGGGCAGGCGTCTAAATCTACTGTGGCTAGGTGGATTAGGCAGACAATAACATTGGCCTATGAGCAGACCGGTTCCCCAGTGCCAGGGAACCTTAAGGCCCACTCAACAAGATCCTTGGCGGCCTCTTGGGCAGAAAGAGCTGGGGCCTCGATAGAACAGGTCTGTCGCACAGCCACTTGGGCGAAGCAGGATACCTTTTTGAAACACTATAGAGTGGAACTGCTGTCGCCCCAGCATCTGACATTTGGAAGAAAGGTGCTACAAGTGGTGGTCCCGCCCTGAGGTAGGCCTTGAACTCCTTGCCCATCCTCTCAGGTTATGCTGTCCTGGAAGATGACTAGAGAAAATTGACAGTTACTTACTGATAACTGTTTTTCTAGGATATCTTCCAGGACGGCAGGCCTACTTCCCACCCATGTTTTAATATAAGTACTACGGGAAGAGTTTCTCTCTGTCACCCGGATAACCTATTACTTTGGGAGAACTGAGGTGCAGGGGGAAGGGAGGGGCCTTTTAACCTTGTCTGTTGATTGTGTTTCCTGTCAGGTGGACCAGTCATCTCTCAGGTTATGCCGTCCTGGAAGATATCCTAGAAAAAAACAGTTATCGGTAAGTAACTGTCAATTTTTTGTAGCTGCTGACATTTAAATGGGTGGAACTCCACTTTAAGTTTGAGCGCTGATAAAGACTTTGATGCCCTTTGTCCCACATATTTGTATTCAAACTTATTTCCACTTTGTTTCATGTCGCCAGACAATCCTGATGTAGATGTGCCCAAATCAGGCTCTCCCAGAAAGCAGAGGAGAAAGAGAGGAGATTTTGCAGAGAAAACTAAAGATCCGAATGCTGAAGACATGTCCATGAATAAGGAACCTGATGAAAGTGGGTCTGAGGCCTGTTTGGGTGCTCACAAATTTTTGCCATACACCTATTTATCGAATTGTTTGAAGAAACAATTGTTTCAGTATTTGCATCCAATATAGTAGTTGTCAATAGTTTTCATTTCTACTTCAACTACATTTGACCACTTTTTGTTTTAAGCATTAAATTAAATATGAAAACATGCCAGGTGGTTTAAGAGAGGCCTGTCGTTTTCAAATGGATATTGTGATGTATGCAGCAGCTGTTTAATTCTGATGATTTAATTTTTTCTTACTTTTTTTTAAAGAGAAGTATGTTGTGGTGTTTGTTTTTTCAGAAACATACTTGCCTAGGTGGATGCAGCACCTGTCCCTCGCCGGCTCTAAGACTGAGAACCGAGCAATCAAAAATCGCAGATCGCTCGGTTCTCAGGGCTCCCTGAGCAGAGAGCTGGTGACTGTCAGTCGCCGCTGTCTGTTATGCCCCCCCACGCTCACTGGAGCGCTGGGCTGTGGACGGAGCAGGAGCAGCCGGCTCAGGCTCTCAGTGTCCTGCTGCTCTGTGACATCAGTCGACAGTGGGCTTCAGCCCACTGTCTGGTGAAAACGGGTCAAAGGAGTGCAGAACGAACTATAAATACCAGACATCTATCAGTATTTGCATTGTGATATTTTCCTAGTGCTGGTGGCTTCTGTCTTAGTTGAAATCTTCTGTCCTCTTCCCCCCTTCGTGCCCCCGCAGCATCAGAAGGTTATGTAATGCAAATGGATTTGTGACATTATTCTGTTATTCATACTGGTACCTTTTTTTTTTTTTCATGCACTGTACCTTGTAGCTTTCAACTTGAAAATCTCAAAAACTCAGACTGAACTAAAACAAGCCCTCTCTCACATCTGTAGCTGTATTCATTATGGAGAAATTCATCTTCCATAGGCACTGATATCATAACATTTTAATGTAAACTCAGAGCAGGTGTTGTAAGTAGAGGTGCACCGAAATGTCAGCCTTCGAAACATATCGGCCGTAAACTGTGTTTTCAGCATTCAGCCAAAACAAGAAAAGATACCGATAATGACACCGAAAGGGGGCAGGTTCCACCCTGGGTATCGCACATTACGGGGGTGTCATCCGTCCTCCCCTTTCCTTTCCTCTTTCCTCACGCAGAGTGGCGATCTCCCTGTGTCACGGAGCTGAATTGTCTGGGTGGCCGCAGTAACAATGTCCCACCTCCTGTGATAGTCGGCACACTGATCCAATGCCGGGACATTGAATCAGTGTAACGTATCACAGGAGGCGGGACATTGTTACTGCGGCCGCCCAGCCCAGGAAATTCAAATCCAGCTCTGTGACACAGCGGGAGTTCACCACTCTGATCCGGGCACTGGTGAGGCTGCATCTGACTGGCACCGGTGAGGCTGCATTTGATGGACACTGGTATGGCTGCATTGATCTCTTGTATCATGTCTGCAGTCTGACCATCTCCTGTATCATGTCTGCTAGAGGTGCACCAAATGGAAATTTTGCTAATAATATTAGCAGTGTGTTTAAGTTTAGGTAGGAGATTGCAGACATGATACAAGAGATGGTTAGAGACCGAGGACATGAAACAAGAGATGGTCAGACTGCAGACTGCATTTTTCTTGAGCTTTTCTTGCACTAAAGGTGCCAATAATGTCCAACAATAAATTAATTAATATTAATTTAAATTCATGATAATAATTAAAAAAGCTAATATAATACAATACAATTTTATATATAAAAATATAAATATTTTTTAAAAACTGTCATTTTCGGTTTTCGGCTAAGTGCATCCTGCATTTTCGGTTTCAGCTCCAAAAATTCCATTCGGTGCACCCCCTAGTTGTAAGCAAGACTATAGGCTCTGTTGTGATCTTTGAGGATTAATTACTTTACAGTACCTGCAGTTGCGGACTGCAGGTACAGCTTTTTTACTGCTTGTTAATAATATGTAAAAGCTTTAGGCCGCCTTCACACCTGCATGTTGCGGTAACACGTGCGTTACCAATACGCACCATGAGCACATTGGTGTGTTGTGGTGCCATTCATTTTTAATGGTACCCTGTCGGTGTGATAGGTGTCCCTTGTAATGGGTGTACAAAGGAGTGCGCTTGGGGCCAATCTGGCTTTTTAAAGGGACCCAATGTTGTCGTTCCTATACCCTGGGGGAAAGCGGGGTTGTCAAACAAGGAAGTTAGCGGGAAGTTGACTCTATCGAATGATTTTTCAGTGTCGAAGGAGAGGAGGCAGGCTTTCAGGTCTTTACGTTGTATGAAGGAGATGAGGTGAATCGTTTTGGTGGAATTGTCCCTTGCCTCGCGACCCGGGACAAATCCCACTTGGTCATTATGGATCACTCCTGGGAGTAGGGGGGATAAGCGGTTGGCCAATACCGTTGCGAACAGTTTAAGGTCTATGTTGAGCAGAGATATTGGCCGATAGCTGCTATATTGGGATGGGTCTTTGCCTGGCTTGGTATTATCAAAATATTAGCGGACAATAAATCTTTAGTTGGCGGGTGGGAATCGTCTATGGCATTGAAAGACTTAGTCATAAGTGGAGCTAATTGAGGGGCAAAAGTTTTGTAGAAACGGGGGGTGTACCCATCTGGGCCAGGACATTTGCCTATCTTCAGGTCTTTCATGGTGCCTAGAAATTTGCGCGCGACCAAAGGTTTGTCGAGCTCTACAGCGTCTAGTGTGTTGATAGTGGGTAACGCCGTTTCCATAATGTAGTCTCGCATTTTGTCGCCCGAGGAGCTGGTACGTGTGTTTGGGTTTGTAGGCGGTAGGTTGTAGAGTTGGGAGTAGTATTCTCAAAAGGCAGAGGAGATGCCTTTCATGTTGAACATCTTATTTTGATTGGGATGGGTGATAAAGGGAATGGAGTATCGGGGTGGCCTAGGATGAAGCACCCGTGCTAGGTGTAGTGTTAATTGCATGCGCTGTCTCGAGCTATCAAGGAATGTGGTCTAATAGTTGGAGTAGGTCTCTATGGGCATTTGATAATCGGACAAAAATGGCAGGGTCTAAGTCTCGTTTGTGGAGAGGTTCGAGTTCTGCTATAGTGGAAAAGAGAAGGCGGATATCATCCTTTCGTATCCATTTGAGGCGGGAACTGTGTTGTATAAGTACGCCCCAAACCATGCATTTCAGGGCCTCCCATTAAATGAGAGGGGAGGTAGTGTCGGAGGAGTGGTCAGATATCAAGTTCCGAATGGTTTTGGAGATGTCCGCTGCACAGATGGAGTCCCGTAGTAGATTGTCATTGAGCCTCCATTGTGTACCTTTACAAGATGCTGGGAAGCGTGCTAGGGTCAAATAGACCGGGGCATGGTTGGACCTGTTGGGTACCTCATAGTAGAGCCTGACTGGTAGGAGAAGACCTCTCTTACAACTCTGGTTCAAGAGCCACTGGAGTGAGAACAATGGTCTCAAGAGCACAGCGGGGTAGGAGTGCCTTGGAAGTTGCAGCAGCTGGTACTGAAGCAGGGTGGAGATCCTTCAGGGATGGTTGGAACTGCAAAGACAGTTGATGCAGTAGCAGGTCAATGACCTGAAGAGCTGGTGAATGCGGAGGCAGCTGCAACTGGAACTGGATGAGACAAGCCAGAAGATACCGCACGCACACACTGGATAAGGCAGCAGAGAGGTCAGACAAGCCGGGTCAAACGGGTAATCAGGCAGATTCAGCATATAACAAAAAATTCTGCGCTAGAAACATATAAAAATGAGCAGCAATAAACAGTGCGACAACACCAATCAGAACAAGGAAAATTATAAACTGCGCTAAACAAAAATCTTATGTATGAAGTAAAGTAGTAGTATAACCTAACACCAGCAAATATTTATAAGAAATAATATAAAGTCCAAATCTTCAAAATGGTAGGATGTTTGCACATAACAACAACCAAAAAGGAGGGGAGGGAAGTGAAAAAACCCCACCACCGTGGCTGTAGATTGTGCTTACCGACTCACGGTGATAAACAGGCTCTATAGTAAGTTGGGAGCTGATCAAAAGTTGGCAAGGAACACTTTGATTCATCCACATTAGCCCGAAGTCCACATCATCAGTACACAACCCAGAATATAAATGATAAGCTTTCCATGGTGAAGTACGTTTAAAATCGAATTTAATAAGTAAAGTAATGCACTTACAGAATAAAAACACTTGTATCGCATAGAATATAAGTCGCCGGCCGGCATACAAACATGGAAGCGAAGCTCATCCTACTTCCTGGTCTCGTGGTAGCGTCGCTGCGTGCGTACCCAAATTCAGCAGGCTTAGGCAGGGTCAGATAACAGGCAGAGGTTCGGCAACCTGTATCAAGCAGAAGTCCATAAACCGAGTCAGGCAAGCCGAGGTCGGGTTAAGAGAAGGCAGGGAGGCCAGACAGGAGACAGGTCAGTAGGTAGGATCACTAAACAGGTTTCAGTTTACAAAGCACAGAACTGCAGATGATCAGCACTGCACAAGTGCAGCTGCAATTCTTTTAAAGTCCTCTTGGCGCCAAACGGCGCTAGAGTGAGCAAGCGCCCAATGTGCGCGCACACGCACCCGCCGTGCATACATGTTCGCCCGTTCTGTGCTGGCAAGCCCCTGATATTGCCCCCTCCTAAGGGGCAGCCTCCGGATGCCCAACAAGTCCTTTTTTTTTTTTCAGGGTGGGAAGAAAAAAAAGCAAGGATCAACCTTTTGGCATGGATGTTGCTGTCAGGTTCCCAGGAGTTGTCTTCTGGACTGCACCCTTTCCACTTGACAAGGAACTGTCTTTACCCCTGCCGCCTTCTACAATCAAGAATGGCCTCCACCTCGTACTCTTCACTTCCATTGACTAAAACAGGCTCAGGAGGTCTGGCTCCTCCATCAGGGAAAGGATCAGGCACAGAAGATTTTAGCTGTGAAACAATGGATGAATCTTTACAGAGTCAGGTACAGATGGCTCATAAGAGACTTTATTAATTTTCCTTTTTACTGGAAAGGGTCCCATGAATTTGGGTGCAAGTTTCTTTGAAGGACAGGCTAACTTAAGATTATTAGTAGAAAGCCATACCTGATCGCCAATCTGTAAGTCCAATTCTCCTCTTCCGGTCAAAGGCTCTTTTGCTGTCTGCCTGGGCCTTGGACACCGCCTCCTGCAGTACCCGGTTATTGCGGCTGAGGAAATCCACTGTATCCTGGACTGCTGGAACTGGAGACTCTGGAAGAAGATCAGGTAGAAATGATAAATGGAAGTCATAATTGGCAAAAAAGGTGGAATGTCCTGTGGCTGAATGACTAGCATTATTATAGGCAAACTCCACTAGGGGCAGCAGGGTCACCCAATCGTCCTGTACAAAGGACGTAAAACATCTTATGTACTGCTCTAGTCTGGTTAGTCCTCTCCGTTTGCTCATTGGTCTGGGGATGATAGGCTAATGATAGGGCTAGTTGGATCTTCAGAATTTCACACAAGGCCCGCCAGAAACGTGAGGTGAACTGCACCCCCCTGTCTGACACTGTGTTTGCAGGAACTCCATGCAGACTAACAATTTCCTTGATGAATACACGGGCAGTCTCAATAGCGAATGGGGTCCCCTTTTAAGGGTAGGAAATGGGCCATCTTAGATAGTCGGTCTACGACCACAAAAATAGCTGTACATCCTTCAGAACATGGAAGCTCGACTATAAAGTCCATGGTGATCATCTTCCAAGGTCTATCAGGTGCAGGTAGGGGTTTAGTAGCCCCCAAGCCCGGTTTCTTGTAGTCTTGTTCTGGATGCAGACAGGGCATGAACTGACATATTTCTTGCAGAATTCTCCTAGGCCAGGCCACCAAAACGTGCGTTGCACAAGCTCCAGGGTCTTGTGCTCCCCAAAGTGTCCTGCCAGTGGGTGATCATGGAGAATTGTTAGTACCTTGACTCGGATGACCTCTGGAACAAAGATTTGACTCCCCCTCCAAAAAAGACCATCTCTGAATGTTAATGTGATTCCAGGGGGTTTAGAAGAGTTTGTGGATGCTTACTTGATCTGGGAGAGATCTGTCTGTAAAAGCAGAAAGTTGTCTGCGGGTAGAATAGTGCCCGGAACGGATAGATCCTTGGGATTGTCATACATGCGCGAAAGCACGTCTGGTTTCACATTTTTTGATCCTGGCCGGTAGGTGATATGAAAACAAAAATGTGAGAAAAATAAGGCCCAGCGGACTTGCCGAGGTTTCAGCCGCTTCAGCCGCAGATCTTAAATATTCTAGGTTTTTGTGGTCGGTGTAAATCAATACTGGGTGAGCCGCGCCCTCAAGCAGATATCTCTATTCTTCCAATGCAGTTTTAATGGCAAGTAACTCCCGATCACCAACATCATAGTTTTTCTCCGCAGGAGAGAGTTTCCGAGAGAAGAACCCCACAGGATGCATCAAGTCCTTACTGCCTTGCCGTTGTGACACAACTGCTCCTACAGCTATTTCAGAGGCATCAACTTTCAGGATGTATGGTAGTGATGGATCAGGGTGGCTGAGGATTGGGGCTGAGGTGAAGAGTCCCTTGAGTCTCTCGAAGGCGGTTTGAGCCTCCGGACCCCAGTGAAAGCGTGCGTTTTGTTTGGTCAGTTGTATGATGGGAGAGATTATGACGGAAAATCCTTTAATAGATTTCCTGTAAAAATTTGCAAAGCCTACAAAGTGCTGTACCCCCTTCTTATCCAAGGGTAAGGCCAGTCAAGTATAGGGGACACTTTTTGGGGATCCATCTTGATGCCTGTTGGAGAGATTACCAGCCCCAGAAACTGGATGTTTTGCTGTTCGAATTCACATTTTTCCGCCTTCGCATACAGTCCATGCTGACAAAGGCATCATAAAACCTTGCAAACGTGTTCCTGGTGTTGGTCAAGTGATCCAGAAAAAATTAAAATATCATCCAGGCAGACGATTACAAAAATGTCCAGAAAGTCCCTAAACACATCATTGATGAGGTGCTGGAAGGTAGCAAGGGCGTTGCAGAGGCCAAAGGGCATGACCAGATACTCGTAGTGGGCGAATCGAGTCCGGAAGGCTGTCTTCCACTCATCCCCGGCACGAATACAAACCAAGTTGTAGGCCCCCCTTAAGTCCAACTTTGTAAAAATAACGGCAGATCTTAGTTTCTGGAAGAGTTCTGGCATTAGAGGTAACGGATAGCGTTTTTTGACCGTGATTTTATTTAGTTCACGATAGTCCACACATGGGCGAAGAGTCTGATCCTTTTTGGTGACAAAGAATATTCCAGCGCCTGCTGGAGAGGTAGAATGGCGAATAAACCCCTGGCCCAAGTTCTCATTAATGTAGGTCTTCTATGCCTCTTGCCCCCTTTCTGACAAAGGAAAGATACGCCCGAAAGGGATCTCGGGCCCCGGAAGAAGTTCGATCGGACAGTCATAGGGGCGGTGAGGTGGAAGAGAGTCTTCTCCCCGCTTACTAAAGACATTGAGGAATTTGTGGTATGGCTCAGGCACAGACTGGCATAGGTTCTGATCAACATCCAGACCTAGTAAGGTAGAAGGTGGGTCGGGGGGTTCAAGTAGGCAATGCTCTTGGCAGTAGGAAGACTGGAACCTCACCTCTCCAGTGGCCCAATTGATGTGGGGGTTGTGTGCCTGGAGCCAGGGTATGCCCAGGATCACTGAAAACAGTGGGGAGGAGATGGGTCATGGGTCAAAAGTTCCTTGTGCTGAGAGGGAGTGGTGGCAGACAGAGGAAGGGTCTCCTGGGTTACTCACCCTGATTTTATGCGAGAACCATCGGCCAGGTAAACAGAAAATCCATGTGTCTTCTCTTGCAGGTGAATGGCTTGTTGGCTGGCAAAGGTGGCATCAATAAAGCAACTGCATGTTCCGGAATCTATGATGGCGTTGACTGGAATTGTCTTTCCCCCGAAATGCAATGAGAGAGGGAGAGCAAAATGGGTTGTGCTGGCAGATAAAGTTGAAAGACTGCTAGGAACAGAGAGAAGACACTTCTTGACGGGACCTGATCCACCACAGTAAAGACATAAGTTCAACTGACGGCGTCGTGCTCGTTCCTCCGGAAGCAAGGTTGGTCGCATCAGTCCTAGCTGCATAGGCTCGGAGTTAACGGTCTATTTGGATGGCCAAGGTAAACAGGCCATCGAGAGTATCGGGTATGCCAACACGAGCAAGCTCATCCTTTAGTCCCTCAGAGAGGCCCATGCACAACTGGTGTCGTAGGCCCACGTCATTCCATTGAGTGTCTGCGCTCCAGCGTCTAAAGTCCGTGACATAGTCCTTGGCTGCTCTGTGACCATGCTGGAGCTCAAACAAAGCAGACTCGGCCGTGGCAGTCCGCTGAGGATCCTCATAAAGCTGAACCATGGCTTCAAAGAAAACAAGCAGAGAATGAGTCTGAGCACAGTCCCCTTCAAGAAGTCTGTGGGCCCAGGTCTGGGGTTCTCCTTGCAACAGAGAGATCACGAACCCCACCTTCGTAGCTTCCAGAGAAAAGGTCTGGGGTTGGAGGGCAAAATAGTGTAGTCAAACGGGTAATCAGGCAGGCAGATTCAGCAGGCTTAGGCAGGGTCAGATAACACTGTAAAAAGAAAATTGTTTAGTTTCAGTTTGAGAAAAATGAAGCGACCAGCTGCATCAACAAGGGAGTCTAAGACCTCAAGATTGAAAGATTTATGGAAGGCGATGGATACCCCTTTAGATTTGGCCTGTGGGTTAGTACTGTGGCACCACTGTGAATAGTACCTATTGCGTAGGGCGGGTACAGAGTCCGTACGGAAGTGTGTTTCCTGTAGTAATAAAATATTTGAGCGCATTTTATGAAAGTGATAGAGAATCTGGCTTTGCTTCTCTGGTGTGTTAAACCCCCTGCAGTTGAAAGATGCTAAAGCAATCGGGCAAACAGTAGCCATGGTATAGTCAGGTGTGTGGGGAGGGGGGAAGGGGAAGAGTTAGACATGTCAGGTGTCTCATGGTTCAGCAGCTCTTGGAGGAGAAAGCAAGGCCAGGGGAGGCCCAGAGAGGGAGAGAAAAAAAGATGACGACGGGGGAAAGGGAGGAAAGAGGGGAAAGTAGACAATAAGAGAAAGAGGGAGTGATACAGGTCGAAAGGGCCAGGTTAATATGGAAGCAATTGGTTTGGTCGTGGTCGTTGTCCCCATATCCCAGAATAGTAAACGGGGGTAACAAGGAAAGTTCACTCTGGGTCAGTGGGGAAGAAGACCCAACATATCAAATTTAAAAAAGGTTGAACATGAACAAAAAAATACCACTAGGTGGCTCCAAAGAACTACAAGTAAGGGATAGAAAGACCTTACAGCATGCCATAGAGCATTATACCACTCAGTGTCCATAATGGCACTGGGAAAAAAGAAAAAAACCCTTAAGGGGAGGGGGGGGGGGTTTCAGGGGAAACTCGCTGGACAGAGTAGCCCCCTGGTCCCCGACTCCACAGGGAAATAAATAAGAGGCAAAATCAGTAAACATATAGTACAATATTAGAATGGTGATGCATAGGATTGGTCATGAACAGGTTATAGGAAACTCAGGATTCAGAAAGGTATGCAATATGTCTTAGGGTGAACATAGTATAAAAGTCATAGGTGAGAGGCAGCAGCAAAACAGAAACATGCACATTGAAGCTGTAGAAAAATAATACATGTTAACACATATTAAGAAGTCCATGAGCTAGGTAACTTGAGCAACTTGGAAAGAAGTAATAGGGATAACATTAGTAAAACAATTACAATAGTCCAGGGCTTAGGGTGAGTGAACTGTGAGAAAAAACAGTAAGGGGATGAGGAAGTTCAAACTAGGCCTCAAAAACTGTAGTAGTAACATACAGGGGGGGCAGACTGTAGTGGAATCGTGTCTGCGTTTTCCCTGTGTTGTCCCTGTGAAGGCAAAGAAAGAAAAACATCAAATTTGATCAGGCCGGATTTAATCATTGGGGTCCCGTTGAGGCAAAGGCTTGGAGTTGCGTTTGCAACCTTGCTTCTGCTATTGTGGGGCAAAGGGTAGGCCAGGGGTAGTTGATGTGAATGGCCAATCTGGGATAGACACCTGTGGGAGCTCCAGCGTGCTGAAGAAGGACGGTAGGTCTCCTAGAGTGCGGAAGATGGCAGTTTTGCCCCCATGGTGTACCCAGAGGTGGAAAGGGAATCACCATTGATATCTCACCTGCTTAGATTGCAAGAGCTTTGTAAGCAGCTTCAGTGCTTTCCTCATCGCCAGTGTCTGACGGGATAGATCTGGGAGAAGAATCACTGGGGTGTTGTTAAAGAGTATAGTGTTCTGCGAGCTGGCAGCTCTCATGATGTCCTCCTTGATCCTATAGAAATGGACCCGGCACAGGGTGTCTTGCACAAAGGAGGGATCCGGGGTCCGCGGGCCAGAGGTCCTGTGTACACGGTCTAGCTCAATGGGGTCATCCTTGGGGCGCTGTAGTAATTAATTAAAGATGGCCGTCAGGGTCGCGGGCAGGTTCTTGGGGTCTACAGACTCGGGAATCCCACGTATGCGGATATGATTACGACGATTATGATTCTCAATGTCGTCCTGTTGATATGCGAGCTGCTGCAGCATGACGGTGTGGATGTTAAGGATTTTTTCATGTGCTTGTACTGTGTTGCTGAGGCTGTTTGTGGTAGTGTCTACTTCCTCAAAGCGGACACCCATGTCCTCCTTGAGGTCAGAGATTTCTTTCTTGTATGCTTTTTCAATCCTATGGACACAATGCTCAAAGTCTGCTTTAGTGGTCAGGGATCTGATGTAGCTGTGAAGGGACCGGATCTGTGACTCCACGTCCCAGCCTTCACCTAACCCCAGGGAGGCATTAGAATGGCTTCTGGTGAGCATGAAGTCAGAGGGGGCAACGGCTGTGAGAGCTCACCTGTGAATGCAGGGATGATTCGGTGCGGGCTGGGGGCGGTGGAGCTGGCGCCATCTTGGATTCAGAACGGCGCTGTGCAGAGGCCCGAGATCTGGCGAAATAGTCCTCCAAATCGCCTCCTTTTCAGTTCCCACAGGTGCCCTTCTGTGCCCGGTACTTGTCCTCCTCCATATGCCAAGTTTGGGTGAGTTTCCTGGCAGAATATAGTCCGTGGAGCCAAGGGACTCGGGAGCTGTGAGGAAATGCGTCTCACTGCTCCATGCGGCAAGCCACGCCCCCATAACGTTATATTAATGCACTGTACCAGGGTGGAAAGGTGTGAATAGGGCCTAAATGTGCATAGTCTGGCTACAGATGTACTTTGAAATGTAGTTTCCTTCCCGGTGGCAGGAGTTTGATGTTGGAGATAAAGAGGTAAAAACACTGAAGGCAGAAGACAGACTGGTCACTGAGTTGTTTGATGACTAATAAACACTTTGATGCATCTTGTCCTATACTTTTTGTATTTCCATCCTGTTTAATTGCAACATTCTTATGTTGCCAGATCATTCCATTGTAGATGTCATACCAAAATTGGCGCCTTCCAGGAAGCAGAGGAGAAAGAAAAAAGAAACTGCAGAGAAAACTGAAGGCCAGAATGCTGAAGAAGTTTCTGTGGTCAAGAAACCTGATAAAAGTGAGCTTGAAGCCTTTTCTGGATGCTTACTAATTTTGGCCATACACATATTGATCTGATTGTTAGAAAAAACAATCCCTTCAATATTTGTATCAAATAGTTTCTCATTGCAATTTTATTTACTTTTGACTGATTTTGTGGGATAGAATTGAAGATGAAACATTCTGAATGATTTATAAATTGCCAGTAATTTACTTGTGAAGTATGCAGATTGATTCTGAATTATTACTTTTGGGTTTTCTTTACTTTTTCCAATGCCAGACAACCAGCATTTTCTAATGAGGGGACCACAGAGACAGCCTCCTTATTTCTTTCACGTCAGGGTTCCTTTTAAAAACTATATTCAAATGTAATGAAACAGCGTGTAAGCGGAATTTGTGGATGATTGATAGTTTACCTAGATTACAGTTTTATTATTCCATTGGACACACCATTACTGAAGTTAAACATATGAAGAAGCTTTACCAAAAATAAGTGTCAACTGTTGTGAACGTATCTGCCCTTCAGTGCTGGTCACACTGACCAAATGCACAAGTATTGGTCACATTGTCTGCAAAGAAGGTGGGATCAGAGTTCAGGTAGAGCTACTAAACATGTAAAAGGAGCGTAGAGCTCCATCTGCTGGCTGCAAGTATACAAAAATATAAAATAGTATGTCTTATTACCTGACTAGAAACTGACGTATACAGTATATAAACCTTAACAATAAACTTCTTCTATTTGTTCCATATTTACTATGTTAAGTATTTTGTTAAGAAGCTTTTTGTTAAACCTGTATGATATGCAAAAAAGAAATACCAGTTGATTCTGCCAGAAATCTTGTTACCTGATACATTTCTGTGCTCTCTGCTTGCACTACATTCTTATTAGCTAATATTGTTCCCATCTATCTTTGTAGATTACAAAACACCTCCCCCTATCGCATGCTATGGATAGGAAAAGGGTGGGGGGGATTCTGTATTATGCCATGGCTTAGCCTCCTGTCTTATTGTTTGCCCCATTTGCATTTGATACTGGTAGAAACAGAGACAGGAATCTAATAGTTTCTTGAAACTATCGATGCTCCCCGCTGAGACCACCACCTGTGGAAAAGGAATTCCACATCCTTGCTGCTCTTACAGTAAAGAAACCTCTACAGAGTTTAAGGTTAAACCTCTTTTCTTTAAATTTTAATGAGTGGCCACAAGTCTTGTTAAACTCCCTTTCGTGAAAAAGTTTTATCCCTATTGTGGGGTCACCAGTATGGTATTTGTAAATTGAAATCGTATCCCCTCTCAAGCGTCTCTTCTCCAGAGAGAATAAGTTCAGTGCTGGCAACCTTTCCTCATAACTAATATCCTCCAGACCCTTTTTTAGCTTTGTTGCCCTTCTTTGTACTCGCTCCATTTCCAGTACATCCTTCCTGAGGACTGGTTCCCAGAACTGGAGAGCATACTCTTTGTGCGGGCCAGACCAGAGTCTTGTAGAGCGGGAGAATTATCGTTTTATCTCTGGAATTAATCCCCTTTTTCATGCATGCCAATATTCTGTTTGCTTTGTTAGCAGCACCTTGGCATTGCATGCCATTGCTGAGCCTATCATCTACTAGGACCCCCAGGTCCTTTTCCATCCTAGATTCCCCCAGAGGTTCTCCCCCAGTGTATAGATTGCATTCATGTTTTTGCCACCCAAATGCATTATTTTACATTTTTCTACATTGAACCTCATTTGCCATGCAGTTGCTCACCCCATTAATTTGTTCAGATCTTTTTGCAAGGTTTCCACATCCTGCGGAGAAGTTACTGCCCTGCTTAGCTTGGTATTGTCCGCAAATACAGAGATTGAACTGTTTACCCCATCCTGCAGGTCGTTTCTGAACAAATTTAAACAGGAGTGGTCCCAGCACAGAACCCTGGGGGACCCCACTACCCACCCCTGACCATTCCGAGTACTTCCCGTTTATCACCACCCTCTGAACTCGCCCTTCAAGCCAGTTTTCAATCCATGGTATCACTCTATGGTCCATGCCAACGGACCTTATTTTGTACAGTAAACGTTTATGGGGGGCTGTGTGAAATGTTTTTGCAAAATCCAGATACACCATGTCTACGGGCCTTCCTTTATCTAGATGGCAACTCACCTCCTTAGAGAGGGTTAATAGATTGGTTTGACATGAATGATTCTTAATGAATCCATGCTGATTACTGCTAATGATACCATTCTCATTACTAAAATCTTGTATATAGTCCCTTATCATCCCCTCCAAGAGTTTACATACTATTGATGTTAGGCTAACTGGTCTGTAATTCCCAGGGATGTATTTTGGGCCCTTTTTAAATATTGGTGCTACATTGGCTTTTCTCCAATCAGCTGGTACCATTGCAGTCAGTAGACTGTCAATAAAAATTAGGAACAATGGTCTGGCAATTACTTGACTGAGTTCCCTAAGTACTCTCGGGTGCAATCCATCTGGTCCCGGTGATTTGTTAATGTTAAGTTTCCCAAGTTTAATTTTTATTCTGTCCTCTGTTAACCATGGAGGTGCTTCCTGTGATATGTCATGAGGACAAACACTGCAGTTTTGGTTATTGAAGCCCCCCGATTCCCTCTTGAAAAGAGAAGAATAAATTCAATACCTTCACTATCTCCCCATCCTTTGTAACCAGATGTCCTTCCTCATTCTTTATGGGGCCAGTATGGTCTGTCCTTCATTTTTTACTCTTCACATACTTAAAGAATTTCTTGGGATTTTTTTTGCTCTCCTCCACTATGCGTCTCATGTTTTATCTTGGCTGTCCTTATTGCACCCTTACATTTCTCTCTCCCCCCTCCCCCTCCTCCCTTCCCCCCCCCCCTCTCCCCCCCCCCTCTCCCCCCCCCTCTCCCCCCCCTCTCCCCCCCCTCTCCCCCTCCCCCCCTTCCCCTTCCATTTCCCCCCCCCTCCCCTCCCATTATTTCCCCTGTGGACTGTGTTCACCGTTAATTATATTAATGGTGTCCATTAATATTCATGTTCTCAAAATCATCATTTTTAATTTCCTTTGTTATCCTATATTTTTATTATACATTTTTTATCTTGTATTCGCATATTATTTTTAAAGGAACATCTTGTTTTTTAATAGATATATATGTATGTTTTTACTCATGGTTCACGCTAGATGTTTATGTACCAGGTTTTATCTTGCCCGTGGATATGTACTTGTGTTTACCTTTATACATATCTGTATGTGTACATGTTTCCTATATATGCATATATGTATACCTTATGCTATTATCCTTTCAAAACTTCTCTCATTAACTTCCAGTTTATTTATTTTTTAACTTGTGTTCCACTTCCATATGTATTGTGTCTAGTATTGCCTCTAGTTGTAGTGTATTGCTTATTATCCTTAGCCCCGCCCCCTCCAAGACTACAAAAATGACTGCCATAACATCCGCCCCTCATGCTTGAGAAAGGAGTGCCGCTATTCTTGCCACCAATAGCGCGCAGACTCGGAAACGCGTCGCATAGCTGTGACGTCACAGCCCGGCGCCGCACTGTGCTTGCCCTCCAGGCCTCGTTTTGGCTCCCTACACGGCCGCTACTATTCCATCCACGGAGCCGTACGAGCCTCATCACACACTGCAGCACGCCCGGCGATCGGCTTTGGCGTCCTCTTTACCCCTTCCTTGGAACCCGCAGACAGTTGGTCTGTGTCATTTTAACCCATCTCAACCCGGAAGTGCCATCTGGAGACCTGAGGGAGCCCCTGCTGTGTCCAGCTACCACCATCCATCCTCGCCAGGATCCGATGTGTGATCAGCACTGCACGGACTTGCTGAGACTTGTGGTCCTCCAGTTTTTCCTCTGCTCAGAGATGTACCGGAAAACACAACACTACAGTCTTCCATGTGAGTGGATATTGTTTGTTGAAATAAATGATTATTGATATATACTCAGAGGCGCCCCTTTTCCTTGTTTATCTTCTCTAGCCTATTGGACCTCGGACCTCGCTTCTGGTCTTTTCTTGGTGGCAGCCCTGACTGACTTCCTCTTGTATATATATTTATATATACCCATCCTGCCATTGGACTATTTAGGAACGGTTATTTGAAGTATACCTGCATTGCGCCTTTTTTTACTTGTTTTTTTTACATTTCTTGTTGCATTCTTTATAAAATCTGAATGCTGAGGATGATCCCTCAACCATGTATTTTTTAAAGGCCTTCTCCTTTGCATTTATATGAATTTTTACATTGGAGTTAAGCCATCCAGGACTTTTGTTCGCTCTTTTAAATTTATTACCCAATGGGATGCATTGGCTAATGCCCTTATTTAATATGCTCTTAAAGCAAACCCATCTCTCCTCTGTGTTCCTAAGATTTTATCCCAATTTATGCCTTCTAGCAAGGTTTGTAGTTTAGGGAAATTGGCTCTTTTAAAATTCAGTGTCTTTGTTTTCCCCTTATGTTTCCTATTTGTGTGATTTATACTGAAGCCAATTGACCTGTGATCGCTGTTACCTAAATTGCCCCGTATTTCCACAACTGTGATCAGGTCTGTATTGTTGGTAATCAGTAGATCCAGTATTGCTTTATTTCTAGTTGGTGCGTCTACCATTTGACCCATGAAATTGTCCTGCAAGACATTTAGGAACTGGCGAGCCTTAGATGAATGCGTGGTTCCCTCCGCCCAGTCTATGTCTGGATAATTAAAATCCCCCATTAGGATAACACTTCCCATCCTTGTTGCTAATCCAATTTGTGATAGGAGATCTGTCTCCCCTTCCTCCCTCAGGTTAGGGGCCTTTATAGCATACTCCCAGTATTATTTTCCCCTTAGCTTCATCCCTTTGGAGCTCTACCCATAAGGATTCCACCTCCTCCCTAGCTCCCTTAGTGATGTCATCTCTCACATTCACTTGTACATTATTCTTGATATATAGGCATACCCCTCCCCCTTTTTTATCCTCTCTATCCTTGCGATAAAGGATATACCCTTCAATGGTTCAAAGAAAAAATAGGTGCGCTAAATATAGAGCAAAGAATATATAATGAAGAAATTCTTAATGCAAGAAAATAGAAAATATCAACATAATATATTAAGCATAGAACTCTGTCCCAATGTGACAAGAATGATTGTGATTAAACCAATAACACTGAAACGTCCAAACCTAAGTTCAAGTCAAATACAATCAAATTAATCCTTATTCACACAAATGTGCATATAGATGAATCAATAAAAAACTTGAAGGTGATACGTGATCCTCCACCACCAATAGTGCACCGGTCACCAAATAAATTGCGCGCTTACCAGAGGGCAAGCTGTTTGAGCTTGCGGCTATAAACCCAACCTGGGCCCTTTATCCAGGAAATTCTGGACAACAACTCCAAAATGGTCAGTTGAATGGAAGTAAACAGCCTTACAATATAAGTGGCTAAAAACCGCAACAAATAGCCTGCCGGCCTGCGAACGCCCGTTCGCTTGAAAGCACAACTTTGATGACGGGCGTTCGCAAGCCGGCCGGCTATTTGTTGCTGTTTTTATCCGCTTATATTGTAAGTGTGTTTTCTCTATTTTTATTAAATGTTACCATCTGCTTTACATTATGGAATGCCCTCCGTTTCATTTTCTGGGTGACATTTGAACATTATTTGTCAATCTTTCTTTGATCGGGTCAATCTCGCCGTTGGCTGTTTACTTCCATTCAACTGACCATTTTGGAGTTGTTGTTCCAGAATTTCCTGGATAAAGGGCCCAAGTTGGGTTTATAGCCACAAGCTCAATCAGCTTGCCCTCTGGTAAGTGCGCAATTTATTTGGTGACTGGTGCACTATTGGTGGTGGAGGATCACGTATCACCTTCAAGTTTTTTATTTATTCACTTATATCCACATTTGTTGAATTGAAAAGAAAATTATATATTAGGGACTTTAAGGAATCCACAGCCTAGTAAGGCTGTGTATTTCCATCCCTAGGGACTTTAATTGAAATTATGGCCCGGTAAGGCCACACATTTCCATCCCATTCATATCTAAAAGGAGAGAGCAGAGAAGGGTGGGACTTTAAATGAACTAAATGGCTGCAAAAGAATATTCGGTGAACAACAGAACTTTTATTGATGTCATAGGGTATAAACATGCAATTGCTAAAATAAAATTGATACATATGATAAATGACAATACACATGATGATGGCAGAACATTTCATGGTATAGCCACTGGTTAACAATAATAAAATTAATAAACAAGGTAAAAAGCATAAGCATAATAGTAATCAATCATGTCTCATTATAAGATTGAAATAAAGTTCCGTGGTTCACCATAAACAATTGGATAATATTAATGTTAAGATTAAAGGTGCTGCCTGCAAGACCAATGGCTTCACTGAACCTGTGAAAATATATAGGTAGCCAAATAACTTGATAATCATGATATAGATCAACAAAGACACGGCATCAAAAAGCTCTACGCGTTTCATGGCCAGACGCCACTCGTCAGGAGCATGCGCTTGGTAAATCTAAAATGAGAATGATAAAAGAGTATATAAGGACATGGACATAATAAAGTAAAGAACCCCAACTCCAAGAAGTACTTACTGGTTGGGGTTACAATTGATATATAGAGTGGTGGGGTGTCGCAAGCCTCCAGGAACATCTCTGACCGGGAGCCGAGGTGGACATCTAAACGGAGGCACAACATACAGGCAACCAAGGTTGGCACGGGAACATTAGGCATCTCTGTGGTGAAGTGAAGGATAGTTAACAGAACAAGTGACAAAAATAGGGTGAGGTGAAAGTGAGGAAAATTGGTAAGTGCTGGTGAGTGAAGTAAGTGCTCAGATATAGAACTGGCAATCAAAGGATTGCCATATGCACATTTGTGTGAATAAGAACTAATTTGATTGTATTTGACTTGCACTTAGTTTTGTTCGTTTCAGTGTTATTGGTTTTATCACAATCATTCTTGTCACATTGGGACAGAGTTCTAATGCTTAATATATTATGTTTATATTTTCTATTTTCTTGCATTAAGAATTTCTTCATTATATATTCTTTGCTCACTATATAATATTTAGCGCAGCTATTTTTTCTTTGTATTGTTTATATGTGTGTATCTCACATTTTAGTTGCTGCTCACCTTCAGATAGCTTTCTGTTTAGAGTGCAGCATTTCCTATATATTTTACCCTTGAATGGTTGCCAGGTCTTTGAAATTCCCACAAAATCCAAATCCTCCTCGTACAACAGTATCTCTAGTTCACCCATCTTGTCCGCTAGGCTCCTGGCATTGGTGAACATGCCACGTAGTTTAGACCGGTCGCATGTTATCCTCTTATTGGGTGTTCCGAGATTGCAACTAGGACTTGCTACTATACTTACCTTGGGTTTATGTGCTTTGGTCAACCTATCACTAATGCCCCCAATGCTACCCTCTGGAATATGTTCCGCGCTGACTATCTCTACCTCTGGACCCCCCATCACCTAGTTTAAAAACCCCTCTAACTTTTTGGCCATCTTCATTCTCAACTAATCTGCACCCTCCTCATTTAGGTGCAGTCCATCCCTTCTATAGTACCGGTTATCGACTGAGAAGTCAGCCCACTCCTCCAGGAACCCAAACCCCTCCTTACTACACCAGCTCTTCAGCCACCTATTTACTTCCCTAATCTCCCTCTGCCTTTCTGGTGTGGCTCGATGTACTGGTAGTATTCCTGAGAATACTACCTTGGAGGTCCTTTTCCTCAGTTTAGCTCCCAAGTCCCTAAAATCGTTCTTTAGGACACTCCATCTTCCTCTGACTTTGTCATTGGTGCCAACGTGCACCATGACAGCTGGGGCTTTCCCAGCCCCTCCCAGTAATCTGTCCACAAGATCCCTGATGTGCCAAACCCGAGCGCCCGGTAGACAACATACAGTTCGGCGCTTCAGGTCTTTGTTACAGATTAGCCTCTGTCCTTCTTATGCCCTGTACACACGATCGGACATTGATCGGACATTCCGACAACAAAATCCATGGATTTTTTCCAACGGATGTTGGCTCAAACTTGTCTTGCATACACACGGTCACACAAAGTTGTCGGAAAATCCGATCGTTCTGAACGCGGTGACGTAAAACGCGTACATCGGGACTATAAACGGGGCAGTAGCCAATAGCTTTAGTCTCTTAATTTATTCTGAGCATGCGTGGCACTTTGTGCGTCGGATTTGTGTACACACGATCAGAATTTAAATGATCGGATTTTGTTGTCGGAAAATTTTATATCCTGCTCTCAAACTTTGTGTGTCAGAAATTCCGATGGAAAAAGTCCAATGGAGCCCACACACGATCGGAATTTCCGACAACACAATCTGATCTCACTTTTTCCGTTGGAAAATCTGACTGACTGTGTGTACAGGGCATAAGAATGGAGTCCCCTACCTGCAGAATCTGTCTTTCCTTTCCCTTCGCTTCCCCCCCACTCTCACTGGAGGAGTTCTTCCCCTGGCAGCTAGGGGAGTCCCTCAGCTCCAGCAGTGCTGGTCCTTGACTGGTTTCACCAATGTCACTCAATGAAGTGTACTTATTGGGATGCTCCAGCCCTGGATCGGCCTCTCTGGCACTTCCCCCTCTACCCTTCCTGACGGTCACCCATCTACTCTTTCCTAGTGCCTGCACCTCTTTGTCTCCACCCGCTTTTGTGCTGGCCCCTGCTGGCACCTGCCGTGTATGTTCCTGGCTCTCCTTTAGTATGGAGGGACTTCAGTGCTGACAGTTGCTTCCCCAGATTCAGAACCTGGGCTTCCAGGGAAACAATGTGCTTGCATTTTGCACAGCAGTATTCACCCTTGATTGGATGATCAAGGAACGCATACATGCCGCAAGATGTACAATGAGTCGCCTCTCCACACCTGCCGGGCATCGTACCTATTAATTTAATGAGGATTGGGGATTATACCCTGTCCAAATTAGCTAACAACTAGCTTCCTGGCACTAATACTCAACAAGACAATACACAGGTACTCAACAAGACAATACACAGGTACCCGCAGACCTACATGCACTCACAGACCTACGTGCAGACCTATGTGCACTCGCAGACCTACGTGCAGACCTACGTGCACTCAGACCTACGTGCACTCGCTGTGAGTACTTTGAACTATGCATCTACCATCCACTGAGCTGATATAAGCTGCTGTTCTGGTTACCTGGTGTCTCGCAATCGTAAATATGAAATAATAAAAATTATTTCATATTCACCAAGTTAAATACTTGTACTTGGTAAAACATTATTCTTGCACAGATTTGGCAGGTGTTTAATTATTGTTATTTCCTCCGAAATGAAATCCTTGCTCTCATAGTTGATTCATTTAGCAATCCAGGATTTATTTAACCACTTCAATACTGAAAACTTTTTTTTGCGACAAGTAGAGCTTTCTTTTGCGCCTATGTTATAGGCGCTTTTTGTGATTGGAGATGCAGTGTGTCGAAGCGGAACACCGCACCACCGATCGCCGCGCTGAGCATCCCCAGGCCGCGCGGGATGTGGTTAATACTATTTTAACAAAATTATGTGTTAATCTTAGCATTTCTTATAAAAGTTGACCTTTTACCTGCCCTTCTGTGCCTCACTATTAGTCAGTGAGGCCTCCAATCATAATAGGGGCTGGTGTCATTGGGCTTTTGTTTTCTTCAAATAGATTTTGCATTCCCATACAAGTCTCTAGGAATGCAAAGCCTGCTTTAAGCAGGTCAAATGCCAATAGGGACTTGGCACCAAATTAGAATTTTACAGAAAAAGTCAAGATTTACATAACTCCATATGCATATATTTCTGGATCAATTGTAATGACTTGCAGTGTTCTTTAAATATAACCTTCGTATGCAGCATAAGTATTGGGTGTCATAGATGCTCATAACCAGTGGTGTGGTGTAAAAACTGGTACATTTTTCAGACTGAAACTGTGTGTTTTGTTTTTTTTGTCCATTGGGTTGTATAGGGTTTGATGAAAAGTGTAAATGTGTTTTGAGCTGTATAGAAGTGGGTAGGAATTTTTTTTTTTATATTTTTTATTGAATAATAGTTATTGTCACATCAGAACTTCAGAAGACACAGAGGAGAAAGAAAGATGAAACTGTGACTCAGAATACTGAAGAGATATCTATAAAGGAGGAAGCAGACAAATGTGAGTTGGAAAACTTTATTAGTCTCTTAAAGAAATATTGCCCTCTACCTCTAACTGTGACAGACCTATTTATAAAAAAACTGAGGAAATTAATTTGGGAACAAAGGATGCTGCAGTGACAAATCAGTTTTCATCTCCCATTATGTGGGAACCTAAATCTGGCTACTATGGATAGCAGTTCCGTTGTGTGTGTTTTCTTATGTTTTTATAAATGTTACAGGAGACTGCAGAACAGATCTGTAATTATGTGTGTTGGAAGGAAGCTTCCACAAACTGTGTATGGTAGATAAGAAAATGTTGTACTAAAATTTGTATAGGGTATTATGATAGTATGTAGAGTTTAAAGCTGATATCCAGCAGAAACAATATAAGAAAAATGCCCCTTTAGAGGGGAACTTAAGGGCTAAGTTCACTTTTTGTTTTCTTCTAAATTCCAGCTCCCCTATGTACCAATATGCCATTAATGTACCTGTTGTTGCAGAAAAAAAAGCTTTCTTTGATTTTTAGAACAAGGCCTTACCTTAGCCCTTGCTGTGTTCATAGAAAACTTCATGACTTCCTGGTATGTAGATTTGGGACGTGAGAGCCAGTAAGACACAGGAAGGAGTTTACCAGCTGACCTTATACACACCCTTCAACTAGGTTTGCATGGCATCGACTGGCATCCCTCCAGGCATGCATTTGCCTGGGTTTTTCAGTGCAAGCTGCCACAACTGCTATGTTTACACCGCATCCCTCCAAACAGGCCCGGGCCGCATGCTGAACTCTCTGGGGCTGCCTGTGGGCCGTGGGTTGGACACTTCTGATGTAGTGCAAGGGCCTGCCTCATTGGATACAGAGTGAATAGATAGATAGATAGGTGATTCCTCCTATCCCATAGTTTTGGTAAATTTAAAATTGTACAAAGTTTGTATAATTATATTGTATAGTGTATGGCCACCTTTATACACCTAAAATGAATTAGTTGTGCTTTTAGTGGCATTAATTGTTAATGGCACCCCAAATGAGGAAGCAAACATACATTTTGCCCTGTGAAAAAAAAAAGCGTCAAATGCAGCAAAACACACACAGTAAAAAATATGCAAACCGCAACATTCCAAAATGTCCCTTGAGCTACTTTGCTGCATGTAGAGCAACCCATTGAATGGGCTGTGATATATGCATGTCTTGGGAAAAATGAGTCAAAAAAATTACGGTCCCACTACGTTAGGTGTGAATTGGCCGTGAAATTTGGTTTGTTTAACAAGAGCAATGAGGCTCCATTCACATCTGTGTTTCTGAACAAAAAAATGTGCACTTTGCTGTGCGTTTCAGAAATGTGCTACAAATGCATATGTTGCTTGCGTTACCATTCAATGTTAATGGCACCCCAAGCATGCGTACCAGGAGTATGTTTGCCGTGCATTTTGTCGCACGACAAATGTGCTGCAAACGCACCAAAAAGCAAGGTAAAGCAACGCACCATGCTCTGCTCATAAAAGAGTTCTGGAGCTTCTTAGAGAATTTGCCATGCATAGGGCAGTCCATTCAACTGAATGGGCTGACCTATGTGCGATGAGCAGAAAAGCTACCAAACCCTTCCCAAAAAATACGTACAGAGATGTGAATGGGACCTGACAGCTGAGTATCTCTGTCCACTCCCTTCTCTGTACATGTAAAAAGGTGGCCATACACTATATAATCTGATTGTACAATCTCTGTACAATGTCCTTTAGATTTACCGAAACTGTGGAATAGTAGGTCCCATCTATCTATCCATTCATTCAGTATTCCAATCAGGCAGCCCTTGCACTAAATCAGGGGTCCTGTGGCCGTCTGGAGGAATGCTGGGAATGCCATGCAAACATAGCAGCTCTTGCAGCTTACATTGACAAGCCAGGCAAACGCACGCCTAGAGGGATACTAGGAGGCATGGAGTTTCTTAGCTATGAGGAAAGATTAGAGGAACTAAATTTATTCTCTCTTGAGAAGAGCTGATTAAGCGGGGGATATGATCAACATGCATAAATACATAAGTGGTCCATATAGTGAACTTGGTGTTGAGTTATTCACTTTAAGGTCATCACAGAGGAGAAGGGGGCACTTTTTACGTCTGGAGAAAAAGAGATTTAATCTCCAAATGTGGAAAAGCTTCTTCATATACCTTAATTACAGGCCTAAAATATATACCAGCAGACTTTGAAATTGTGGTTGGGTTCATTAACTTGACAAGACTAACAATACAGTACAGTTGCAATCTTGCTAATCCTATGTATTAGACAATATTTAAACTGTAGCACTTGACTGCATGCTGGCCCTGTGTATTTTTTTAATTTCTCTTAGAATAATGCTGTTTTTGTTGTTATGAGAAATCAGAAAAGAGATATCAGATTATTAAAATTATTTAATTTGTATTTTATGATAGCGAACGGGGCTAAAATATCTAAGAGAAAGAAAAATGAGACAAAGATATCTAAGAGGGAAAAGACCAAGAAAGTTGAAGAAAGTATGGAAGTCACAGATCTAATACCAAGACGTCTACAGCTTTGCTCAACTTCCAAAAAGTATGTCGGAGCTCATGTTTCCATTCAAGGTATATTTAGAAATACATTTTTCAATTGCTTCTATAACAGAATATTTAAAACTATGATGTAAATTTCAGGCAAATCTAAAAACTCCAATCAATAGTAGAGATAGTCAGCGCAGCGCATATTCCAGAGGGTAGTATTGGGGGCATTAGTGGTAGGTTGCCTAAAGCACCTAAACCCGAGGTAAGTATAGTAACAAATCCTATTTGCAACCCTAGAGCACCTAATAAGGAGATATACGACCAGTCTAAACTACGTGGCATGTTCACCAATGCCAGGAGTCTGGTGAACAAGATGGGAGAACTAGAGCTACTGTTGTACGAGGAGGGTTTAGATTTTGTAGGAATTACAGAAACTTGGTTCGACGGCTCTCACGATTGGCTGGCAACCATTCAAGGGTATTCCCTATATCGCAGGGATAGGGAGGGTAAAAAAAAGGGGGAGGGTATGCCTGTATATCAAAAATGATGTACAAGTGAATGTGAGAGATGACATCACTAAGGGAGCAAGGGAGGAGGTGAAATCCTTATGGGTAGAGCTACAAAGGGAGGAAACTAAGGGGAAAGTAATACTGGGAGTATGCTATAGGCCCCCTAACCAGAGGGAGGAGGTGGACCCCCTATTACAATTTGGATTAGCGGCAAGAATGGGAAGTGTCATTAAAATAGGGGATTTTAATTATCCAAACATAGACTGGGTGAAGGGACCACGCATTCATCTAAGGCTCGCCAGTTCCTAAATGTCTTGCAGGACAATTTCATGGTTCAGTTGGTAAATGCACAAACTAGAAACCAAGCGTTACTAGAGCTACTGATTTACCAACAATACAGACCTGATCACGGATGTGGAAATACGGGGCAATTTTGGAAACAGCGACCACAGGTCAATTAGCTTTAGTTATAAATCACACAAATAGGCAACATAAGAGGAATACCAAGACACTGAATTTCAAAAGATCCTTGCTAGAAGATAATAATTGGGATAAAATCGTAGGAACAAAGGACACAGAGGAAAAATGGGTATGCTTTAACCACTTCCGGACCGCCGCACGCCGAAGTACGTACCTAGAGGACGGATATCGTTGTTATGGCAGCAGCTAGCTGCCATAACCCCAGTATCCCTGTGTTCGGCCAGCGGTCCGGTACAAAATAAATGTGGTCTCTGAGGTGGATTCGCCGCAGGATCACTTTTATCGGCGGCGTGAGGGGGGCCCCCCCTCCCGCCGTGATCCGGTGCCCTCCGCCGCTTACCGGAGCCGTCGGCGGCGATGGGATTTCTTCCTGTGGCTGTGCATGGAGATGAGTGAGGAGAAGATGGCCTGTACTTGTCTCCATGACACCGCAGGGCAGAAGTGACGTCAAAATGTTGTCACTTCTGCCCATAGCTCTTAAAGGGCAGTAGAACTGGTAAGAGAGGGGAGATCCTTAGAAGCAAATCATGCGCACTGCCTGCACATGTGCTGACAAGTATGCTGACAGGAGGAGACCAAACAAAGTGAGCAGAGGAATAAGCTCATTGGTGTGCTGCTGCTGCTTTTTTTTGCCAGACACAGGCTGGGGGCAAGAATGGTGATCAAGCTGTATTGCCTAAAGCTAAAATCCGGGC
This sequence comes from Lithobates clamitans, assembly GCA_037952925.1. NCBI lineage: Eukaryota > Metazoa > Chordata > Amphibia > Anura > Ranidae > Lithobates > Lithobates clamitans. Next base: position 2,606,860 of record JBBGZY010000250.1, read on the forward strand.
AGCTATACAAGACACAAATAATGCAGCCCTGCATTCATTATTACATCTTTAAATTAGGGCTGTTACTGATTAAAATTTTCGTGTTCAATTAATCGATTTTTTTTTTTATCGACTAATTTTGATTAATTATACAGATCCAACTACTTTTAGCTGATCTCCTTGCATTGCAACTCTGCATTACTCAGTGGTAAATGTGGTATACACTATATACAATCACCCGACATTAGTTAGTTTACACAATCCATGACTTAACTTCACAGTTCACACAAATACGTTTTAAATTCAAACTGTTGCACTGACGTAAGTAATTTTTTTTATTAAACTTTAAGAAAAACGTAGAAAGTTAGAATTTAAAACGTAGAAACTTTAATTATAAAACTTATATAGTATATTGACTCTCAAATTTGGTTATCAAATTTGCCTACACTTAGCTCACTGAATGATCCCAGTTAACCACATCCATATTTACCATCACTGTCCAGGCTGTCCGGTGACGTCACGGACATCGACGTCACCGGACTCCTCCCCCCTTCCCTTCATTAGCAGACGGAGGCACTTGGGGAAGGGGGAACTCCCTGAAGACCCGGAAGCCGGCGGAGAGGCGAGTACCGATCAAAAGAATTTTGATCGATCAAAAAAAATTAACGATTAATCGAGGAATTAATCTTTAATTTCCACAGCCCTACTTTAAATGTATATATATTTCTTTCTCGAACATCACGGGACACAGAGCCTCAGTAATTACTGATGGGTTATATAGGTATCACTGGTGATTGGACACTGGCACACCCTATCAGAAAGTTCAACCCCCTATATAATTTCTTCCCCTGCAGGGATACCTCAGTTTTTACGCCAGTGTCTGAGGTGATGGACGTGTAAAGATGTCCTGTGCTGAGCTCCAAAGGGATTATCCTATACTGGGGCAGGCCAGGCGAACCAGATCCATTCCAAAGTGTCTCTCTAGGCCGAATTGGATGCTACCCGGGCCTCGTGTCCGAAGAAACGAAGCTTTACCTGTAACGCTTCTCTTTTTAGAGAGCTGGACCCCGCATATTAGAAAATATTTTTTCTAGCCTAATTTCTAGCCGGGTGCTTTACAGGGTCAGAACTGTGGATCCCCCTATTCGTAGGGGGCCCCAGTCTCTGACGGTTTTTTCAAACGGAGCCCACCGTGAGAGGTGAAGATTGCGTCTGTATAACAGAACCTTGCGGCTGGAAAAGGTAAGAGGAGATTCCACAGAATTTTTTAATTCTAGTAGGTTTTCTCCTTTAAGGTAAATGCATGCTATGCCTATTGTGACCACCGGGGGCTGCCAAGAGCACATACCTTCTCATGATGATGTCTGTCTCTGTGTTTCCACGCTGCACACGCTCCTCCGGCTGGCTCCAGGTAGGATGGGATGGGAGGATTTCTCAGGAATGTTCCCCTAGGCTAGGGGGGGGCGCAGGTATCTGTGAGGCGGTTGTACACCGCTCTATCACCGCCGCCGCCATTTGCCGCCATCGTGCAAGCCCATCACTACCGGCCTCTCTCATTCCTCCCCCTCCCCCAGCCTTTCCTCCATATTGTGTCCGAACGGTCGGCCAGCGCGGGAAGCGCTTGTTTTTTTCGAAATACGAGGGGGGGGGGGGGGGGGGCGGTAGAGGGGGGGCGGGGCATCAGCACAGCATGCTCAGACGCCCACACAGGCCAGCTGCAGGCTATTAAAGTCACTTTTTACAGGTGCACACAGCCTTCGGAGGGACACAGAGCTGACGGTCGCATGTAAGGTGGGACACAGGCATTCTCCTAGGCAGCATTTACTAAGGTAACACCAGACTGGGCATTGGGTAGCAAGGCTTTTAGCTGGACTACATCGCTCAGCAGTTTTGTGATACCTCCACCTTGTTGCTTTGCACTATGGGTAGAAGAGGTTCAAACACCCCAAAAACCAGAGACTCTAGGGGATCTTGTTCAGGTTCTGAGGACCCCCTTTCTGCAGCATCCTCCCCTCCTTAGGGGCCAGGGACGGCTAGCCAGAGGGAGCCATTGGGGTCAGGGGCTATACCTGCCTCCGGCACTTCAGCCCCTGTGTACATTACACAGGAGGTTTTTTGCTCAGCTATTAATGGTTTAGAGCACTGGTTCTCAACTCCTGTCCTCAGGACCCACTAACAGGCCAGGTTTGCAAGATAACTGAAATACGTCACAGGTGATATAATTTGCTGCTCAGTGATTGCAGTATTCTAGTCTGCATCTCACTAAGGTAATACCTAAAATCTGGCCTGTTGGTGGGTCCTGAGGATAGGAGTTGAGAACCATTGGTTTAGAGGAAAGATTAATGGCCGTGATTACATCTTCACTCAGTGGAAGAAAACACACTAGGCCTTCCTCTGTTTCCCAAGACCCTCAGGAAGAGGAGCTCTGGGATAAAGGAGAGGAATCCCTTTCAGAGGATCGGGATGGTTCCTCTTCGGAGGAATCAGGTGGAGAAGGACCCTCTGCGACTTCCCAGGAGGAGAAAGTCTTAGTGCAGATCCTTACTGGATTGGTCCGCTCCACATTTAAGTTGCCCATATCTGAATCAACTAAAGAACCCTCTTCTTCTTTAGGGTCACTGAAACCTCTTCAAACATCACAGGCTTTTCCTGTTCATAATTTACTTGAAAAGCTCATTTATTCTGAGTGGGATCACCCAGACAAAGGTTTTTTTTTCCGCCGAGAAACTTTTCAACTCTTTATCCGATGGAAGAAAAGTTTATTAAAATGTGGGGAATACCGGCCATTGATGCGGCTATAGTCTGACTTGTCCTGTAGACAATGCTCAGATGCTGAGGGATCCTGTAGATCAGTGGTTCTCAACTCCAGTCCTCGGGACCCACCAACAGGCCAGATTTTAAGTATTACCTTGGGGAGTTGCAGACTAGAATACTGCAATCGCTGAGCAGCAAGTGATATCACCTGTGATGTATTTCAGCTATCTTGCAAACCTGGCCTGTTGGTGGGTCCTGAGGACTGGAGTTGAGAACCACTGCTGTAGATAAAAAGATGGAATCCCAATTGAAGGATGTTTTCTCCTTGGCAGGTTCAGTGGCTCAACCTGCAGTCTGTCAATACTTAAGAGACCATGTTAAGCAGGTTATCAAAGTATTACCTGAACAGCAGGCCCAGGGGTTGGCTAACCTTCCTGCGGCCTTATGTTATGTTGTTGACGCCATCAGAGATTCTATCGTGCAAATCTCTCGTCTTTCACTGGGGTTGGTGCATATATGTAGAATCCTATGGCTGAAAAATTGGTCAGCCGAAGCACCATGTAAGAAGCTGCTGGCTGGGTTTCCATTTCGTGGTGCAAGGTTGTTTGGAGAAGACTTGGATGACTATATCAAGAGAATCTCTTGTGGGAAAAGTACTCTCTTACCTGTTAAGAAGAAGAGTAAGCGTCCCTCTTTCAAACATACTCTTTCCCCAGCGCCAGGGGCTTCATCCTCCAGGCAGTCTCGACGGCCTCCTCCGTCTGGGTCCAAAAACAAGAGTCAACCCCAGGGACAAAAGAAGTCCTGGGGGAAGAAGCCTACTAGGCAAAACACTAAGACCTCTTCATGAAGGGGCGCCACCGCTCGCTCGAGTGGGGGGGAAGACTGCGACAGTTCTCAGAGCTCTGGCAGGAGGACTTCCAGGACAGATGGGTAATCTCCACAGTAACCTTAGGGTACAAGCTGGAGTTTCAAGAATTTCCCTCTCCTCGGTTCCTCAGATCAAGTGTCCCCAGAGACCCAGAGAAGAAGCAGTCGCTCCTTCTAGCGTTAGAGCGACTTTTGTCACAGGAGGTCATTATGATGGTTCCCGCAAAGGACCAAGGATTGGGCTTCTATTCCAACCTTTTTACGGTCCAAAAACCAAATGGGGTTGTCAGGCCCATTCTGGATTTAAGGGATCTGAACCGATTCCTAAGGATTCAGTCCTTCCGCATGGAATCAATTCGGACAGTAGTCTCCACCCTGCAGGGAGGAGAGTTTCTGGCATCAATAGACATCAGAGATGCATATCTTCATGTGCCCATTTTTCCTGCTCATCAGAAGTTTCTGTGCTTCGAGGTAGGAGGGCGCCATTTCCAGTTTGTGGCTCTGCCTTTTGGGATAGCCACTGCACCTCGAGTGTTCACAAAGGTCTTGGCCCCTCCTCTGGCCAGATTAAGGGCTCAGGGGATAGCTGTCATAGCATACCTAGACGACATGCTACTGGTAGACCGGTCGGTAGCCTCCTTGAATGGGAACTTGAGGACAACAGTCAAGTATCTGGAACACCTAGGTTGGATCCTCAACCTAGAAAAATCTTTCCTAAAACCAGTAAGAAGACTGGAGTATTTAGGTCTGATCATAGATACAAGCCAGGAGAAAGTATTTCTACCTCAGGCAAAGATCACTGCTTTAAGGGAGCTGATTCTGACAGTCAGGACCAAGAAGGGTCCTTCTGTCCTCCTCTGTATGAGGCTGCTAGGAAAGATGGTAGCTTCATTCAAAGCAGTTCCTTATGCTCAGTTTCATTTAAGACTGCTGCAACACAGTATTCTGTCGGCCTGGAACAGGAAGGTTCAGGCATTAGACTTTCCGATGCACCTGTCTCATGCGGTGCGTCAGAGCCTCAATTGGTGGCTCATACCGGAAAACCTACAGAAGGGGAAATCCTTTCTGCCGGTTACCTGGACGGTGGTAACAACAGATGCCAGTCTGTCAGGTTGGGGAGCAGTTCTGGAACAGTCTGCGGTTCAGGGGGTATGGTCCAAGACAGAGAGGACCTTACCCATCAACATTCTGGAGATCCGTGCGGTATATTTAGCCCTAAAGGCCTGGACTATTAGGCTACAGGGTTGCCCGGTCAGGATCCAGTCCGACAATGCCACAGCAGTGGCCTATGTCAATCATCAGGGAGGCACCAGGAGCCAAGCTGCTCAAAAAGAGGTGAACCAGATCTTAGTCTGGGCAGAGCAGCATGTGCCATGCATATCGGCAGTTTTCATTCCAGGGATAGAAAACTGGCAGGCGGACTATTTAAGTCGCCAGAAGTTACTTCCAGGGGAATGGTCTCTGCACCCGACGTCTTTTGGGCCATATGCCAAAGATGGGGGGTTCCAGATGTAGATCTCTTTGCATCCCGATTCAACAAAAAGATAGATTTGTGGCAAGAACAAAGGATCCTCTTGCATGCGGGACGAAAGCCTTGGTGATTCCGTGGCATCGGTTCTCTTTGATTTATGCATTCCCGCCTATTCTGCTACTGCCACGACTCCTTCGCAGGATCAGGCAGGAAAAGAAGTCAGTACTTCTGGTGGCCCCCGATTGGCCCAGAAATACGTGGTATGCGGAAATAGTAAGGATGACGGTGGGTTCCCCGTGGATACTACCGGTGCGCCCAGACCTGTTATCTCAGGGTCCAGTGTTCCATCCTGCCTTACAAACGCTAAATTTGACGGTTTGGCTATTGAGACCCACGTTCTGAAGAGTCGTGGGCTTTCAGGTTCTGTGATATCTACCTTGATCAATGCAAGGAAACCAGCTTCCAGAATGATTTATCACAGAGTCTGGAAAGCTTATATATCTTGGTGTGAATCCAGGGGTTGGCATCCCAGAAAATATGTGATAGGTAGAATCCTGGATTTTCTACAATTAGGATTAGAGATGAAGCTGGCCTTGAGTACCATCAAGGGCCAGGTCTCGGCCTTATCAGTATTATTTCAACGGCCACTTGCTTCGCATTCTTTGGTCCGAAATTTTATACAGGGGGTGACGCGTCTTAATCCTCCGGTTAAGGCGCCCCTAAACCCCTGGGACTTGAACTTGGTTCTGCCTGTGTTACAGAAACAGCCTTTTGAAGAGTATCAGAATTAGCAGCCCTTTCCTGTAAGGAGCCTTATTTGATTGTGCACAAGGATAGAGTGGTACTGCGCCCTCATCCTTGTTTTTTACCGAAGGTGGTTTCAGATTTTCATTTAAACCAGGACATTGTTCTGCCTTCCTTTTTTCCAGATCCCTGTTCTCCGGAAGAGAGATCACTACATTCGTTGGATGTAGTAAGAGCAGTCAGGGCCTATCTGGAGGCAACTGCTCAGATTCGCAAAACGGATGTTTTGTTCGTGCTGCCAGAGGGTCCCAATAGAGGACAGGCAGCGTCAAAAGCTACCATTTCTAAATGTATTCGACAGTTGATTATTCAGGCTTACGGTTTGAAACAGAGGATTCCCCCGTTTCAGATCAGGGCACATTCCACAAGGGCTATTGGTGCTTCTTGGGCAGTGCATCACCAGGCCTCTATGGCTCAAATCTGCAAGGCCGCAACCTGGTCTTCAGTCCATACATTCACCAGATTCTATCAGGTGGATGTGAAAAGGCATAAGGATATCGCCTTTGGGCGTAGTGTGCTGCAGGCAGCAGTACAGGGTCCTCAGGTCTGATTGCACCCTACTTGGTCGTGGTTCCCCCCCCTCAGACAGCATTGCTCTGGGACATCCCATCAGTAATTACTGAGGCTCTGTGTGCCGTGATGTTCGAGAAGGAAAATAAGATTTTTTATAATAGCTTATCTGTAAAATCCTTTTCTTTTGATGGACATCACGGGACACAGAGGTCCCGCCCCTCTTCTAATACACTATATTGCTTGGCTACAAACCTGAGGTATCCCTGCAGGGGGAGGGATTATATAGGGGGTTGAACTTTCTGATAGGGTGTGCCAGTGTCCAATCACCAGTGATACCTATATAACCCATCAGTAATTACTGAGGCTCTGTGTCTGGTGATGTCCATCGAAAGAAAAGGATTTTACAGTTAAGCTGTTATAAAAAAATCCTATTTTTTTTTAATTCAAATATTCTGTGTGCCTGAATCTGACTGAGGGGAACACTCAGCACAAGGAGACATTGAGTTGTGCTGTTGTCCTTATGTGTTAACAAGGGACATACTGATAAGGGAAAAGAGCAACGTTACAGAAAGATGGGGTCATCAGTCCTCTGCATCTCTTTTCGCTGTCCAGTCACAGGGTGGGGAACGGACAAGACCTCTAAGTAGTACTTAACTCTAGCAGAGAAAAAGTAGGTCTCCTGCCCTTACAGACAGGATTGTGGTGTGTGTGTGTGTGTGTCAGAGCTGTGTAAATAACAGGACTGTATGGACAGAAATATATAAATCATTTGAAAGGTATCAGCTTCTGCATTGTATGTATTTTGTCTGTGTACTTTGTGTATGTGTCTGTGGAGTTAGGCATCAACTGCAGCGCAGGAAAGCTTGGCCACAAACCTGGTTCTGCTTTCTTGTAGGGATGTGGGAAGTTAAATGGGCAAAAACACAAATCCATTGGCAGGTAAAGAGCTCCAATATATATGGGGTATATTCATTGTGTATTAACCTGTTTGCAAGGAGTTCAGCTTTAATATAGGTTGATGTATTTGCTTAATTTGTTTTACAGGAGGACTGTGGAATGCTGCATTGGAGGCAGGTCGCATTGGTGCAAAAGCATTTGGTCTGTTTCTGAGGTCACAGAGGATGTGGAGCTGCAAGCCTCTTGAGAAAAGTACTGCTGAGAAATTTAGAGAAACTTGTAAAGAGTTTGGGTTTGATGCTCGCTTTATACTGCCCCATAGCCCTTATCTCATGAATCTGGGCTCACCAAAACCAGGTATTGGTCTTTTTGCCTTTTACAAATTAAAATTTGAACTGTTCCACTGTTCAATGATGTAATTTACTATAAAAAAAAAAGCCATGTGAGCTGAACATTGGGAGCTACTATATCTTTTAGAATCATTGGGTGCCATTATTATCTCCATTTTTCCATCAGTCTTCACAGAAAGGGTTAAAACACTGAGGTATTACATGCTGCTCCAGTTTGTGGGGTGTCATAGACATGCAAGTAGCCTTGGCATCTTTCCAGCATTGCTCCCACTTTTAAGAGACACACGGTTTCACCTAGGTTAGTTATTGCTGTTGCCTACAATGACCCTCCTCCAGCAATTGGAACCTCTCCTGCTCTCTACAGTTGGTTCTCAAAGTCTTACTTGGTATACTCAGCTAAGTTGTTTCCATTGTGATGCAACATACTGGATCATATGCATAAGGGGAGCAGCCCCACTGAATTGGGTCTCTCTGGCTCTTGATCCACTGACAGATCCAGAGTGACCTACAGTGTTCTCTTTCAACAACCTGAAACTGACCGCCTTGAACATTATCTCTAGCTTGAGTTTTTACACTTCTTGCTTCTGTTGATTATGGCTCTCTCCCTCTGGGTTAACTCCAAGGCGTGGAGAGATTATTTTGACTTATATGGACGTGACGCTTGTCAACATAAAGATAGAGGTGCAACCTGTAGCTTCTACTAGTACTGCTATCAGTCTAAGGCCTTTCAGGGGGCCTGGAGCCACTAAAACGTCAACAGTGCACATGCTGTTGGCAGAAATTTTGTACTGCTTGTGCACTAGCGAATAAGGATCCTATAGAAAAACAGCAGGAGTCACTTTCCAAAACCTTATTTTCACTGGCAGGCCGTGCATTGCAACTTGCCATGGTGTTAGTCTGGCAAAATTTAGGGGAATGGACAAAACTCAAGGCAGTAGATCCAACTTGACTGCACATTAATCCTTTGTATGTTGCACATTTAGAGTCTATGCCAACAGCCCTGCACTACTGTGTAGATAGACTAGTGGATGTCTCCCATCTTATTTCCTTTGAGTATCTAATCAATGAACACGTGGGGAACTCTTAGGTTAAAATGTAAGAAGGGTTTGCTTGCACTTGCCCTTCAAGAGTAAACATTTCTTCGGAGCTGCTTTGGACATCCTCATCAAGGATGTTACTGGAAGTAAGTCATCTACCCCAACAAAATTAGTTAAACCTCAAGCTGAGAAGAATCACCTCTCCTTTGAGCGTAAAAAGCATTCTTTTACTACTTCTAGACTGGCCATAGATGATTCCTTTTTTTTTTTTTTTTTCTTTTTTTTTAATGCCTCTTTGGCATGAAGGGGGACACCCACTTTTCAAAGTTGGGGGGAAATGTCTGTTAGCCTTTTGCGGACATTTAGACAGACATCTAATATGCTTTGGTACAGGAGATGGTTTCAACAGGCTACAAGTTAGAATTTCACGCTGAACCCTCTCCTTGCTTCATGTCATCCAACCTTCTGCTTTCAATGCTCAAATTAGCAGACCTTCGTGGAGCCCTTGCAGTTTTTCTGAAAAAGGGGTTATTGCCCCAGTTACTATTTCAGGAAGTTTTCAGGGATTTTATTCCAAACATTTCAGTTTTCAAACCAAAAGGGGGCATCTACCTCATTTTGGATCTCAAGGCCCTAAATGTCTTCCTTCTTTCATGAAAATTCCATATGAAACCCACCAGGTCTGTTTATAGCTTCCCTTTATTAGATAACATTTTCTGGCCTCTGTAGACATCCAGGTCCCATACTTGCATGATGTTATTTTCCCAGCGGATCAGTGATTTCTTTGTTTTGGATCAACTCTTCCAGTTTGTGGCCCTGCCATTCAGTCTATCTTCCTCACCCTGTGTATTCATCAAGATTGTAGCCCCTGTGCTTGCCTTGCTATGCTCCCAAGGCATCCCCATTGTGGGATATAGTGACAACCTTCCGTTGGGGAAACAGTTAGCAGAGACCCTTTCCAACAGCAGAGGGTTCAGGCCTTTAAAAAGTTTTATTGTATGCTGCATCCTCAGGAATCTGCATTGGAACTGACTAATCACTTGGAGTACCTGGGTCTGATCCTGGACACCACTCAAGCTACAATTTTCCTAAAAAAACTTTGAATTCTTTGTTTTCATACTCTGACTCTTCTGCCAAAAGTTGACCGACTCTTCACTTTTGAATAAGAATCGTGGGGCTGATGATTGCCTTCTTTGAGACAATCCCTTCTGCCCAGTTTCACTCCAGACCCCTTCAACTCAACGTCCTGTCAGACAAAAAAGGGAGGGTTTCTGGATTAACCGATTCGCCTGACACTAAAGACCAGGTTGTCTCTTACTTGGTGGCTTAGGAATCCAGATCTAGAGTTGGGGAAATCCTTCCCTCCTGATCTTTTGAAGGATTATCATAATGCAATGCCAGCCTGACAGGTTGGGAGGATGTCTTTGACACCCTAATGGTGTAGAGGACTTCATGCTGGAGGAATATTGACTCTCGCTTGAGATTCTGGATATCTCAGCTGGACGGTCTCCCAATCACAATATAGTTGTAATGCCTTGACAGTGACATACATCAACCATCAGGGAGGAACAAAAAGTCTTGCTCAAGCAAGAGAAGTAGGAAAGCTTTTGCCCTGGGAAGAACTTCATGTTTGCCATTCACATTCCAGGCCATAGGTTTATCTCAAGTTACAGAGATCATGTGTCAGAAGCAGCAGATGCTCTGTGGGAACATTAAAACTTGATCTACACCTTTCCTCCCCTGAAACCCTTTCCTTCTCTGCTCCACAGGATTGAACTAGAGGAAATTCCAGTAATAATCAAAACTCTGGACTGGCCCAGGTGGATTTGGTAGCCTGACCTAATCTGACTCTGTGCTCTTTCATCCTGATCTGAACCTGATCCTCTGTCCCAAGGACAGGTTTACCATCCTACTTCACGGTTACTGGCTTTAATGGCATTGTTGTTAAACCCCAGGTTTTGAGGGTCATGGGTTTTTCTGACTCTGTAATCCCCACAATGTTAAAAGCCTGGAAGTTCACTTCCTGCAAAACCTACCATCCCACTTGGAAGACTTATTTTGCTTGGTGAGGAAACTTTCATCCCAGAAAATTGGGATGAATCCTGAACTTTTTACAATCAGGCCTGGAGCAGCAATTGTTGATCTCAATTGTTTTGGAATTTGCAAGGCTGTCAGCTGGTCTTCTGTTTATACATTCTATATGTTTTACCAGGTGAATGTTCTGGTCTCTCCTGGTGCCAGCTTTGGGTGTAGAGCACCTATGTGAGCTGCAGGCAGTTTGGTATAGTTGGGATTGCTAGTGTTTTGTTTGACTTGTTGCCCACCCCTCAGTTGAAATGCTTTTGTATGTCCCAAAAATCCATCGAATGAAAAAGAAATAGGATTTTTGTACTCATCGTATAATTCTTTTCTTGGAGTTCATTGAGGGACACAGGTCACACCCCTCTGTGTTTATGATCCTGCTCTCTGCACTGTTTTATTACAAACTGAGTCCTGCTAGGAGTGATAAGTGTTACACCTGGCTGGTCACTGTGTTTGTTTGCCAGTGTCCAAATCCCCCTGTAGGCAGCAGTATAACCCAATTGTCATTGAATACTGTGTCCCTCACTGAACTCCAAGAAAAGGATTTTATGCTGAGTACAAAAATCCTGTTTGAGTGGTGATTTCTTTTCAATCAAATAAATATTAAAAATTGCATATAATTATGCCATATTTACCACTTGAAATCCAGCAGGTAGCAAAACCTGTGCAAGCTGTAAGCTACCTAGACGGCTCTTACTCAGTTATTATGCTAAAGTAGTGCACCAGGCCATTCTATCACCATAGCCGCTAAGGAAGGGTGTTGGTAGCACCAGGCACCTGGGACACATGCCCAACATCTCTTGCCTGGTGAAGCATGGGTGTCTGTAGTGCTGGGCACATGCCGTGCATCTTTTGCTGGTGACCCAGGTGTCTAGGAAGCTGCGACCACCTTGTTTTATTTTTTCTTTAGCTCAGACATGTTTTTATGGACATAAATGTGTGTTTTAGTGCAGTTTATTAGTGGATATGCACTGACCATTTTTTTTTTAATGAGTGTCACTGTTTTTACAAAACATTTTATGGATATATGTTTATTGTGCACAGTTTTAGTTGATGGGTATCATTAATATATATACTGACCATTTGTTTAATTGATTTGATTCTCACTATGCATTGCTCGGGTTAATAATTTTTACTTCTTTTTGAACTGTATAGGGTTTATTATTTTCTTTATAGCTCTGTATATTGGTGTTATTGATTTCTTTTTTTTAAATATCTTTGTGATATTTGTACAGCTGCTAGGGGGTTTTATTTAATAACTTAACAACATTTTTAGGAGTGTAGAATATTTATTTGATAATGTTTATTTCCCTGATGGCCAGAATAGGGAAGTTTTGTCACATGTGCTAAGCAGCTATCATTGTATTGTACAGGCATGAGGCAGTGGCAAAGGCACAAGTAGAAAAGCCTGCAGCCAGCATTGTGGGCTGTAAAAGAAGCAGACCGGCTGCTTGAAGCAAGGAGACCACTAGGGAGGGTGAGGGGAGGAGAGGGGTTGTGGCGGTAAGCTGTAGAATAGTGGAAATGAACTGGGGAGACCTGTGGGTGAAGGTGCAGAGGTGAGCTGAAATGGGAGTGGGGAGAGGGATGTGGTGAGTTGTGGATGGTGGGTTGCAGAATTGTCAGCTGCAGATGGGGGTTTTCCAGTTCAAGCAGGGGTTGCTGGGAAGTTGGAAAGAAGTGGAGACAAGGATGGCCCAGATGAAGGGGGTATGGTATTCCCTGCCAAAAAAGCCATGCATATACACATAGACAGTAAAATACATTTCTCGCATTTACCAGTCAGATTCAAGTCTGCTTTGGATCTTTGAAAGTGACTGGTGATATGCATCAAGTAGAGAGACAGGAAAAAATATACAGCACAGGATTTAGGAAATATGCTTTATCCTGTGAGGTTCTTCCTGGATTTTTGGTGTAGTGGATTACAGAAAACAAGATACAGGTAAACTGGGTGAACTTGCTGACTTAACTGTTTTCCTGGAAAGCATTAGTAGCCAACTGATTGATTGTTTTCCCTTGTTGCCCGGAGGTGCTTTCAGTTTAATGAGCTATCCCTATAATGTAGACCATTCTAGGCTCTCATATTAGGCCATTAGAAAGACCAGCATCCTCTGCAAATTGAGTGTCACTGATGTTCCTTGTAGTAAATATTTAATAGAGAATTTTTTTATATAAATTAAAAATTAAAAAACACCATCAAATATCAGTTTATGTACTTGTAAATTGACCAAAAACCATGGTAGTGTAATTGAAGTGAATGTTTTTTTAAAGTTTTGCTAATATCATAGTACAAATATATCTCTGAACTACAACTTTAAAGAATTCCAAAAAGTTGTATTACATGTTTTACAATTAAAGAAAAAGCTATTAATATACAGTCATCAGCTCTGTATATTAAAACATGCACAACTGTACAGAAATAGAGTGATTTTATATTCATGTAATGTTGCTCTGCAGCTTCTCTTGGTGCTTGTTTCTCAGTGAAAACAGTAACTTTCATCTATGTATTTACTGGTTTGAAAGGCTGCTGTATATTAGTAAAAATTGCCTTCTGACTATGCTACTTTATTTTGAATACCACCTTTAGAACTCAAGGAAGAGGGATGCATTAATGCAGATGGCGTGCACTGCACTGAAAAAAGTAGGCATGGCTACATTGTTCTAAATCCTGGGTTTGGCTTAAAAGACAATGATTACATAAAATCTGAGACCACTTGCTTTATTCAATTGACATATATTATAGTTAACACTTTGCCCGAGCCTACCTTAAAAATAAACATCATTAAAACAGTTGGTGAATAAAGATGAGAGTGGGCGTCTGCGGAACTCATCTCTAGCCAAATTCTGAACTTGTGCTCCTTTTTTACCCCAATGAGGTGTGGCTTAGGACATTCCCAAAGATGCAGTATGTGGGGCGCAGGAATGACTCGGCCTGTAGCTCATTGGAGGGAAAAAGAGTGCAAGTTGAGAGTCTAGCAAGAGATTAGCTAATATCTGTTGGTGAGTACTTAACCAGCAACTGTTGACAATAAACACTTTTGTCAGCACTATGTACCATACAATTTAGCATATAGAATTTAAGGGTCAGAAGCATATAATGTACAACTTAACAATATGCAGTGCAGTGGTCAGAATTATGTATTGTACATCACAGCATATGGAGTACAGAGATCAAGATTATACAATTTGGTATATAAAAGAATTACTCTGTCCAGCAGTGCTGCTTTAGATTCAGTGCTTAAATGAGTGCTTCAGCATTTAGTTCCAGGATATGACCAAACTTCATGAAATCTAGGACAGATCAAAGGTTTAGGTATTCCATGTCGCTGGGTGCCCCCTTCCCCCTACCTCGGCTCTCTGGACATCTTCCACCACCTCACACCACTTACAAGTCTTGAGAGTAGCTGCCCAGCCAGCAGCCATCTTAATCCCCATTGCTTGCACGTAGATTCTGCCTCCCCACACAACCTACGTGCAGGGATCTGGGCAGTGTGCTTGCCTAAAGATGTCACATGCAGGCTTCCTTCCCCGGGTGCGCACTGTCTTCTGCCAGGCACAGAGGGGCATCGCTTCCTGTGCTGTACAGTGCCCAGAGACAAAAGAGGGAATTTATTAAAACCGGAGCAGACAGAATTTGAAGCAGCTGTGCATATTAATCGCTCGGTTTCCAGAGGCTCCCTGCTGCCCATTCCCTCCTGCAATGTTGATGACTGTGGGCACCCCAAGCTGATGCTGGGTGCCCTCTAACCTGCTGGCCTGTGATTGCTGCTTGCACACAAAGCTGCGCCCAAGTGCACAGAACCTGTATCCCTGTGACTCTGCTGTCCTGTGAGTACTACCTGTATGCTCCCCCTCCTTTGATGTGCTATCTGCATGAACCCTGAGTTGAGGCAGGCTACCTAAGAATGCTGTCATCTGCTGCCCTGTGATTACCTCCCTGCTGTGTCCCCCCTTCTGCAATGTGTTACTTGCTTGGACCCTGAGTTGAGGCCAGGCCACACAACGGCCTTCTTACTGTGTTCCCCAATCCTGTGATGTGCCAGGCCACACAAGGGCCCTGTGATCTGCTGCTCCATGAGTACCTTCTCACTGTGTTATGTCCTGTGATGTTCCACCTAAATGGACTGTGAGTTGAGCTGAGTCCACACAAGACCCTCCTGCTGTATTCCCTCTCTTGCTGTGTTCTCCTTCCTGTTATGTGCTACCTGAGTGGATCCTGAGTCAAGGCCTTCCTTCTGTGATCCCCCTCATGTGACCTAGAAGCTTCTGGTACAATCCTCCTTGTATCCTTGTTGTATCCTTGTTGTATCCTTGTTGTATCCTGTTGCTGTTTGCCCCTTACTGTGTTCAGTAAGGGGCAAACTCAATCCTTGTTGTATCCTGGTTATGTTTGCACCTTGCCTGGACTCCTGGTCTTTGACCCTGGACCCAGTTCTTGCCATATCCGGTGGATGTTGGCCCCTTGTGGCATCCGGATCTTTACCTTGTGACTCTGAAATCAGTTCATGCTGTATCCTGTTGCTGTTGGACTCCGCTGTCCCCGTTCCCCGAACCTCTTCGACTTATCCTTGCCATTCAATAGCTCTGAATTGGACTCTTGGACTCCATACTTGCTGTACTGTCTCACCACCCTGCACTTATCCTTTGTTGTTCCTGGTTACCACACATGACCTTGCTACCTGTCTGTCTTTGCTGTAAGGTATTTTGAATTGTGAGATTATGACAACTAGGCTCTGACCGCATTCTTGTGCCCTGTACACACGATCGGACATTGATCGGACATTCCGACAACAAAATTCATGGATTTTTTCCAACGGATGTTGGCTCAAACTTGTCTTGCATACACACGGTCGCACAAAGTTGTCGGAAAATCCGATCGTTCTGAACGCGGTGACGTGAAACACGTACGTCGGGACTATAAACGGGGCAGTGGCCAATAGCTTTCGTCTCTTAATTTATTCTGAGCATGCGTGGCACTTTGTGCGTCGGATTTGTGTACACACGATCGGAATTTAACCGATCAGATTTTGTTGTTGGAAAATTTTATATCCTGCTCTCAAACTTTGTGTGTTGGAAATTCCGATGGAAAAAGTCCGATGGAGCCCACACACGGTCGGAATTTTCGGCAACACAATCCGATCACACTTTTTCCATTGGAAAATCCGACCGTGTGTACAGAGCATAAGTGTGTTGAATATGTTTTTTGTATTAGCTGTCTTTGTAGAGTTAATGCAGTATTAAACCCAAAAATAGAAATTTACTATATTGCAGCATACTGGCCTTTAATGTGGTGGCTGCATTAATTTCCCTTTTTTTTTAAATTATTTGTTTAAATTTTGTTCCCTTTTTTTCTCTCTATACTTTTACCTTATTTATTTTACTTTAGTTATCTAGGAAGTATACACTACCTTATATAAAACACACAATATGCCAGAGCTTAAGTTCGACCCCAAAAATGCAAATTTCTTATAACACAATTCACATAAACTAAAAATGTGATCATAAGAAAAATATGTATTCACATCTATTAGTAATAAACTATCCCATTACCAACAAATACATTAAGACGCTCCAAATGTGTTTCAGTGTAGAAACTCCAATGTTCTGATAAAATTAATGTAAGACAGTCCCAGTGTTAGCATTCCGGTTATCAAATACACAATACACTCCAAATGTGTTGCCCTTGTAGACCCTCAAGTGATCAAAAACACTTTAAGGATCCATGCATTCTGGGCTTAAAAAAATGCTGCTTCTACTGGTGTCATGTGTTTTGCCTGCTTTACGTTTAGAGGCAGAAAAAAAAGCCCTTCTGGTTTGCGTTTTTGAGAGGAGTTTTCTGGCAGAAAAAAAAACACTGAAAGCTCCTAAGTGCTTGTAGAAAACACTCTATATGAGCATTTGCCAAAAAAACTGTTTTTTTTTTTTTGTTTTTTTTTTTTAAGCCCAGCTGCATGGACCCTAACAATCAAAATGTGTCCACAGTAAAGTGACAATCTCCTCCTCCTTCCAACTAATGATTTATCACTGTGCAGCACGAACAATAATAATTGGACTCTTACCATGAATTTATGACCCTGTGCAGTTAATGCAAATGAGACAGGGTGTTATAATCATAAATGGCCACAAGATGTCTCTCAGACCTTCAGGGATCTGCTGTATACATTCCTCCACTCCTTTCCTTAGCTCAAGACATACCACATAAAAGTGAGCAAATGCCAATCCATAGTGCAGAAAATAATTTAAAACATTTATTTAAATTAAAATAATGCACTCACATTTAGTATACAATCCACATTACACCATTGTGAGTCCATTTTTCAATTGGTCAATTTAAGAAAGTTAAAAAAATAACAGATATACTGACCAGAGTACCAGGTGAAAACAAAGGAAAAAACCCTAAAAAAACTAATGCAGCTACTACATCAAGAATTGGTAAGCTGTAATTATTTTGTTTTGGGGTGTCATACAGCTGTAAGGCTTGTCATTCAGTGTAGTCATATCTGTGACTCAACCTCAGTTTTTTACACATTTTGAAATACTTGTCCCTTAGATAATAAATAGCATCCACTTGCACAAACCTTTACATGACCCAGTCCTCACCAGTTGTCTTGAACTGGGTGAATTACTTGCAAGAATCAGGATGCTTCTGGCCAGGAAATGCCCTAACAGCTATAAAGTGTGCAAAGCTGACTATACACTAGTAGATTTTTAAACAAATTTTTGTGCGAATGTTCGTACAAACATTTGTATGAAAAGTCTTTGTAGATATGGTGACTGGGCGAATGTCATTTGAAAGTACTTTAGAATGTTGTTTACTTTTAACATTCAATTTTGGAATTAATTTAATTTCCTGAAAGAAAACTACATACATTGCTAGAAATGTGTTATTTTCAAGAAAAATTTTCCGTCTTGCTTCTTGAAATGTTTTTGTCACTGTGGTCAAAAACAAACATCGATTTGACCCTACTATTAGGAAATCGAACAAACATTCTTAAAAAAATTCTACTACTTTATAGCCAGGACGTAGTTAAAGAAACTCACAATATTATGTCGGATTAATAAACAATTTTCGGCAGCAAGTTTAAGAAATCAAACTAATCTAAGAAACATTATACCTGGGCATCTAATTTATATGTAATGCAGCCATGCTTACTTCTGTGCACTTTAACTCATGGGAAACGACAGAGGGTGGTACTTAGAACTAAGGTACGCATCCTATATTTTTTATTTCTCAAGTTCAGGGCCATTCAGAAAATAAAGCTAACAAACACATAAATATTAGGTGAGTGGGGCATCCAAAGTAATTGGCTGAATAATATACAGAGCCATCCAGTAGGTATGCATGATTCTTTTTACGTTAGTTTAAATTTAGAATGCTCGTGTTTGAGTAAAAGTGTACTTATTAAAACAGTGAACTGCTTCAACTGTTTCAAGAAATTGTACATATTGAAAAGTATAAAGGCAGTGCATATATTATATGATATGATATGATTCTGCTCAATTTCTCCAGAGACCTGTATTTTGTTATGGTGTTCTTTAACCATCCCTTTTCTTACAGATGTACGTCAGAAGAGTCGTGACATGTTAGTTGATGAATTAAGCCGGTGCCATCAACTGGGCCTTACATTATACAATATCCACCCTGGATCCCATTTAGGAGAAATGCCTGTAAACAAGTGCCTTGAGCTCATTGCTGAGGGCATTAACCATGCACATTCACAAGTGCCTGACATCACAGTGGGTAAGTGTTCTCACGGCAGGTGTTAGATGGTATATTCTTGTATGTGTCTCATCCCTAGCTCACAGTTCTACAGTTATAGTAGATCTAAAAACCCAACTAATAAAATCTTTAACATGTTAATGTTATTCTAAAAGTCATTTTCAGTCCCTTAAAAATGGAACTAAACCCTTCTATCCTTTATGGCCAAGGAAGCTGATATTTTAACTTCTGTTTGATCTGCAGTTGCCATGGCGCTGCACATGTGATATGTTGTGACACCAGCTTTTTAACGGCTTAAAAAATGTGGTTGAGAGCACAAGCAACTGCGACCGGTATCATTTATGGCATGCTTTCAATGTAACTGTTTTGGGAAACTGTTAAATCAGTGGGTTTAGATCTGCTTTAAAATAGATCTCATTTGATAGCGGCATAGACAATACCTAACCTGAGAAAGCTGTGTCTGCAGATGCGAGTTGTGAGGACTAGAAAACCCAGACAGTTGGTGTCCATATTGCAGGCTCATAAAGCAACTTATTTGTACCTGGCTTTTCTTCTATCCCCTTGTTGATCCTGCCAAAAATCAGTTAGTCACATATGTTTCTTTGCTCTCTGTCTCTGCTGACAGTTATCAGTAAGCACTTTTCCCAGCTCTTTCCAAGGTCTAAAGGACTCTTCCTTTCTGTGTTATGAAGATGAGGGGAAGGAGGGGTGATCTGTAGCCTAAAACCCCACCTGTACTAGGGTGACAACACTGTAGACTACAGATAAACTATGGTGAGTGTGCATTATCAATCTAAGGCAGGAAAAGTGTTATTTGGAGGGCCAAAAAGGTAAAATTAAAAGCATGAAAAAAATGACTTGTTAAGATGAAATCAGGTTCATTACTGAAGCTGGATATACATAAACTTCCATAACAGTTACTGCCAAGAAGACCAGAGCTTCCATCTACTATATCCAATAACAATTTGTGGCTCCCGAAATTTACTTGGCCAGACACTTGCAAAGGTGCTGCTGTTCATTCGAAGGTATTATTCTCCAGGTACTGATATCCAACCATCAACAATGAGCTTTCAAAACTTTTCACACTAAGGGGCCTTTTAATAACTATAACACATTAAGGATTTCTTGTTGGTGGACGGGTGTCCATGTCTTCTGTCTGGAAAATAAAACCTCCAATTGTGCAGCAGCACCGTGAACCTGGTTATTTGTTTTATCTATCAGCTAGGACAACCTGCCAAAATAGCATTGGGTTGATTTATCAGTTACTGAAACGGTCATTATAAAGGGCCTGTGACTTTTGGCATCAAGCTGGTATACCTTCGACTGCAGATGCAAGTAAAGAAGACCGCATCAGGCAGGTGTAAATTTTAAATTAACTGATAAATCAACCAAATGCTATTTTGGCAGGTTGTCCTAACACAGATAAAACAAATAACCAGGTTCACCAGGTGTACCATCGACTGCAAATGCCAGTAAAGAAGACCGCATCAGGCAGGTGTATATTACTCTCATCAAAGAGGACCTGTTATTGTGGCATCAGGTAGCTGATGTTATTGGCCTTTCAATGAAATTGTAAATACTAACTTACAATATGGCATGGTGTAGAGTAAGCACATTAATGGGGACTTGACCTGTCACATCTGGCAGGTGCATTAGTAAATTATACCTATTATGACTTTTTATTCGCCCAATATATTTTTATATGCATTGAATCATTTCTAAAGGAAATGAGGCTGTTTTTGTCTGTCAATGTGAACATAGATCTGCCCACTATCCAAACATGATGCAACCTGCTGAGTACTGTTTTCTCTCTTTTACAGTGCTGGAGAATATGAGCTGTCAAGGTAGCACAGTTGGAGGTCGCTTTGAGGAGCTACGTGGAATTATAGACCTTGTCAAAGACAAGACTCGAATTGGCGTGTGTCTAGATACCTGTCATGCTTTTGCTGCTGGTTAGTACCATGTTGTTCTGTTCTTGTGTAATATTTTTATAGTTGTAATATACAACATTATCTTCTCTCTGGCCTACTTACCATAGGTCACAATTTGTCAGAAGAAAAAGGCCTCAAGCATATGCTAGATGAGTTTGATAAAGTTGTTGGTCTCTTATACCTCAAAGCAGTTCATCTGAATGACTCTAAAGGTCAGTCTTCTTTGTTTTTGTTTTTTTTTTGTTTTGTTTTGCATTTTTGTTTTGTTTTGATTAAGCTATTTTTTTAAAGATGATGAAATTGTATATTTCAAATTTAGCATCTTAAAGAGGAGCTCCAGTCTTCCCTCAAAAAATGTAAAGTCAGCAGCTACAAATACTGTAGCTGCTGACTTTTAATATAAGAACACTTACCTGTCCAGTGATCCAACACTGTCCTCACCCGAGCTGATTCTCCAATCTGTTTTGGGTCTAGGCTCCCATATCTTAAGTAAGGGAAGCTGGCAGTGAAGCCTTGCAGCTTCACTGCCAGTTTCCTGCTGCACATGAGCGAGCCATGCTATACTTTGTGAATGGTCCTGCAGTCTTCTGGGACCTGTGATGTGTTCCAGATGTCTACGGGGGAAGGAGGGTAGGGCAAACTTCTGCTCAGATCGCTGCGGCAATCCAACCTGAAGTGATAACAGGTACCTGTCAAAACCAGGTACCTGGTTCCCCCTCCAAGAAGGGCCAATAACTATAGAGGAGGGGGAGGATGCAAACAAGTGGAGCTTCCCTTTTTGGGTGAATTTCCGCTTTAAGACAACATAATGAAAGTGAGCTGTAGACCAAAGCTTACCTAGCCATTTTTGTATTTAGGGTGACAAATAGTTTGTGTTTGCTTCATAGCTTTAGCTGTAATTATTGTTTTTTTTATCTATATTTTATTTACTGTTTTTTTTTTTTCTCTTTTTGTTGAGGGACACAGGATTTAGAGACATTTGGATTTTACTGCTGCCTACAGGAGTATTTGGACACTAGAAAATTAAAAACAGTGACCGGCCTGGTATAACCTTTCTCACTCCCAGCATGCCTCAAATTGTTTTGCTAGTGTATTAGGTGAATAGACATCTTTTCTAAAGATTATTTTTTTTCTTCAGTCAAGACTTTTCTACACGCTACTTGCACTAGTCTCTTTAGGCAACTCTCCATATTGGTGTATCCCCTGCAACGGGTTTAGAGGTTGTATCCAAACCCCACTGGACTGGACAGTTGTGGGGCCTTCCTGGAATGTGATCTTTGGGCACTGGGTTCTGAATTTGGTTTCAGACATTTGTGTTAGTGGCAGATCGCTTTCCAGGTACAGACCCTGTCTCTAAAGTACTCATTTATGAGTACTCTGTGTGGGCTGAGTATCAAGCATTATTTTGTTTATTAGACCACAAATAGAAGAGGAGAATCACGATCCACTAACAGTTCCTGGACAGCCTGCAGTTCTCCCTCTCAAGCAATTTGTAGAATAGAAAACAAAGGGTGCAAACGCCTAGTGCATTATCCACAGCAATTTATTTAAAGATAAAAGACATAAAATCTAATCACAAAACTATTGTGAATACCAGCGTTGTATGGATCAGAAACCAGCCCATCTAGGAACTCCTCAGGTTCGAGTGGATGATGACACTAGCTTTTCGATGGACAAGCCCCCTTCTTCAGAGCAGACCTGGTATGTCTGGTCCTTCTACTTCCTTAAGTAGGCTTCAGCTTTTCCCCAAAGAGCATTAGCTGGTGTCTTCATCCAATCGAACCTGATGAGTTCCTAGATGAGCTTGCTCTTGGTTTCTGGGTTATAAAATGTTATTCACAATAGTTTTGCAAGTGTATTTTTTTAATAAATTCTTTATTTAGGAAAGAAGAGCATGTGGAAATACAGAGCCCACAATGGTACATATATAAAAATAGAAATAACCATTCCCAGGAACATAGTCAATGATACAAACATCACTTTGTAAGAAAAGATGATCACCTGTCTGAAGGGAATCACACCAAGCTTCAGGGGGCCAGGAGGCCCCCGTGCCCCACACTACCACTTTTTCCACGGCGATCAACATTTTTGTAAATCGTAACAAAGCCAGAAACTAACTGACCCTTTGGTCTTAGCAATCTTAGAAATACAGTGTAGAAATAGCAGATGGAAGAAGACGAAAGAGAGAGGAAGAGGGGAGTTAGAGACACACCAAAAAAAAAAAAAGAGGGGGAGGAAGGAGGAGGGGAAGAGATAATACCTCCATCCAGCCAACTCTGTCTGGGGAGCCTCCCAAGTCGTCACACTGCAGGGGACTAGAGGGCCACCAAGTCCTTCATTGCGTGAATGTCCGCTACTTTCTTCAACCAGACGGCCACCAACGGTGGATGTACCTGCTTCCAGCACAAGGGGATGCAGTTTTTTGCCGCCGTGAGCAGAAGTGGCAATATGGATCTCCTATAAATCTTACTAGGAATCTCGTGGTGATACAAAAGGAAGAATTCAGGGGTTGCCGGTAACTCCCGATCAGTGAACTTTTGAACTATGCGGTGTACCTCTGTCCAGACGGAATGAAGTATGCGGCAAGACCAGAAGATGTGGAGGAGCGATCCAAACTCCTCTCCAACAATGGTCTGTGATATGAGGGAATATCTTGTGGATCTTTTCCGGTGTGTAGTACCACCAGGACAGTACCTTAAATCCCACCTATTGGTGTCTGGCGCAGATCGACGTTTTGTGAGATAAGAGGAGGAGCCTATCGACTTGTTTCTCTGTAAATTTTAATCCTAGCTCTCGCTCCCACTTGGCAATATAGGGAGTCCTGAAGTCCGGAGGTTGGGATACCAATAGTTGATAAGTCAAAGAAATTGCATGACTCAATGGAGACTGCTCCAGGCTTAACAATTCAATGGAGGTTAGTTGCCGCCTGAAAGCTACTGGGGGGGGCAAAGAGCCAATATAATGGGCTAACTGTATTTTTTGACAAAAAGAGAGCCCGCCAGGGCCAGGTCGTCCATTATTTGTTACCTGTTTTTCCACTGTTCATTATTGAGGAAGTGTTGGGCCTGTGACCTCTCGACCAGTTTCAACTCTAGAAATCTAGGGTCATTGAGTCTCAGACTGAAACCCAGATTGCCAACAATGGGGGTGAGTGGAGATGGGATTGATGTGACAGAGAATTTGCGGAAGGCCCTCCGGGTAATTTGCAACGTTACCCCCACTGTGGGATGGTCCAGTATCTGATTTGGCAAGGGCTTCTGGCACCAGGGCAGCGACTCCAGCTGGAACCCCGTTAGGGTTCGCTCTACTTGGACCCATTGTTTCAGAGCGCCGTATCGGCACCAGTCCAAAATACGGGTTGGGTGAGACGCCATTTTGGTAAAGGCTGGCATCCGACAAGACTATGCCGCCCCTCAGTTTTGGAAGTCGCAGGACGGTTTGCGCCAACCGGAGGGGGTTTCTGGGCCCAGACAAAATTGACAAATGCATGGTTCACTGCCTTAGGAAGAAGGTAGGAACCCGTATGTGGAGTGCCTGAAAGTGGTACAGCAGCCGAAGCATGACATTGATTTTTATTATGCCACAGCGTCTGAACCAGGAGAACAGACCATGCTGCCACTCCTGAAGGTCCTTCTTTATGGCTTTCAAGTGGGGGGGAAGTTGAGGGGGAAAATCTTCTCCGCCCTACTGGGCAGGAGGATGCCCAGATATTTAATGTGGGATGTGGCCCATTTAAGGTGAAAGTCCACCTGGAGCAGCGCAGCAAAGGAGGAAGGCAAGGCAACATCCAATGCCTCAGATTTCTGATAGTTGATGCAGAACAGTGACAACTCCTCATATGTCTTTACTTCCACAAGCAGATTTGGGATAGATAAAAGGGATTTGTTAAAAAAAATAGTAAGTCGTCTGCGAACGCCACCATTTTCGGGGATAGGGTGGCATCCAAACGCAGGCCTCAGATGTCTGGATTATCCCTGATGAATCGCAGGAAGGGTTCCAGGGTCAGGATGAATATCAGAGGTGCCCCCCCCAATTCTTTATCCGAAACAATGATTAAAGGTTGCCATTGACCTGCGCCGATGCACAAGAATATATGGCTTGAACCCAGTTCATCATGCGCTCCCTCAGGCCTATGCATCTAAGAGTTTCAAACAGAAAGGGCCTTCTCAGCGTCGGTCGAGAGGAGCAGCAGTGGGGTCTTTCGTGTCCGCGCAGCATGAATCAGATTAATTGCCTTGGTTGTGTTGTTGCGTGCCTCCCTCATAGGAACAAACCCGACGGTCAGAATGGATCAGTTGTGGAATCAGGTCTTTCAAATGCATGGAGAGGATTTTGGTGAATATTTTAAGATCCACATTTAAAAGGGAAATCGGCCGGTAGTTTTGGCAATGTAGGGGGTCTTTGCCCTCCTTTGGAATTGCTGCAATATATGCATGCAGTGCATCTCCCAGGAGGGCAGTCCCCTCTCCCGTCTGGCATTATACACAGAGAGAAAGTGTGGGATCAAAAGATCACCAAAGGTCTTGTAGTATAGAACGGAGTAACCATCTGGGCCTGGGGCCTTGCCCAGTTGCATTTGTGCCATCACCAGGGCCACTTCATCTGCTCAGATGGGTTTCTCTAGATCGGTCAGTTCCTCCTCTGAGAGATGAGGAAGTCCAGACCTTTGCAGGTAGTCCTGAATAGTCTTCCGGTGGATTTTTACCGCTCGGACGTCGGGCGCAGGAGATTGTACAAAGAAGTATAATACTCCCGAAACAGCTCAGCTATATCCTATGTAGCATGGACTTTATTGTGGGTGTCAATAAGAAGTTCAGGGATAAACGTTTGAGCTTGCTGGGTTCTCAGAGCCCGCACCAGCAACTTACTGCATTTGGTGCTGTGCTCATAGTTCGTCTACACTTGGCAATCACAGCCTTAGCCCTGAACAGGGCCAAAGACCACAGTTAGTTCCACAGGGCTGTCAGATCTGCAAGAGCCTGGGCAACTAGTGATTTTTTTTTTTGTGGACATCTTCAAGGGATCTTATTTTTCCCAAAAGATCAACAATTTGTTGCGCTCTAGCTTCCTTGAGTCACGATCCTGTTTTAATTAAAAAAAACCCTGCCTTTGTAGCCTTTGTGCTTCTCACAAATTATTGTTGGAGCAACCTCAGGGTTCACGTTTGTGGAAAAAAAGTCTGAATTCCCTTGACACCTCCTCAGCGACCTCTGGCATTTGTGTCAGGGTATCGTTAAGCTTCCATATCCACTGTTTAGGAGCGGGCTGCAGTAAGTCGATGTCTACAAAAACCGGGGCGTGATCTGAAAGTGATAGAGCCAATCGAGGCCGAGGTAACCCTGGACAAGAGCAATTGAAGCATCAAAAAAAGATCAATTCTGGTGCAGGAATCATGCGGGTGCAAGTAGAATGTGTAGTCTCTATGGCTGGGGTGAAGAACCTGCCACACATCTACGAGGTGGAAAGCATAGAAGTTCCTCTTTAGTCGTTTCAATGCCGCGTAAGAGATTGCAGAGGTATTCCTGGAGGAATCCAGGGCCGGATCCATGACATAGTTCATGTCACCCCCCCAGGATCACCGCACCCTCAGCAAAGTCTCCTAATTTGGTCAAAATTGGGTCCAGGAAAGCAATCTGATTTGAGTTGGGGAGGTATAAGTTCACCAAGGTGACAAAGGAACCCCCCAGCATCCCCTTTACAAAGAGAGCTCTTCCCTCCCCATCACTCAATTGATCCTTCACTAACCACTGGGTGGTTCCACGGACCAGAATGCTCACCCCCCTTGACTTAGAATCAGGAGTGCACCCGTGGTATACCGTCGGGAAAATGTGATCACAGAGTCTTGGTATTTTGTTATGTGAAGGGGGGAGAGGAAGGAGGGTGGAAAAAAGGGGTGGGGGAATGGGAGGGGGGGCAGAAAGTGGGAGGGGGAAATGGAGGGAAGGGAGGAGAGGGGGAAGGAAGGGGGGGATGGCCCAAAAGAACCCATATTGAGAGCCGTTTTCCTGTCACAAAGTGAATGATACCTATCCGGCATTCCCCACAGGACAACAATATCTGTACATGGAGACAAACATACCCACTAAACAGGCACATCAATCCTCAGATACAGGGCAGAACCCCACAAACATTCAAACATACCCCCCGTCATGTGCAAGAGGATCCAGGGTCCCCAAACAACACCGAGCACCTAAACAGTAGATGTCCAATACCAGAGATGCTCGCAGATAGCTTAAGGTACAGCCTCCGGTTCTGTGCTGGTAGGGATATGCCACGGAGTCTCTCCAAGGGGTTGGGAAAGAGAAGACACTCCAAAGAGACCAGGGAAGGAGGGCAGGAGTGATCCCGGACAGTCACTGCTGGAGTGGGGCAGGGGGCAAATAAAGGGGGGAGATCTGATATGAGGCCAGTGGACCTCTCCCCTCATCACAAAACATGCAGGGGCCCGGGTAGAGGCAGAAACCCCTGGACAGTAGTCAGGCTATGCCATGTGCAGCCTATAACCAGGAACACTCATGGTTGTCGCTCCCGGGACACACATTTCGGGCTCATGTACCCCCACCGGCATCTGGTCTCCTCTCCTCTTCTGGTAGAGCAGTGGGGTAGACCCGGTCTGGGGGCCCGAGGGGCAGAGCGAGAATCGCTGGCAGGCAGCAGTCTGGAAGGGGAATTGGCTTCATATCTGGGAGATCTGCATAGCATCGCAGGGTAAAGGAAGAGTTGTCCTTGCGGACGGTCAGTTGCAGTAGGAACCCCCAGCGGTATGGCAGTGCTGCTCGCTGCAACGGCTCCAGCAAGAGTTTCAGCATGGCCCGTCTTTGCAGAGTGGCCCTAGACACGTCAGGGAATATAGAGATTTGGGCTCTGTTGAATTCAATCTGGCCCTTAGAACACGCTGCACTAAGAATAAGGTCCTTCTGGGAGTACTGATGGAGACTGGAAATCACGTCCCAGGGCAGTCATGTTCCGTTGGTCTAGGCCCAAGCACACAGTGCACCTGGTCAAACTCCATAGTGGCGGGAGGGTCCGCGTCCAAGACCTGATTTAGGATCGCCACATTGGTGGCCTGCAGGTTCTCAGGGCCAGTGGCCTCAGACAGCCCCCGGATCCGTAGATTGTTGCGGCGGCCCTGGTTCTCCAAATCCTCCGCTGTGTGACCCATTTCCAGTTGGGTGACCCGGAGCTCCAGTGCGCTCACTTCCGATTCTTCCTTACTCAATCTGTCGTCTAACACATGGACCTCGGAGCGGAGCTCATGGAAGTCTCGGCGATGTTGCCCCTCCACCCACATGACCAGAGTCTCCATGTCTGCTTTTGTTGGTAGTGCACGGAGCAGGGCCCTGATATCGGTGTCGACCTGAGGTGACCGTGCGGAGGCTTCCGAGCTGCTTGTACTGCTGGGCGAGGGGTTCAGGAGTGAAGGCAGCCCCTCTAACGAGTTAGGCGTGGAACGCTGTGAGGCGGCCATGGATGTGGATTGCGATTCCGCAGGCCCTCTCCCGCCAGGTGGCACTTCAGGGGAGGCGGGGGGGTGAGCTGTAGGCTGGCAATACCGACTGATCGAGGCTGCTGGAGCAGATTTGGATGAACCCCTGGTCTTCCTGCGTTTCGGTAGGTCATGGCAGGATTGTTAGGTAAGCATGTCAGCCGTTTTTGGCAGATCGGTAATCTAGAGCTCTAGCAATGAGCTTCTTCACTCCGCCATGTTCAAGCCATGCCCCCTTGCGAGTGTATTTTATGTTTTTTTACCTTTTGAATAAATGTGGATAATACACTAGGTGCTCTGGGTCTGGGAATACTCTGAGTAATCATGGTTTAGGGCATAATGTAAGGGGAGACTCCATCTCGTCATGTATGAATTTCACTATGTGGGACGGACCAGTAATCTTCTATTATTGAGCAGGACCAAATGATATGGAAGAAGTTGCTGGCGGAGCTACCGCATCTGGGGCATAGTGGGCTGTGGTCGATTCTATATTTAGCCAGGCGAAGAGAAGATAGATAAGACCTGTGTATGATGTATAATTGTGTGAGACGGTCTGCGAGCTTGGGAGATACTTTTTTACATGTATCGAATGCATTCTCCCATTCGTCATCCTCCTTCCCCCCCACGTCCCCAGTCCAGCGATCTTTGAATTGATAGGCGAGTGTTGTAGCGGTTGGGCGGAGGAGAGAATTGTAAAATATTGAGATAAGTTTTGGAGATCCAATTGTTCTAGGTTGGTGGGGGTTGTCACGAAATTGAGTCTGTAAGGCGTGACGGAGCTGGAGGTAAATAAAGTGCATAGAATTAGGGAGACTAAATTCATGTTTGAGTTGTTGAAACGACAGAATATTACCACAAAATTCATCCGATAGGCTCATCACACCCTGAGTGATCCAAAGATTGTGGTCTGGTATCGTTTTTTTTTTTTTTTTTTTAAAGAATTTTTATTGCGCACATGTCAGAATAATCATACATTACAGTAGCTAGGATTACAACATCCAACAAAAAATAGAAATTACATATCCATTACATCACCAACACACATATCCAACTTTACTGCATATGCCACATGGATTTCCAATCCCATTCTACTTTTGTAGTATATGTGCATTTTTTTTTAAAGGAAAACAAAAACAAGAGGAGACCTCTCATAACATCAATTGTTCATCATGAATCCAACGTCTGGCAATGAGTTTCCGCACCTCAAAGTATAGAATCCTAAGGAACAATTTAGTACATGTATTCATCTCCTCCTGATCAAAGACCCCCAAGGAGGCAGCGTAAGGGGGAGCAAATGTTAGGCAAAGCAAATTTATCGGAAATAAATTCCGTCACCTGTGACCACAGTGGTCTCACCTTTTTGCGTTCCCATACCATGTGTAGGAACGTGCCTTCCTCCTCCATACAATTATGACAGATAGCTGTTTCCTTTCTTTGCATTTGGTAAAGTCTAACTGGAGTATAATACTGCTGATGAAGATACCGAAACTGAATCATTTTGTCTATAGAGGAGATAACAATACGTGTCCAGTACCTCCTGTCACTGCTCCTCCGACAACTCCGGGACAATCATTACCCACCGCTCCTTGGCCCTAGCCGTTAATATCTTTATCCCTGGGCCCACCGCCCCATAGTATCTAGAGATTCGCCCAGATGGTTCGGGGTCAATCAGAACCCTCTCCAAGTCTGTGTTCTGGACGAGAATTGTATCCCCCCCAAACTGTGCCTTCGCTGCGTGTCTCAACTGCGTATATCGGAAAAGCCAAGTTTTGGGTACTTCAAACTGTGCTCTCAATTGATCAAAAGTGGACAAACGATCATTCTGGCAGATCTGGTGTAAGTACTTAATACCATATTGTGCCCAGATCTTTTGTCCATCCGGTAGTCTTAAAAACTCCCCCAAAGATCCATTACACCAAAGAGGACTGTTCGGGGACAATGACAAGGGTGTATCTTTTCGCCATTGGGAGTACAAGTGAAATACTTTCCCAGGGTGTGCCATAATTGATCCCACCTTCCTCCCCGGAATCCCCTTCCTATAGAGTATATTTTGGAGGGTTTCTTGGGAGGTAGCCACTGCTGCCTCCAACAGCGTGGTGGCATTAGGCTTCTGCGGGAAAAGTCGCCAGTGCAAAAAAACTAATTGAGAGGCCATAAAATAGGAGCGGAGATCCGGAAGTGCCAACCCTCCCATTGTAACTGGTAGTTTCAATATCGCCAGGGATACTCTGGGAGCTTTAGCGCCCCAAAGTAATCCCACTACGATAGAATCAATGTGTCTGAATATCCGCAACGGCACAAAAACAGGGGAATTCGAGAGAATGTAAAGAAACTTAGGGAGGAAGATCATTTTAAACAAATTTATCCTTCCCAACAGGCGGTAAATTCCTCCATCTCTCGAAAATTTCCCACAATAGGTGACAAATTGTTCTCCAGGTACTTAGAGATGGGAAGCTGCACCTCAACCCCCAAGTACCTGAAAGAGGTGGATAAAGAGATACCACAATCCGGTGGAACTACCACCGCCTCATCAATAGGGAAAAGGGAGGATTTCTTCCAATTTATGCGAAATCCAGAGTAATCCCCAAAGTCCTGAATCAATTGAAAGGCTTCGGAGAGTGAGGGTCCCGGATCTTGTAAATATAGCAGCATGTCATCTGCATAGAGTGACACTCTTTCCTCAAACTCCCCTATTCTCAGACCTGTCAAATCTGGGGTAGATCTTATCTTAACCGCTAAAGGCTCAATTGCCAAGGCAAACAGGAGGCGTGAAAGAGGACACCCCTGCCTGGTGCCCCGGAATATTGGGAAAAAATCTGAAACAATACCATTGACCCTCAGTCTAATCAACGGGTCTATGTACAAGAGCCGTGTCCATGAAACGAAAACAGGACCAAAGCCGTATGACTCCAAGAGGTGAAACAAATAAGAACACTCCACGGAGTCAAAGGCCTTCTTAGTATCCAAAGAGGCCACCATTCTAGTCCCGGAGTTGTCATGAGCAGTTTGAAGGTTTAGAAAGAGTCTTCTAATGTTCATTTGCGCACATCTTCCCTGTATGAATCCTGTTTGATCCGCATCGACCAACTTCGGGATGACTGTAACCTGCTTGCAAGTATTTTGGCCAGAATCTTGTCAACATTCATCAGCGAAATCGGCCGGTAGGAGTCACATTCTCGGGGGTCCTTTCCCCCTTTGGGGATCAGGACAACCAAGGCCTCCCGCATTGATGGAGGTAGTCTACCGTCCGACTTCGCCGCATCAAACACCTTAAGCAAACGAGGGGCTAGACCATATCTAAAAGTGTAATACCACTCAGACGGGAGACCATCCAAACCAGGAGACTTCCTAGGAGGAAAGGAGGCAATTGCCTTCTCCACCTCTTCTACCGTGATACCAGATTCCAAGGCTTTGCTATCGTCCTCTGTCAGCTTAGGCAGGTCAATGTCGTTAATGTAAATCAGTAAATCCTCCGTCCCCAGGGGAGTACAAGATTTGTACAATTCGGCATAGAATTGGACAAAAGTTTTCAAAATATCGGCCGAGTCACAGACTTCCAGCCTGCAGTTATCATAGACTGATTTGATATACAACGGCACATATTCTGGTCGTGCCAAGTATGCCAGGAGTCTGCCATTCTTGTCGCTGAATTCGAATTTACGCCTGCGTTGAGCTAGGCTTAGTTTTGTGGACCGCTCAGTAAGGACCGTCTTGTACTCCCTGGTTCTCATGCGTGAAGTCAACAACCTCTCAGTAGTGGGGTCTCTAATATATTCTTCTTCTGCTAATGTCACCTCCATTTCCTTACTCTGTATTGTAGAGGCTAATTGCTTCTTGAACCCATGTACCTCCGCTATGAACACTCCCCTCAGTGTGGCCTTTAAAGCCTCCCACTGAAGAGGAGATGTCCCAAAGTTACCATTTTCATCCCAGAACTGCTTAATGGCCTCCATGCACTTAATCGTTATATATTCCTCGTGAAGCCAACTAGCCTCCATTCGCCAGAGGCGTATACCAGGTTTCGGTCCCAACTTAAGTTCCAATAACATCGGAGAATGGTCAGATATTGCTCTGGGTAGATAGGAAACCTTGCCCACTATATTCATTCCCTCCCCCTCTGACAGGATAGTGTCTATTCTGGAGAGAGTCTTGTGCATTTCCGAATAACAGGAGTACTCCCTAGTATCAGGATAATGGAACCGCCAGACATCTCTAAGTCCATGAGTAGACATCCACCCCGCAAGGGGGGTTGGAGTGTCAGCTGCTGCCCCCAATCTATCCAAAGTTGGTACAGATACAGAATTGAAATCCCCCAAAATAAATATTTTTCCCTCCGCTATCTCATAAGTAGCTTGTATCATGTCATCTAAATGAGTTAACGAAAAGGGAGGAGGGACATACACATTTACAATTGTAAATGCCTCCATTACAATCGCCTCCACGATGTCCTCCTTAGAAATAGGAGCTTCCAGCATCTCAGTCTGGGATTGGGACCGTGTAGGGAGAGCAATCTCAGCTAAGAGCGTTACCACCTCCTCCCTGGGGTTGTTGGTATTAAAGGAGCATAGGGATGTGACGATAGAGCGGAACTCCCCAGCCACCCTGTCATGGTCAGTTATCAAAACGTCAGCAGCATTTCGTAAGGAGACCACAGTAGGTAGTCTGTGTTCCAGATGTGCTAGGTAGGCTAGTAAACGCCCCACCCATTTTCCGCATTCGTACATTCTCTGTTTACTGTAGAAGGTCTTCCTCTCTGGAGACTGTTGACCACTCGGGCCTACAGTTTCAACTGGTCAGCTGTGTCAGGTGATGGGTTGTTAGTGAAAATTTTCTCTTCATCTGTCAGTTTTTGTTCCGCCTGCCTGACTACCTATGAGGAGGTCTTCTTATATCTGGAGATGCGCTGGGAGAGTATCATGCAGGCATAGGATTTAAATGAGTCCCAAACAGTATCAAACAGGGCTGAGTCTCTATTGGTTCGGAAAAAGAATTTCCACTCGTCTCGAACCCACCTTTAGTTTCCAGACATAGGTTGTGCATACAAGTAGTGTCGGATCCGAAGTTGTCGCTTGGCCTCAGTAAAGTGCACCCTCTTTTTCTGAACTTCAGTGGAAAAGTCAGGAAATGCCCTGATTTCACCATTCTTGAAGGGGATGTTGCCCTTCACTCTGGTGAGGCGAAGGACTGCATCCCGGTCTCGGAAATTCAATAGCTTTGCAATAAAGGTCCGGGGAGGTGCACCTTGGGGAGGGGATCTAGCAGCCAGTCTGTGAGCTCTCTCCACAACAAACAACGTGGAGAACTCAGATCTCCCAAATGTGGAAATGAGCAGACTTTCCAGAAATGAGGGGGGGTCGGTTCCCTCCGCTCCCTCGGGCAGCCCCACAAATCGCAGGTTACACCTGCGACGCCTATTTTCCATGCCGTCTTGCTTGGCTAATACTGTGTTGAGCTGATGTTGGAGCCCTTCAGATGCAATCTGCAATGGCGGTACCTCATCCTCCATGCGTCTGATGCGGGTTTCTGTCTCTGTGACCCGGTCTCTGAGCTTCTGTAGGTCTTGGCAGATCAGGGACACACTGATTTTAACTTCCTCGATTTTGCACGTCAGGGTGCTTTACAGTCTGATATCGCCTCGAGCACACGTGCAGTGTCTTCCGTGGCTGAGTCTACATGCAGAGGTGTGTCGCGCCATTTTCCCCCGCGGCCCCCTTCTCCTTAAGATGGTACTTATCCAACTTTGCGATCATATCCGTCACTTTTTTTTGGTGGCGACATGATCGCTGAGGGTGTGCGAAGACAATGGCTTTGTTCGTGGGGCAGGGAGATCGATATTAGCCCAAGGATTTGCGTTAACGGAGTTTGTACAAGCGGAGCTCCCGATCAGCACTCCTCACACCATGCCGGTCCAGGCCATGCCCCTTTTTAAGGAGCTTTTAACTTTAACCAGAACATTGTTTTTCCATCCCCAGTCAGGCTCCAGTACATCAGAAACCGATATGCTTTCATTGTCTAGATGTAGTTTGTGCTATATAAGTTTACCTTATGTCGCGTACACACGATCGGACTTTACGACATACTTGGTCCGGCGTACCGGATTTCGTCGGACAATTCGATCGTGTGTGGACTCCAGCGGACTTTGTTTTCTCAAAAGTTTGACGGACCTAGAAATAAAACATGTTTCAAATCTGTCCGACAGACTCGAGTCTGGTCGAAAAGTCTGCTCGTCTGTATGGTAGTGCGACGGACAAAAACCTACGCTAGGACTGCTATTGGCTACTGGCTATGAACTTCCTTGTTTTAGTCCGGTCGTACGTCATCACGTACGAATCCGTTGGACTTTGGTTGATTGTGTGTAGGCAAGTCCGTTCATTCGGAAAGTCCGTTGTAAAGTCCGTCAAAGTACGCCAGACAAAGTCTGCCGTAAAGTCCGCTCGTGTGTACGCGGCATTACAGTTCCTGCTTCCATTTGGAAGACTGAATCTTTCTTTGTCCTCCTGCATGGTCACCACAAAGGGGACCGACTTCTCCCTCCTTCATCCCTTTGGTGGCTCAGACATATTATTCAAGCCTATAGTTTTAAAGATCTGGTTCCACCCTTTCTTTTGAAGGTGCCTTCTACTAGATTTGTGAGTGCTACTTGGGCTTTTTGGAATCATGCCACAGCTTGCTAGATTTACAAAGCTTCCACCAGGTCTTCTGTTAACATGTTCTCTAAGGTCTATTAAGTAGATGTTCAGGTCTCGGTTACCAGCTTTGACTGTGAGGTCCTTTAGGCAGCTCTTTGAGCTGCAGGCAGTCCTCAGTTATTTTCTGTTGTTTTTCAGTGTACCTTTTTAGTGATTTGTTTGCTGTGTTTCCCACGGCTCGGTTGGACTGCTTTTGGATGTCCCAAATGTCTAATCTTTTGTCCCTGAATGAATGAGAAAGAACATAGGATTATTGTACTCACTATAAATTGATTTTCTTTTAGTTCATTAAGTCTTCATTCACATGCTGTAAACATTTTACTGATGTTATTACATGTGTTTTACTAGGAAAAAAGTTCCTGCCTAACAATCAGTAAAATACTTGTGTATAAATGTGTTTAAAAGAGGTGGCTGCAACATAGATCCGATCGATCACTGAAGCGATGGGTTGTGAAGGGGACGGGAGGGGCTGGCTCAGGCTCTTTGCAGATCACTGAGAAGCTGAGCCAGTTGCTGGTCCAGGCATCTAGGTGGATCCTGACAATATGATCAGGATCTTTCCTGAGCCTGAACCGGCTGAGTGACGTCAGCCAAGAGCGGGCTCTAGTCTGCTGTGGGCTGAAAATGGGTCACAGGAGTGCAGAATGAACTGCACTACTGTGATCCATTGGAGAAGTATAGCCAAGAAAGCTTTGGCCATACTTCTCCTTTAAACATGTAAAGACATGTATGCGTACATAATGATAATTTATTATCCCCTTTGTCCAGTCTTAATTTTAATGCGTATAAACAGGTATACATTTATTTATATGCGTAAGTGCATAAAGGGTGTGCTTTTAGATGCAGATTTTTCTACTCTTTGTTTTACGGGTCTGAATGCAGTGCGCATTTATGCACCTGTATGAATGTTTCCATTGAAAATAATGCAGCTGTGTTCAGGTCTATAATTAAAAACACTTGTATATGTGATTCTTTATCGTACATCAGGGGACATAGAGCACCATAGTAATAACTATATGGGTTATAGTGAAAAAAATATATACTCATATATATAAACTCGCGCTGATAGTGAATAAATTGGGTATCAAAAAGTGAATGGAGCTGCTATACACAAAGTGCTAGACACTTGAACAGAGTGAAAAAATATATAAATACAGCGCTCACAAACATAAACCCATCATAAGTGAAAAAAACAATACATAAAAGTCCATATAATAACTGAAAAAAATGCTTCACATCCACTGTGCAAAATGTACAAAAGGAATTTCAGAAATTTTCAGGCGTACCAAGACACCCCTACATGTGTCCCCACTCACCAGATCACGACGACACCCAGATTTTCAGTCTGGGGTTCAATTCAGACTTATAACGATATTCAAAAATGGCAGATTCAATGATAGGACTTGATGACAAAACTTCTTCAAGATGATTTCTCAGCCATATAAACAGGTACCCAGAAATGAAAAAGATGGACTAATAGTGAAGTAAGCTAGGGACAGATTTTATTGCACGTAAAAAATGCATACTTACAGACGTAAGTTAAAAACGGGCAGAAATTGGAGATGATGATACAACAGACGCCGTTCCTGGCGTTCTATCCACAAAATCAGAAGTGACGTCAGTCGTGCCGGAAGTTGCGTCAATACATTTCGCCCTCCCACAGGAGGTCCTTTCATGACGCCCTGTGGGAGGGGGAAATGCATTGACGCAACTTCCGGCACAACTGACGTCACTTCCGGTCTCGTGGATAGAACGCCAGGAACAGCGTCTGCTGTATTATCATCTCCAATTTATGCCTGTTTTTAACTTACGTCTCTAAGTATGCATTTTTTATTTAAAATCTTTCCCTAGCTTACTTCACCATTAGTCCATCTTTCTCATTTTTGGGTACCTGTTTATATGGCTGAGAAATCATCTTGAAGAAGTTTTGTCATCAAGTCCTTTCATTGAATCTGCCATCTTTGGATATCGTTATAAGTCTGAATTGACTCCCAGACTGAAAAGATGGGTGTTGTTGTATCTGGTGAGTGGGGACATGTGGGGGTGTCTTGGTACGCCTGAAAATTTCTGAAATTCTTTTTGCACAGTGGATGTGAAGCATTTTTTCAGTTATTATATGGACTTTTATGTATTTTTTTTTTCACTTATGATGGGTTTATGTTTGTGAGCGCTGTATTTTATATATTTTTTCACCATATGGGTTATAGGCCACCTTTAGGTGAATGGACACTGGTATAACCAAAAAGGAAACCGGAAGTGCCCCTCCCTATATAACCCCTTCCATACCGGGAGTATCTCAGTTTTTTCGTCAGGGTTGATGAAATGCTAAGAGTGCTCCGCTAAGTAATCCCTGACAGGATCAAGGGGCTGTGAAAACGGATCCATTTGAAATGCTTGAAAGCCAAACGATGGTACCCAGGCCTTGTGGAAGAAGAAACAAGGTTTTTGCCTGTAATGCTTCTCTTTGAGAGCAGGATCCTGGGACCTGTCACCTGGTTCTTGAAGGTCTGGCATAACACGGCCGTCGTGATGGGTGAAGGCTGGATCTGTCTGTGATAATTTCCAGCAGTCCTGTGGCGGGATCAGGTAAGTCAGAAAGATTACAAGGAATGTATATTTTTATATTTCACTTTGGTGTTTCTGGTGTGAGTATGCGTGCCTTGCCTGTGTTTAGACACTAGAGGTTGTAAAAGCACATACCTGGCTCCAACATTCCATGCTTCCTTTGTGTGCGCTCAAGTGTCCTCAAAGGCTTCCTGCGGCAGCATTGCTATTTTCTCCTGCTCTGTCAGCCGTCAGAAGGTTTTGGGGGGACCATCCACCATCAGAGGGGTCACGCCGGTACCGCGTTTAGTCACGTTTGGCGTCTGAAAAGTGGAAATCTTCGGCGTCTGAACCCATTTTTTTGCTTTCAAAGAAACGCTGTTAAACACAACTGCCTAAAAACGGCAATAAACGAGACTGTGTACATGGTCAAATAGGATAACATTGAATGAGTTCAGGGGCAGTTGAAAAAAGTGTCCAACTGCCTCTGAATATACGTTTAGCAGCGTCCCGTGTACATGGGGCCTAAGGGGCCAGGGTATAGCAGTAATAGCATATCTAGACGACCTGCTACTGGTAGATCAGTCAATAGCAGGGTTAAATCAAGGGGTATCCAGAACAGTCAGTTATCTGAGACACCTGGGTTGTATTCTCAATCTAGAGAAATCATCCTTACAGCCGGTAAGAAGGCTGCAGTATTTTGGGCCTGGTCATAGACACAACCCAGGAAAGGGTGTTCTTGCCTCAGGCAAAGGTCAACGATCCAAAAGATCTGGTCCAAAAGGTCAAGGCAAAGAAGGGTCCTTCCATTCACCTTTGCATGAGATTATTAGGAAGATGGTAGCTTCTTTCGAAGCAGTTCCCTATGCCTAGTTCCATTCAAGACTGTTACAACACGGTATTCTGTCTGCTTGGAACAAACAGATCCAAGCCTGGGATTATCCAATGAATCTGGCTCCAAAAGTACGCCAGAGTCTCAACTGGTGGTTTATAACCAGGAATTTACAAAAGGGGAAATCCTTCATTCCAGTTTCCTGGAAAGTAGTAACTATCGATGCCAGCCTATGGGGCTGGGGAGCAGTTCTAGAAGAGACCACGGTTCAAGGGTAGTGGTCAGAGTCTGAGAAGACCTTGCCCATCAATAGCCTAGAGATTCGGGCAGTACGTCTGGCTCTAATAGCCTGGACATCCAGGTTGCTTAATGCTCCTGTCAGGATACAATCCGACAATGCCACAGCAGTGGCCTATATCTATCACCAAGGAGGCACCAGAAGCCATGCAGCCCAAAGGGAGGTGGACCATATTCTGTCTTGGGCAGAGAAACATGTTCCTTGCCTATCTGCAGTCTACATTCCAGGACTGGAAGATTGGCAGGCAGATTTCTTGAGCTGTCAACAGCTGTTGCCTTGAGAAAGGTCTTTACATCCCAAGGTAATTTTGGCCATATGCCAAAAAAGGGGTACGCCGGACATAGATCTATTGGCGTCCAGGTTCAAGAAGAAGTTGGACAACTTTGAGGCGAGAACAAGGGATCCACTTGCACTCGGAGTAGATGACCCCGTGGGATCAGTTTCACTGATTTTTGCATTCCCTCTGCTACTGCGGCTGCTTCACAGGATCAGGGAAGAAGGGAAGCCGGTAATCCTAGTAGCCCAGGCATGGCCAAGAAATCCCTGGTATGCAGGGATCGTGAGAATGGCAGTAGTAGAGTCTTGGACTCTTTCACCTCGTCCGGACCTGCTGTCGGAGGGACCGGTATTCCATCCTGCCTTACAAACGTGAAATTTAACGCTGTGGCTATTGAAGCCCACATTCTGAAAAATCGGGGGCTTTCAGGTTCAGTAGTAACCACCCTGATTAATGCCAGAAAGCCGGCATCCAGGACCATTTATTACAGGGTCTGGAAAGCTTATGCCACTTTGTTGTGAAACCAAGGGTTGACATCCTCATAGGTAAAATTCTGGCCTTTCTACAAATAGGAATAGAAATGAAGAGGGCGGAGCTAGCCGGAGTCCAAGATGGACGTGTAAGAGCAGAGCTCCTTCACCAGCGGGAACAACGCGGCTCACAGCACCTTGCCCGGGACTGATACTAAGTCCAAACCACGGCGTTCCGGTCCGCAAGAACCCGGGGAACGTACCGATACCATGACCAGGAGGAAAAAGGAAGGGAACCGGCCGGTGAGACTGAATGAGTTTTACTCCTATGAGGCCAGGCAAGATGGCGCCGGCCCGGCACCCACGCCGACATCCGCGGCTAAAAACAACTGCAAGCAGATGAAAACACAAAAAAGAAGCAGCCCTCCTAAAGACTCAAGGTCTCCCCCAGCTACCCCATCAACAGGGAGCCCAGAGAAGTCCAGATTCAAGGCGGATGCCACGGATGACAGCACTGAGGTGAGCTCTCCCCCTGACTCAGGTGACGATACCAGGGAGCTGCCTGACTCCATTGATACATTCCCCACAAACGGCCAGCCTGTCATGGACACTATGTTAAAAGAAATGTTAGTATCACTGAGAGGATCTCTACACTCAGACATGATCTCCTGTATGCACAAATTCAGCAATGAGATCAAATCGGTAACTAACAAAGTGACCCTTATAGAACATAAAATGGGGGAATACGCCACAACAATAAACAACCTGGTAGATGCAAATGAAGCTAAAGATGAAGATTTAGAAGGGATCAAAGCCAAAATGGCGGACTTTGAGGACAGATCCAGAAGAAATAACATGAAGATCAGAGGGGTCCCAGAAACAGTTAAACAACAAGATTTGAGGGACTATGCCACCCAGCTATTCACAGCCATTCTACCAGATCTATCGACATTAGACCTCACGGTGGACAGGATTCACAGGCTACCTAAACCCGCCTACCTAGGCGAAGACATTCCGCGGGACGTGATCCTGCGTCTACACTTCTACCAAACTAAGGAAAGAATAATGGCGGCTGCAAGACAGAAGGAAGCGATTCCATCGCCATACTCAAACCTGCAATTCTACGCAGACTTATCACAATACACGCTACAAAAAAGGAGAAATATGACAACCCTAACCAAAGCACTCAGAAACCACAAGATTGGGTACAAATGGGGCTTCCCAACCAAACTGATTGTAACAAAAGAAGGCAAGGAGTATGTGATGGACTCCCTAGCTAAAGGTATGGCACTACTCAGCTCCTGGGGGATAATCTCAGACAAACAGTCACCCCCTAGGTCAAGAAGCCCCAACACAAGCCCGGGTCCA
This sequence comes from Lithobates clamitans, assembly GCA_037952925.1. Lineage (NCBI taxonomy): Eukaryota > Metazoa > Chordata > Amphibia > Anura > Ranidae > Lithobates > Lithobates clamitans. The sequence goes on from JBBGZY010000250.1 coordinate 2,647,232, forward strand.
GAATGGCGCACGGTTGATCGCAGGAATGCCCACACTCACCACTGATACCAGCATGGGCAAATCACATTACCAACGACCCGCGTTGGAGTACACATTTCCGCTCCGCTTGTGCTACCCACAAGTTAATACCTGAGTGACTGAGAGTCACACTTTAACGAATCTACTAGTTGGCACGTAGCCACGAATGTTGAACCTCGGTTCCTACAAGTTTTTTTTTCTTTTTTTCTTCTCTTCTCACCCCGACAGGCAAGACCATTGCTTCACACTTGGGAGGTTGTCGCATCAATCAAGAACAGGCATCTTCAGAAAGTCTCAAAGCTCAGCAAAAAATCAACATCCAGGTCAGGCACCTAAGTGAAGTAAGTGCAACTTATATTATAAATCATCCACACCATCACACAAACCGAATACATGGCAGTGAATTTCCTGACCATTAATGCAAAGGGACTAAATCACCTGGCCAAGCGAAAGTCCTTATGGAAGGAAGCGATACAAAAAAACAGTGACATCCTATGCACACAAAAAACCCATTTTCACATTGACTCACCACCTAAATGCTCCCATCCGAGATACCCCCATATTCTCTGCGCAAACGCAAAGGCCAAAGCGAAAGGGGTGATGATAGCAATTAAGGACACTATCACATTCCTCCTGCATAAGATCTTATTGGATCCACACGGCCGCTACATAATTATGGTGTGTGACATTAACTCTGAAACTTTCACTTAGGAATAGAAATGAAGCCGGCCTGGAGTACAGTCAAGGGTCAGATTTCGGCCTTGGCAGTGTTTTTTCCAAAGGCCGTTTGCGTCGCATTCTTTAGTCCAGGCGTTCATACAAGGGGTAACTCGGATAAATCCGCCAGTCAGAACACCCTTGTGCCCATGGGATTTGAATCTGGTTTTGTCGGTGTTGCAGAGACAACCTTTTGAACCTATAAGGAATATTCCTCTGATTCTTTTGACAAGGAAATTGATTTTCCTAGTCGCGATAACCTCTGCAAGAAGAGTATCAGAATTGGCTGCTTTCTTTTGTAAAGAGCCATACTTAATCATTCATAAGGATAAGTTGGTGCTGCATCTGCACCCAACCTTTTTGCCAAAGGTAGTGTCTAGTTTTCATCTGAATCAAGATGTTTCCTTACCTTCCTTTTTCCCAGAACCTCATTCTGTAGAAGAAAAAAGGATTTTTATAACAGCTTACCCGTAAAATCCTTTTCTTGGAAGTACATCACGGGACACAGAGCACCAGTAATAACTGTATGGGTTATACGCCACCTTAAGGTGATGGACACTGGCAAAATTACCGACAGGAAGTCCCCCTCCCTATATAACCCCTCCCACAAAGGGAGTACCTCAGTTTTTGTAGCAAAGCAATATATAAATATACCAAAAAAGAGGGGAGGGACCTCTGTGTCCCGTGGTGTACTTCCAAGAAAAGGATTTTACAGGTAAGCTGTTATAAAAATCCTATTTTCTTTTTCGTACATCACGGGACACAGAGCACCAGTAATAACTGCATGGGATGTCCCAAAGCAATGCTATCTGAGTTGAGGGAGACACAAAAAAAAAATGCAGACCGCTGTCAGACGTGAGGACTTATACCGCTGCCTGCAGAACAGTGTGCCCGAAGGCGGCATCCTCTTGTTTGACTTACATCCACCTGATAGAATTTTGTGAATGTATGTACTGATGACCATGTTGCGGCCTTGCAAACCTGAGCCATGGAGGCTTGGTGATGAACTGCCCAAGAAGCACTAACTGCCATGGTAGAGTGTGCCCTAGGACGAAAAGGTGGAATTTTCCCTTTTAAATCATAGACCTGAATAATGACCTGACGGATCCACCTAGAAATAGTTGATTTTGACGCTGCTTGCCCCTTTCTGGGACCTTCTGGTAGCACAAACAAAGCGTCAGTTTCCTGTATCTGAGCTGTTACTTCCAGATAGAATTTAACTGCCCTTACTACGTCAAGGGAGTATAGTAAAGTTTCCTCTGCAGAACGTGGTTCTGGAAAAAACGAAGGTAGAAAAATATCCTGGTTCACATGAAAACTGGATACTACCTTAGGTAAAAAGGATGGGCGAGGACGTAAGACCACCTTATCTTTATGAATGATCAAGTATGGCTGTTTACAAGAGAAGAGTGCTTACTCAGAAACTCTCCTTGCGGAGGTTATTGCCACTAAAAATACCAATTTCTTTTTTACAAGGACCAATGGAGTATCACATATTGGTTTTAAAAGGAGGTTCTTGAAGGACCGATGAGATCAGGTTCAAATCCCATGGACACAAAGGTTATCTGACCGCAGGATTTATACACGATACTCCTTGAATGAAGGCCTGAACTAAAGAATGAGAAACAAGAGGTTTTTAGGAAAAACACTGACAAAGCCGAGACTTGACCCTTGACAGTACTCATGGCTACTCCTGATTGCAGGAAGGATAGAATTCTACTTATGACATACTTGCGAGGATGCCAACCTCTACTCTCGCACCAGGAGATATAGGCCTTCCAGACCCTATAGTAGATAACTCTACAGGCTGGTTTTCTTGCATTAATAAAGGTAGTTATTACTGGACTTGAAAGCCCACGACGTTCTAGAACGAGGGTCTCAACAGCCAAACCGTCAAATTTAGCGTTTGTAAGGCAGGATGGAACACTGGCCCTTGCGAAAGCAAATCTGGGTGGGACGGGAGAGTCCAAGGATCCCCTACTGCCATCCTCACGATTTCTGCATACCAGGATCTCCTGGGCCAAGCCAGAGCCACTAGGATTACAAGTTTCCGTCCCCATTTTAATCTGCATTGAAGATGCGGGAGCAAGCAAACTGGAGGAAACTCATAGATCAGGGAAAACTGATCCCAAGGAGTTACCAAGGCATCTGTTTTGCAAGCCAGCGGATCCCTTTCCCTTGATACAAATTTGTTCAACTTTTTGTTAAACCTGGACACCAACGGGTCTATGTCCGGGGTGCCCCACCTTTGGCATATGGCCCAAAAGACGTTGGGGTGCAGAGACCATTCTTCTGGGAGCAACTGTTGATGACTTAAGAAGTCTACCTGCCAATTTTCCGCTCCTGGGTGTAAACACCGCAGATAGGCAGGACACATGCGCTTCTGCCCAAGAAAGAATGTGGTTTACCTCTCTCTGGGCAGCACGGCTCCTGGTGCCGCCTTGTTGATTGATATAGGCTACTGCCGTGGCATTGTCGGACTGAACCCGGACAGGACAGTTTCGTAACCTGTCTGTCCAGGCCTTCAGGACCAGGCGTGCCACCCAAATTTGTAGAATGTTGATGGGAAGGAACCTTTTGGAATCCGTCCATTTCCCCTGGACAGTTTCTTTTTCCAAGACTGCTTCCCAGCCCAAGCAGCTGGCCTCTGTCATCGCTATCTTCCAAGTGACAGGTATGAAAGTCTTCCCTTTCTGCAAATTTTTGGCTGACAACCACCAATTGAGACATTCCTTAACACTTGGAGTCAATCCCATTGGACAAACCAAATCCTGGCTTTTCCTGCTCCAGGCAGCCAGGCTACTGTTTTGCAGAAACCTTGAATGAAATTAGGTATAGGGAACTGCCTCGAATGAGGCTACCATCTTCCCTAACAACCTCACGCAAAGGCGAAGGGAAGGCCCCTCCTTTGTCCTGACTGAGAGTACCAGATCTCTTATGGCGCAAACCTTTGCCTGGGGTAATAACCCTTTCTAGTGGGTAGTATCTATGACTAAACCCAAGTACTCCAACCTTTTTACTGGTCGTAAGGACAATTTTTCTAGGTTGAGAACCCAACCTAAATGTTCCAGATATCTGACCGTGCTTATCACATGCTGATCTAGCCCTACCACAGACTGATCTATCAGCAGCAGGTCGTCCATGTAATCCACCACTGCAATACCCTGGGCTCTCAATCTTGCCAAAAGCGGAGCCAGGACCTTTGTAAACTCCCGAGGTGCGGTGACCAACCCAAAGTGCAAGGCCACAAACTGAAAATGCTGCTGTTCTACTGTGAATCGCAGGAATCTTTGATGAGCGGGAAATATTGGAACATGGAGATATGCATCCTTGATGTCTATTGATGCTAGAAGTTCTCCTCCCCGAAGGGTGGATACCACGGAGCGAATTGTTTCCATGCGAAACGAACGAATGTTTAGGAATTGGTTCAGACCCATGAGATCTAAAATGGGTCTGACACTGCCATTTGGTGTTGGCACTGTAAAGAGGTTTGAATAAAACCCCAACCCCTGTTCTCTTAAGGGAGTCTCTATGATCACCCCCTGAGATAGCAGCCGGTCTAGTGCCTGAAATAAGGACTTTCTTTTTATTGGGTCCTTGGGAATGCTCGACCTTAGAAAGTGAGACGGTGGAAACTCCCAAAACTCTAGTTTGTACCCCAGAGACACTGTGGAGATGACCCATTTGTCCTGGTTTTTCTCCCGCCAGACTCCTGAGAGCTGCCGGAGCCATCCCCCCACTCGATCAAGCGGGGGCGCTTCTTCATAAGGCCTTGGGACTCTGCTTTGTAGACTTCTGTTCCCAGGGCTTCTTCTGGCCCTGCGTTTGGTTCTGAGGCCTTCCTCTTGGAATTGACGGCGGAGGCCGTCGTAACTGTCTGGAGGCTGTTACCCCTGGTGATGAAGAGGCAGAACGTTTGAAATAAAAATGCTTACTCTTCCTTTTTACTGGAAGAAGAGTACTTTTTCCGCCAGATATCTTTCATCATCATCCCCAAATAATCATTCCCCATGAAAGGGAAAACCAGTCAGCAGCTTCTTACAAGGCAACTCTGCTGACCAATGCTTAAGCCACAAAATCCTGCGCATGTGAACTAACAGAAGGGCAAGGCGAGACACCTGATGAATAGAATCTTTAATAGCGTCAACCACAAAACAAGAGGCCCTGGGCAATTCTGCCAAATCCGGTACCTCTTCCCCTTTGATGACTTGTTTTAGTTTGTCATTAAGAGATTGACAGACGCCAATTGCCGCTACTGCAGGTTGTGCAACTGCACTAGCCATGAAAAATGAGGCTTTAAGCAATGTCTCCAGTCTCTTATCTGCTGGATCCTTAAACACCTGAACATTGTCTACTGGACAAGTAAGACTCTTATTCAGAGAAGAAACAGCCGCATCTACTGCTGGCAAACTCCATTTTTTAGTAAATTTCTTCTCCATAGGATAAATCTGAGAGAATCTTTTAGGAGGAATAAAATGCCTATCTGGATGATCCCAGTCAGCATAAATAAGCTGTTCCAGCAATGGTGCATAGGAAAAGCATGTGAACCCTGAGGAGGCTTCATTGAACCCAAAGAGGAGAAAGGTGCTTCAGCCATCTCTGCTAAGGGTAATTTATAACACAAACGCACTGTTTCAGTGAGTGGTTGAACTAACAAAATAAATGTAAAATATGAATGCAATTTATACACTGGGGGGAGAACCTCTGGGGGAATCTGGGATGGAAAAGGACCTGGGGGTCCTAGTTGATGATAGACTCAGCAATGGCATGCAATGCCAAGCTGCTGCTAACAAAGCAAACAGAATATTGGCATGCATATAAAAAGGGGATCAACTCCAGAGATAAAACGATAATTCTCCCGCTCTGGTCCGGCCACACCTAGAGTATGCTGTCCAGTTCTGGGCACCAGTCCTCAGGAAGGATGTACTGGAAATGGAATGAGTACAAAGAAGGGCAACAAAGCTAATAAAAGGTCTGGAGGATCTTAGTTATGAGGAAAGGTTGCGAGCACTGAACTTATTCTCTCTGGAGAAGAGACGCTTGAGAGGAGATATGATTTTAATATACAAATACCGTACTGGTGATCCCACAATAGGAATAAAACTTTTTCGCAGAAGAGAGTTTAACAAGACTCGTGGCCACTCATTAAAATTAGAAGAAAAGAGGTTTAACCTTAGAGGCTTCTTTACTGTAAGAGCGGCAAGGATGTGGAATTACCTTCCACAGGCGGTGGTCTCAGCGGGGAGCATCAATAGCTTCAAGAAACTATTAGATAAGCACCTGAATGACCGCAACATACAGGGATATACAATGTAATACTGACACATAATCACACATAGGTTGGATTTGATGGTCTTGTGTCTTTTTTCAACCTCACCTACTATGTAACTATGTAACTATATTTGCGACTGTGAAGCTGAAACTGAATCCTCTGGGATAAAGTCCTCAAATGAGGAACCATCCTCCTGCCCCTCTAATGGGCCCCCCAGGGGCACATCTGAATCCTCTACCCACTCCTGATCCGCAGGTGCCGAGTCCAGGGAAGGGGATCTTTCACGTTTCCTCCCAGCCTGGGAGGAGGATGCGAGCAAACTAGCTATCTTTCCTACCAAACCAGCCAGAGCTATAGCCAAATTGTCTTTAGTGACATAGGCAGAGGCTGGAATGTTGGAGGTAGCTACAATGCCCGACGGCTTCAATGGCTCAGCCTGGTCAGCCGCTTCAGAACTTTCCGGAGAGGATGATACTGTGGAGGCATGACTAGGATGCTCAGACCCTGACTGCTGCGCTTTTGCGCTCCTTCTCCCTGTTTTTGTCCCTCTCTTTTGGGAATACATAGTCCTAAGCACACAGCAGAGGTACTATTACCATGCATCTATTGCTGAGCTCAGTCTTAGCAATGGTTAATATGCCACTATCAGTTTTAGCAAGAGGCTAAATAGATGTGTCTGAATTGCCTGTAGCCAATCACCCAGCGCTTACATGGCAATGGTTTATACAAGCCGCCGGTCGGCGCCAGTGCCGCGAGAAAGCGTGCACGCCAATCCACGTGCACGCCGGCGGCGCCGAGCCCTGCCCCTTGTGACGACCTCTCAATCCACAAACTGTGAAGGAGGAGCACTTTGCGCATGCGCGCGTGGCGGCACACAATGGCAATCCCGGGGGGGGGAAGGGGGTGAGTACACTGATGCCTGGATTCTCCCCCGTTCTTCCCCCTATGAGTAGCTGCTGACAGGAGCCTAGAAAACAGACCCTCCACAGGTACTGCTTGACACAGCTATCCATAGGGGCTAGCATGAGATGTTTAACATTACATATGTTAAAAAACGCCCTCTAGTGGTTGAAATTATAAATACAGGCAAGACATCATCTACTTAAAGAAGTTCATAGGAATGTCCCAGGATCTTCTTAACTCACCATTCCCGCCGCAGGGTACAAACTGGAATACTCACAGTGATCTTCACCCAGCATGGCAGGTTGGAGTCAAGCCAGACCTTCAAGGACGGGGTCCCCTTTTAATGTAGGGTCCACTGCCCTGGACCCGTATAGCACCCTGCTAGAACAAAGCCTGTGGTATGAGAATGTGACCAGGGCACTGGATCCCAGGGCCCAGCTCTCTTAAAGAGAAGGATTACCGAGGCTCAAGTACCATTCACTTTAACCTTTGATTGTGGCCTTTGAATGGATCTGATTGTGCAGCCCCTTGACCATGCAGGCCTTTCCAGGGAGCTTCTTTAGCACACATCTTAACCGTGACCAACACCTTAGACAATGGTGAAAAAACTGAGGTACCCCTGTGTGGGAGGGGTTATATAGGGAGGGGGACTTCCTGTCTGTAATTATGCCAGTGCCCATCACCTGAAGGTGGCGTATAACCCATACAGTTATTACTGGTGCTCTGTGTCCCGTGATGTACGAAAAAGAAATTATTACATTCTCTCAATGTAGTGAGAGCAATTAAAGCCTATCTGAAAGTGACAGCTCAGATACGGGAAACCAATGTTTTGTTTGTGTTGTCGGAAGGCCCTAGAAAGGGTCAGGCAGCATCGAAATCTACTGTTGCTAAGTGGATTCGTCGGGTGATTAGGCGTATGGCCTGAAAAGAAAGGTTCATCCCTTTCAGATTAAAGCGCACTCTACCCGGGCAGTCAGTGCTTCATGGGCAGTGCATCACCAAGCCTCTATGGCTCAGGTTTGCAAGGCTGCTACTTGGTCGTCAGAACATACATTCACAAGATTCTATCAAATGGATGTAAGATGGCAGGAGGACACCACCTTTGGGCGCAGTGTGCTGCGAGCAGCAGTATAGGTCCTCACACCTGGCGACGGCTATTTGCTTTGTGTCTCCCTCTGCTCAGGTGGCATTGCTTTGGGACATCCCATATAGTTATTACAATAGTGCTATGTGTCCCGTGATGTATGATTAAGAAAAAAGGATTTTTTTAACAGCTTATCTGTAAAATCCTTTTCTTGGAGTACACAGAGGTCCCTCCCCTCTCATTGGGATATGTGTATATATTGCTTTGCTACAAAAACTGAGATACTCCCAGGATTGGAGGGGTTATATAGGAAGGGGCACTTCCTGTTTCCTTTTTGGTTATACCAGTGTCCATTCACCTAAAGGTGGCCTATAACCCATATAGTTATTACTATGGTGCTCTGTGTCCCGTGATGTACTCCAAGAAAAGGATTTTACAGGTAAGCTGTTATAAAAATCCTATTTTTGTTTTAGCTGTGGGAATGAAGCCTTTGGGACACAGATCCCACCTCTCTGTGTGTATATTGTCTTTTTCTCTGCACTGCTTTGCTATACAAATTAGGCATGCTGGGAGTTAGAGGACTTATACCAGACTGATCCGTGTTTATTTTGCTTGCCACTGTCCAAATCATCCTATAGGCAGCCACATAATCCAAATCTATCTGAATTCTGTATCCCTCAAAGAGCTTGAAGAAAAATAATTTTTGAACTCGCCATAAATTCTATAATTCTGACAAACGGTTACCCCTGAAAAACATCACAATACAGAACAAACCACATCCACAAAACAAAAATGCTAAACTGAACCCAAGCTTACATTTTTATAACCTCATTGCACATTAAAATGTAATCCTTCGCTCTGTTCCGGGGGTCTGAAAATGAGGGCAGTGATGTAAAGGGGGGACTCTGATGAGAAAGGAAAGACTGAATTTATTTTTGTTTGACATTTATTAATGGTTCAAGTTTATTTGGCATTTATTTATTACAGGTACTTCTTCTATAGCACCGTCCATTTACGCAGTGCTTTACATATATACTGTATATTGTACAGTCACATCAGTCCCTGCCCTCAAGTAGCTTACAATGTAAGGTCCCTAATTCACATTAATACATATACATACTAGGGCCGATTTAGAAATTTACTTACCAGCATGTCTTTGGCGTGTGGGAGAAAACCAGAGTATTCAGAGGAAGCCCACACAGGCGCAGGGAGAACATGCAAACTTTGTGCAAGTAGTGCCGTGGTTCTTGCTTTGTTTTACTGATGTTCTTTCTCTGTTGTTCTGAATTATATTATATATTGACTACAAGAAAAAAAACTAAAAGTAAAATGTATTTATTCATTTAAATTGTATTCAGTCATTTATAAAACTGATTTTATTGCAGCCTACAAATATTTGTAAAATATACGATATGGCCCTTGTACTGAAAAGTTTGGAGACCTCTGCTCTGGTCAGAAAGAAAAAAAAAAAAAACCTTAACATTCCCAAGCTTGTAGCATCTTGCATATTCTCACAAATTCTGTACCAGTCCAGGTACCTGAAGCCATTTTATCCAAATGTTCTAGTGAATTTAGCTGCCGATATCTATTGTGCCACTGTTGGTGGATGTGTTCCACCAACAGTCCACTTTTGTGCAGTTTTCTAGGAAGAAGCAGCGATCTTCTATGACCCTGACTCAAAATAGCTCTTCTGGAACCTTTTGATCGCTGGTGCCCAACTTGTGGCCACCTGCCAGCTCTCTGCATGCGGGCTATTGGGCATAATGAAGGTAGAGTGGCAGTGCGGTGCCGGGTGCTGAAACGCTCTCTGTATTCCAGCACTGGCACTGCAAGAAAGACAGTATGGTTGGTGGAGTTATCTCCGCCCACAGTACAAGTAAAGTCCCAGCCTAGGCAGCAGGAGAGTAGAGCAGGTTTGTGTGATGGTTAAGCAAACATAAAAAGGGGGTTGGGGGTTGAATTTCAATTCCACTGACTACCAATGAATGGAGGTGGATGGGGCGGTTTACCTCTCATTGCTACTGATCATCAATGCACAGGGGGTGTTAACTGACTACCAATGCAGGGGGGTTGAGGGGCTAAAGGGGTTGTAAATCCTTTAAATTTCACTTCCAGTGACCATCAAAGTTACTACTGGCACTAGTGATGGGGGTTATTATTGTGTTCGCTGACACCAATACTGGGTGTTATTATTGTGTCTACTGACACCAATGCTGGGGACTATTAATGTGTCCACTGACACCAGTGCTGGGGGTCATTCCTGCACCCATTGACACTAATGCTGGGGGCTTTTATTGCACCCACTGGCACCAGTGCTGGGGCTTATTATTTCTGCGTTTACTGGTACCAGTGCTTGAGGTTATTATTGTGTCCACTGACATAAATGTGAGGGGCTATTTTTGCATTCACTGACACCAGTTCTGGGCATTAATATTGTGTTGTTTTGTACCCAATGCGGTGGATTATTATTTTGTCCATTAATACCAGTGCTGTGTGTCATTATTGTTTCCACCGACACCAGTGTTGGGGGGTTTATTAATGCATCCATTGACACCATTGTTGGGGCTTGTTATTGCATTGCCACACTTGATGCCCTCTATAATGTTTCTGTTGACGACTTTTGTTCTAGATGTCCTAAAATACAAATGTTGATCACATGCAACATTTGTTTTAAAAACAGCATTAGAGTATATGTGAGCACGTGACTGCGAATGCTTTGCCCATCATCTTCTTGCATTATAAGAGTGTAGGCAGCGGCACAATGTAAGGATGGCAGGGATCTATTCCAAAGTTGGTATATTGGCAGTGAGGCTGATGCTAAGAGCTTCTGTCAATCAAGCAAAAGGTGGACAGTGGCATGACATAAGAGTATTGATAGTGAGGCTCCTTCTAGGAGCAACTGTCAATCAAGCAGATGAGGGCGGGAGGGCCGCATCAGCCAGACTGACCACTGCATTACAGACATGGCGGCTATAGCTTTGATAGAAGCTGAGGGAACCAAACAGACCATGCCAGCATGGATTTGCTTCCATGCTTAGTGGGGTGATCTTGAAACAGTTACTAAGAGAAACAGTCAAGATCACCAGGTATTTAGCAACTACATAAAATGTTTTAAATATTTACTAGTAACTAGTGGAATTTTATTTTCTTGGGTAACATACACTTTAATATGTTGACAACATCTTTCTAATACCTTACCAACTTACTTGTACTAATACTGTAGCTCCTGATTTTAAAAAAAACAGGTTCTTACCAGTCCAGTGCTGTTAACTTGCCGCTGTTTCTTCTTACTGTTGCATGTCCCTGCCGCCACCATCTTGGATTTGGAAGCTAGTTGTAAATTCCTAAAGAATCACAGCTGGCTCCCCACTGGGCATGCACGAGATCACATGCTGCAGCGAGAGTGGTTCCCAGTGCGCCATGCTCCAGGAGGCTGTGGGTGGGGAGACTAGGTGAGGATTGAGTAAGTGGGAGAGGGTACCAACTAGAAATGGGGTGCACACCTCCCTCGAAAAAAACCTGCAACTCCTTTACACGCTGGGGATATAATTAGTGGTACTTGACTTTTTGAGTAAAGTTCTGCTTTAAATTGTTGGGACAAACATTTATTCTTAAATTAGTATATAAATTTTGCCACCATTTTATAAACTAAAATAATATTCCATCACCGCCAAAGTACAGGGCCACTCAATGTTATTAATTTAGTTGCATCTAGGGAAAGTATTGTTCTAGCTCCCATATTATCAAAAGGTATTTGTTCATTTTAAAAAGCATGTTAAATGTTAGCCGTAGTTTTATCAGGCATAAAGCCTGCTTTGTCAGGATTTATAATTTTTCTTTTTTTACCACAAATGCGATTTGGTAACATTTTAGCCATTCATTTTAAGCCCACCCCTCCACATATTAGCAACCCTCTACCACCCCTCTCTCCCACCTCCTTCTAACTAACCACTGCTATTTAAAAAAAAAACAAAAACTATACAAATGCCTATTTTACTTGAAGTAGTCATGTGAATATGCTGGTCTGATCTTTTTGTTTACTTTCTGCGGTCCTTTTCCGATATCCATATCATTGCCAGTGTGATGTGAGTATATCCTATCGTGGAGGAGATACTTCCAGCTCCCCTGTCATAGGTTGCAGAAGCAGGAGAACTCATGGGAGTGGTGAGTGGACCAGTGCCCAAAAAGATAACGAATGGTGAGAAATGCCTGCTCCTTGGTCCCCAGGGCAGAAAATTAGCTTGGATCATAGAGGAAACTGTGACTTTGATCTATTATACTGTGCAATGGCTTAGGAAAAGGTGTTTGGAATCAAGACTGAAGAGTAAGGTCATTAATGCACAATGTACTATATAAAGTGATTCTAAGCAGAAGATTTTTTTTTTTAAGAACAAACATGTTATACTTACCTGCTCTGTGCAGTGGTTTTGCACAGAACAGCCCTGATCCTCTTTATTTTTGGGTCCCCCACAGGCGGTCCTGGCTCCTCCCCCCTTCCAAGTGCCCCCAATAGCAAGCCTCTTGCTATGGGAGCACTCGAGCAGGCCTAATTGCTCGCCGCACTGTGTGTGCCTATTTATACACTGTAGCTGCAGGCATCATTCAGATATCTCCACTCAAAGTCCAGGACATCATATGATGGCCTTGGGCGGGAAGTGGTTAAGATCACGTAAGAGAGGTGGGGGAAACGGCATGCGATTTGGACAGAAATCGCACAGCATTCCTTTTCAAATCACATGTGATTCTTTACAGTGCGATTTGAGCCCATTCATTTTGTATGGGCTCAAATCACACCGCATAGGTATCAGTACTCTGTATCGGCGAGTATTTGACCAATAGTATCGATACTCGCCGGTAATAAAACGGTATCGGTGCAACCTTAGTTATAACCCTTCCCCACTCTATCCAAAATTAAAAAAGAACTGTTTTGCCTGTAGTTCTATTTTAAAATTTTTTATTAAGTAGAATACAAGTGCCTGATGGGGGTATGAGCCTGTCACAGTGTGTTTCTTCTCAGACAATTCAAACTAACATCATGGCCAGGAATGTGGTCTAGCTGACACTGTCACCTTGTTGCCTTGGCATCTCATCACGCTTGACAAGCAACTGTCCTGCAAGTAATCAGGACCATACAGGCTGACTGCTTCTCCATGAGCTCCAGAGTGGAGCAGCCAGATACCGGGAGTGCCTACGCATTACTTATTGGTTGAACTAGATGGACTTGTGTCTTTTTTCAGCCAGACTAACTATGTAACTATGTAGCTTAATGTCTGCAGCCTGAAATCATTTTTATCTTCTGATCTTGGTTTGCTCCATCCTTGTTTACTCTCCTCTCTTTTCTCGCCTGAAATCTTTGGGACGGTCATGCAGAATTTTATGACCCAATAGCTAACTCTAATCGCAGACTCTAATTGCAGAGGCCAAAAGAGCCTTCCTGCACCCTCAGATTCACCCTCAGATTCTATATATGATTTGCCCACAGCCGCGTCTGAGCCATCAGTCACAAAACTCGAATTCAGAGTCACTTCAATTGTCGGATCATTCCCCCTATTGGGTTGATCTGACACCATATAATGACCCCCGCGGTTGAACTGGAGGTTAAATCCCTTTTGGTTGACCGTTATTCCTGAAACTGATAGATTGGCCATGGAGTGGGGATTCTTTTTTGACAATAATGCTGATACGTCCTTCTCACTTACAGTATGGGAAGCATTTAAAAAACATGCCATAATGCTACTTACCGAATGTATTTTCAGGTTTAGAAGGGACTCCAAGGCTAGCTATGTCCAGGCTATGGCTCAGTTGACTGAATTAGAAGAAAATACTGTGGTGGTGCCATCACCCTCCACATTGGCACAACTGAAATTTCAAACCAGGGTGGTTGACCAAATGTGCCAGGAACGGGCCAAGCGTAAGTTATTCTTTAGCAAACAAAAGATCTTTAAGCAGGGCGAATGCCCAGGTAAGCTGCTGGCGTAACTGGCGCATTTCGACTCCAGACCTCCAGTAGTTATTTCCCTACAATCTGATATGGCGGGTGTCCTCACTGGCCCTGCGGTGATCGTTAGGGAGTTCGCTAATCACCTCCAAGAAGTGTACACATCTCAAGTCAGTTATCCCCCACAGGACCTGGAGAACCTTTTTTAATAGCCTCATGCTTCCCAAATTGACTACTGAACAGGTAGATAGATATGCTGGAGGCTCCACTCTCAGCAGATGACATAAACCTTGCTGTCTTGCAATTTGCAAAGGCTAAAGCCCCAGGTTCTGATGGCCTACCCATCGAATTCTATATTGCCCTTTACCAAGCAATATTTGAGGCTACTGCCCTTCCAGAATCAATGAGTGAAGCTATTATAGTGCTCATTCCTAAACGTGGTAAAGACCCCCAGCTACCCGAATCATATAGGCCCATTTCGCTACTGCAAACTGATATCAAAATATTAGCCAAAATCCTAGCCCTACGCCTAAATACGGAGATTCTCTCCCTAGTTCATACCGATCAAATGGGGTTCATGCCAGCAAAAAATACGGTCTTTAATACCAGGCATCTATTTATGAACATTCAGGCCTCTCATCACCATATTGGATCTAGAGTAATTGTTTCCCTAGATGTGGCCAAGGCCTTTATTTCGGTTGAGTGACAGTACTTATGGCAGTGTCTTTGCTGCTTCGGGTTTGGCCCCAATTTTATTAAGTGGCTCACTATACACCGCTCCGCAGGCCAGGGTGGTGGCCAATGGTTGGACCTCTGACGCCTTTCCACTTTCAAGGGAACGCGCCAGGGATGCCCCATTTTGCCGCTTTTATACACGCTGGCAGTGGCACATCCAGATATCCACGGGCTGGCAAATGGTTCGGTGGAGGAGACAGTGGGACTCTATGCCGATGATATGATAATGTATCTAACTGACTGTGGTCCCTCCCTCTTGATGGCCCTACAGATCAACGAAAATTTCAGTAGGTTTTCAGGACTTAAGATGAATTGGGACAAGTCCCAGATTCTCCCCATAGATGTGTTCCCCCCTTCACAGGATCAAGCTGACTTACCCCTGGTTAGAGTTAATACCCTTAAGCACTTAGGAATTCAGGTCTCCCAATCCATAGCGGATTATGTCTCGCTGAATGTGGAGCCATTGCTCCCACTTATCAAAATCTAAGACTCAGACCTGGGCAAGATTGCCGGTGGATATGATGGGCCGACTGGGCCTTGTCAAGATGATACTGTTACCCAAAATTTTATATGTTAGTCAAATAATAGGTAGGGGAAAAAATTGGCGCTCCCTATAGTGATGTAAACCTGAGTTTCTACAAGAATGTTTATTAACTACATTCACGTATAGATATGCTCCATCCACCTAAAGGTGGTGATATAAATAAAGTGAAATAAAATAAATAAAGTGAAATAAAATGTGAATTGTGTGTTTGTATCCCTAAGTGTGTATCCCTTTTTATTCACACAGAAAGGAAGTGACTTGCATATATATACTGCACCTTGAAATAAATAAATATTGAAGAGTGAGATAAATAAGAATGTGCCTCTTCTAGTATAGGCGTATAATGTATGTGTGTCACTATGTAGGAGTTACAATAATGAAGCACCTAGTGTAACCATAGGGCAGATCCTACAATAATGCACCAACACTAGAGAATGAAAATACTTCACATAACAAATGTGACAACCATAAACCAATATATATAATAAATGCTGGAAATCCAAAAGGTATATGAAATTCCACAATTGTGAAAGTGAAAAGCTAGATTGAAAAAATGCGCAGACCAGCAAATGACCAAAAAGTGATAAAAAATATATGCTAAAATCAAAAATAAAAATAAAACTAGTCCTCCAAGAATGGCATAATGTTCATTACAAAAAATTTTCATGCAAAAAATTGTGTCTGAAAAAAAAATATATACCGTATTTATCGGCGTATAACACGCACCCCAAGTTTAGGAGGGAATTTTAAGGAAAAAAAACTTTTAGGAGGGAGGTTTAAGGAAAAAAAACTTACATTAAAATGCCCATCAATGCAGCCTTATCTGTCCATCTGCAGCCTTTTCAGTGTCAGTGCAGCCTTGTCAGTGCAGCTTTGTTAGTGCAGCTTTGTCAGTGCAGGTTTGCCCGTGCAGCTTTGCCCCAGTCCAGCCATGTCAGTGCAGCTTTGTGCACTCGCCGCCGACATACACAGCCATATCCAGGAGATGATTAATCAGCTGTCAGTAGTCACATACTCTTCGTTAGGCAGGTGCTGGCACTTTCTCCTTCCATGTTTTTGTGTGTTCAGGCAGTGGTTTGGCTCACTGGGACTTGTAGTTCACCACCTCCACATGTACTCCTTTCAGGAAGCTCAGAGTTGTGCAGGTGAGGTCAGATATCACTTGGATGCAGTGTGGAGCACAAGAGTCACTTTAGATGCCTATGAACATTTATATATATATTTTTTTTTTCAGACACTAATTTTTTGCATGAACATTTTTTGTAATGAACATTATGCCATTCTTGGAGGACTAGTTTTATTTTTATCTTTGATTTTAATCTATATTTTCTATCACTTTTTGGTCATTTGCTGGTTTGCGCATTTTTTCAATCTAGCTTTTCACTTTCACAATTGTGGAATTTCATATATGTTTTGGATTTCCAGCATTTATTATATATATTGGTTTATGGTTGTCACATTTGTTATGTGGAGTATTTTCATTCTCTAGTGTTGGTGCATTATTGTAGGATCTGCCCTATGGTTACACTAGGTGCTTCATTATTGTAACTCCTACATAGTGACACACACACATTATACGCCTATACTAGGGGAGGCACATTCTTATTTATCTCACTCTTCAATATTTATTTATTTCAAGGTGCAGTATATATATGCAAGTCACTTCCTTTCTGTGTGAATAAAAAGGGATATACACTTAGTGATACAAACACACAATTCACATTTTATTTCACTTTATTTATTTTATTTTATTTCACTTTATTTATATCACCACCTTTGGGTGGATGGAGCATATCTATACGTGAATGTAGTTAATAAATATTCTTGTAGAAACTCAGGTTTACATCACTATAGGGAGCGCCAATTTTTTCCCCTACCTATTATTTGACTAACTTTGAGACACCCCCTCCCAGTCTGTGGGGAGTGGCATCTGGGGAGGCTGCATACCTACCTAAATAATTCTAAGCGCGGAGTTAACCCTATTTCTTCAAAATTTTATATGTGCTCTGGCATTCACCAGTATATGTTCCATTTAGATACTTTAAAATTATGGACACTTTGCTGCAATCCTTTATCTTGGGGCCCAGTAGACACAAACTATCCTGGAAGGTTCTTCAGAGTCCAACCTCACTAGGGGGCCTCGCTGTCCCAGACTTTGGGTCCTACTACCTAGCAGCACAACTCCCCCATCTATATCACATAGATAAATCTGACAAACACAGATATTTGGCCCTTGCATGTAGTCCAGCGGACCCACAGCTCTCACACCCATTTTGTGATGTTTTCCAAGGCTTGAAAGGCTCTCTGGTGTTTCCGAATCGATCTGCCCTTTCATTTCAGTACAAGTGGATTTGAGACCTGGCACAATAAGCTCCTTTCAGAACTTCTCCAGGTACCTGACGCCGCAATTTGGATTTCTAAAGGAATATACTTGTTGTCAATGTTATTCACAATGGAGATATCAAGACATTTGATAGCTTGAAGGCAGAGTTTAATCTTCCGAACTTTATGCTATTTCATTTCTTTCAGGTGTGCCACGCACTACAAGCTCAGTTTACAGGTATCTATCCTACCTTACCCTCTTTATATGCTCTAGAGGTACTATATAGTGATGAACCACGCAAGCTTATCTCTGTGTTCTACAATATGCTCATCACTCCTGTTGTGACTAAACTAGCGTACTCTGTTAAACATAAATGGACAGATGTGGTTGGAGAGTTGGATGACGACGATTGGGGCCAGGCGCTGGAGACCTGTACGCTGGTGTCTCCCAAAATATCTGATAGGCTTACACAATTATATATCACACATAGAGCATACTTGACCCAGCAACTAATTGCCAAATTTTGCCCTTCTCGCAGTTAGTTCCATGTGCAAGTGTTTGATCTCTGCCGACACCTTTGATCATCTTTTCTGGCAATGTTGGATTTGAGGATACTGGTCGCAGATTGTCCAGTTCCTCCATGATCAGATGGGCTCACCGGTGTCACTGGATCCCAGGCAATGCCTCCTGGGCCTATTTCTGGATACTGATATAGATAAATATACTATCAAATTCCTCCATGAAACGCTATTTGCAGCTAGAAAGATCATAGCCTGGAATTGGATTCAGGCCACTACCAACATGCTGGCTGCTTCGCTCGCAGAAATTAATAACACCTTACCTTACAAAAAGATTATCTACATTGAGGATGCCCGGGCGAGTATAACAAAATTTGGGAGAGATGTTTACAATCCTCTTCAACATGTATCTCTTAGTGTGTATGGTATCCCACTCTGTCAGCATTGTCTAACCTCCTCCCCAATATCTATCTGTCTTTATATGCAACATATCGTTATCCTTGACTATGGAAATAATTGACACCAGTGGTTTTCTCTTTTTTTTCGTTTTTTTTTTTTTTCTCCCCTGTGTTTGTTTATTGGGTTGTATTTTTATTATATACTCTGCATTGTACAGTTGTCCTGTATAAACGATTTGCAAAAAACTCAATAAACTTTAAAAAAAAAAAATAAAAACATCTTCTGGTACTCGGATTCTCTCCCTTTGCACCTTCTGTCCCACTTTCAGGGATGCTTGGGCAGGAGATATAAAAGAGGCTGCCTTTGTCAACTCAGTCTCCTGTGAATTGCAGGACAGCAGTACTTCACTGATGATCTTGCCTCTGAGGAACACAGAATAATACTACCTGTTGCTATTACTTCAAAATTAAAGGAGATCCTTTTGGCTCTTATTGACTCAGGGTGTGCACGGTTCTGAAACTAGAGGATCAGCCTGTTGCTTTTTCTAGTGCTGTTTCCATTCATGGGTTGTTTAAAGCTCATAAGGCTGCAAAGATTTTCTTTTTCTACTTGCTTTTACACCTTTTTCCCTATGTACATTGGAAACATCCTGACACGCTATGACATCCAACCAAATGGGTTGTATCCATTTAGTGAGGATTTTGTGCAGAACTGCTCAACCCCCACTTTTTTTATTTGGCAGCGTCCCACCGTAAAGGGTAAGTTTACCTCTCGTAACATGTTACGAACAGACTGCACCCCCCCCCCCCACTTGCCCAATCTGACAGCTATCAAATTACCTGTGATTGGAAAACTACAAGGTCCGGCAGCCTTTGCGAATGTCAGCTCTTGAATTAACTACCACGATGCTGTGAGCGCTGTGGTAGTTCATTCATTCTTGCTGCCAGCATGTATCGGCTGCCTCGTACAAGGTACGAGCAAGCAGATACATTGAGAAGTGTGCAGGAGACCTGCATGGCACTAGTGATCTGCTGATCTCTGGTGCAATGCTTTACAGGCTCTTGCAACAAAAAATGATAAATGCACTTTTTTTTTACTTGCAAATAAATGTGCATTTATTTTTATTTTTTTTAAATTACACGCTTGTTTTTTTTAGGACCCAAGCAGTTAAAAGCCCTTTCTATTGCTTTGCTCTCTTTAGCTGGCCCTGCCCTTTATCCGATTCCAGCTGTGACCTTAGCCTGTCAAACCCTGTCTGACTGATCAAAATCATTTAGAGGAGAATTAACCACTGCTGAGGTTGATTCTTCACTCTATGGGGCGTGTGGAGCAGGTAGCTCTAGCGTTAAAGAAGAACTCAGGGCAAAATTCCTTTTTTTCCCCATGCAGTGGAGCTGTGCCCGCACTGCATGGGTTAACTGCTTGTTTTGTCCATGGGCACAAGGAAAAGCTATACTTACCCAATCCTTCGATCCTCCAGAAAACAGCGCTCGCCCACTTCCAGCGGTGGACTGTTCCTGCCGTCATCAGGTCCAGAGCTGGTCTATGGGCATGACATCATTAACAGTTCATTCACAAGACTGCTAGCATGTGGAGGAAGGTGCAGCATCACAATAGTAAATAATGGATCAATAATGGCTGCCTTTCATGACAATTATTTACATTATGGGCATGTGATTGGTCATAGTGATCACATGGTACTTGGGACGATCACAGCATCCCGATATTGATCTCTTAGTTCTGCTGTGTCTGGAGTCTGCGTGCCTGCCTGAGAGGTTATCATATGATGTCCACCTGGTAGAGCAAGCTTCTGCCTGGCCTATAGTAAAATGACAGCCGGGCAGAAGCTTTCCTATCCCTGGTGGATGTCTTAGGACATCCTTCCAGGCACGTGCCCCGTGCACACCCCCTGGGGCATGCAACGGCACAATCTGCGCCTGGTTAAATGACACAGAGTTAGGCTTCAACAACTTTTATAAATTGTGCAATGATGGAGCTACATTATTAGCAAGTGTGTAAGAGAATTTAAATTCCATTTAAAAATACACATGCTTATACTATCATGCCCAGGTGGTAGATGACACATTACATCTCCTAAGGAAAATGGGCAAATGATCAATATCTGAGAAAATCTCGAGACACCCCAGTCTAAAATGTAATAAATGTAAATGTTACCATCAATGGGAAAACAGAGATCTTGCTTCTGGAGAAGTGCCTCCCCTAATGCTGGTCAGTGGACAGGTGCCCCTGTTGCTCTTGGTCCTATCTAGACCACAAAAAGCTGCTTCAATTGACAGCTGACCGTTCTCAATTTTCCATCAAAACAATGTACAATTGCTGACAGTCATTCATGAGAGTCAGACTACTCTGCAGCGAATTGTATTCAGGAACCAAAAATTGGTCACAGGAACCGAACCCAAGTAGAACATTGCAAGTACTTTTAGTTAAGACAGAAGTCTTCTAACCTGTAAGTAACATCTCATCTTAAACTTCATATAAGTAATTCTATTGTAACTGGGAAATGAGTGCTAGTAGGGTTGAAGGTTTTGCTCAGTGCACAGTGTGCCACATGTATGCAGAATTGGTGCAACAGCTCCGAGATGGATACCGCTGTGACAGATGTGGGCGGGTTGCCCTTCTGGAAGCTCACATTAGAGATCTGGAGGAGCTAGTTGCAACACTTGGCAGAAAGGACAACCTTAAAAGGGGTCCTCTGCTCGCTGAGCAGGTGGTCAGTAGGGTTGATGTGGAGGGGCAAGTCAGGATTATCGGGGAGGAAGATGGGTTAATGTAGTTAGAGGGAGTGGAAGGGGCTCACAGAAAAGGAAGGTCAGTCCTGTGTTTGTGCATCGAAACTAATTTTCCAAGTTGAGTGAAGATGTAGAGGTGGCAGCCCTAGATGTCACTGCTACCCCTAACAGCCGGGAGAGCAGCCCATCTAGCAGGGGTGGTGAGGGAATGCAGGTAGGCCTAGAGAGTTGGTGGTAAAAGAGGATTTTATAATCGGAAGGACTGATAGAATAACTTGTCGCCAGGATCACCTCAAACGAATGGTGTGCTGTCTTCCTGGTGCTAGGGTTCGGCATGTGGTGGACCAGGTTGATAAAGTACTGGGAGGGCCTGGGCATGACCCAGCTGTCTTGGTCCATGTTGGAACTAATGACAGAATACATGGAAGATGAAGGTTCCTTAAGAATCAATTTAAATAACTAGGCTGCAAGTTGAAGGGAAGGACCTCCAAGGTGATATTCTCTGAAATATTGCCTGTGCCATGCACAACACAGGAAAGGCAGAGGGAGATTAGAGAGCTGAATGCATGGCTTAAAGTGGAGTTCCACCCAAAAATGGAACTTCAACTTTTTGGATTCCTACCCCCCTCCGGTGTCACATTTGGCACCTTTCAGGGGGGAGGAGGGAGCAGATACCTGTCTAATACAGGTATTTGCTCCCACTTCCTGGCATAGATCACTGCGGCGCTTGCGGTGATCTATGCCACTTCCGGCACCTCCCCCGTCCTCCCCCGCTGTATTCTGGGAGACACACAGGTCCCAGAACACAGCAGGGACCTGAGAGGACGCGCAGCGTGACTCGCGCATGCGCAGTAGGGAACCAGGAAGTGAAGCCGCGCGGCTTCACTTCCTTATTCCCTCACCAAGGATGGCGGCGGCAGCCGAAGGACAGGATCGGCTTCGGCTTCCGACATTGTGGGCTCCCTGGACAGGTAAGTGTCCATATATTAAAAGTCAGCAGCTGCAGCATTTGTAGCTGCTGGCTTTTAATATTTTTTTTTTTTAGCGGACCTCCTCTTTAAGATGTGGTGTAAGAATGAAGTGTTTGGGTTTCTAGAGCACTGGGCTGACTTTTTATTGGGGTGCAACCTATATGCTAAAGATGGTTTGCACCTCAATGGAAGGGGGTCTGCTGTGCTGGGGGAAAGGTTTATGGGAAGGTTGGAGGAGTATTTAAACTAGGATTGAGGGGGAGGGTGAACTAGAATTCCATCGAGCAGACAGGTTATTTAGGGGTCAGACATTAATGGAGGGTGGAATGGGATAGTTGGGGGGAGGGTGACAAAGTTCCCATGTTGCAAACAACCATTGGAAATTATAGTGCCATTTGTAGTACTAAAAAAGATATGCAAAACACTAGAGCGAAATGTTATAATGCATTAAAGTGATTGTTCACTAATGCCAGAAGTCTGCCAAGCAAAATAGGTGAATTGGAAGCTCTGGTGCACGAGGAGAGCTATGATGTAATCGGTATTGCTGAAACTTGGCTTCATTCCTCACATGACTGGGCTATTAATATTCCTGGCTATGCACTCTTTTGGAGAGACAGGGTAAAAAGGAAAGGTGGTGGGGTCTGTCTGTATGTGAGAAGTGATCTCAAAGCGAGTGTGAATGAGGACCTCATTGATGGAGAGTGTGATGTGGCTGAAGCATTATGGGTGGAACTGCATATAGATGTGCGTAGTTCAAAGTTAATCATTGGAGTTTGTTATAGACCACCTAATGTTAATGAGGAGGTAGAAAGGGCTGGGATGGTGATAATAATGGGGGATTTTAACTACCTGGAAATTGACTGGTGTAATGGCACTGCTGGAACAGTTAAAGGACAAAAATTTATAAACCTATTACAGGACAATTTTATGGTCCAGTTTGAGGCCCCAACTAGGAATGATGCTTTGTTGGACCTGGTAATCTCAAACCATGCAGAGCTTATTACTAATGTTCATATAAAAGAACATCTGGGTAGCAGTGACCATAACATGATTTCATTTGATGTTAGCTGTAAGCAAAAAACACATACGGGAAAGATAAAAACTCCTAACTTTAAGAGAGCAAATTTTCCAAGGAGGAGGCCTGCTCTCCAAGACTAAGACTGGCCATACACTATACAATTTTCTGATTCAATTTCCTTTAGATTTACCTTCAACTATATAGTGCAAGGGCCTGTCTGATTGCATACAAATTGAAAGGGTTTAGGTTTGACCTCATATTATATGGTTTTGGTAAATCTAAAGGAAAGTTGAACAGGAAAATTGTATAGTGTATGGCCAGCTTTAGACTGGGAGGGTATATTGGCATCAGTGGACACAGAACAGGAATGGGAATTCTTCAAAAAGACTGTTTATGAACTCACTGCAAAGTATATTCTCACGGGCAATACGTTTAAAAGGCTAACAATAAAACCTATGTGGCTCATTGCCAAAGTTAAAAAAGCTATAAACAATAAAAAAAGAGCTTTTTAGAAATATAAGGATGAAAGAACTCTATTGTTGTTTAAATGTTACAAAGACTATAACAGAATATGTAAAAAGGAAATGAAGGATTCAAAACGAACGACAGATTGCAAAAGATAGTAGGACAAACCCCAAAAAATTCTTCAAATATAATAATATTAATATATTAATAGTAAAAAGGTCAGGTCTGAGCATGTAGGCCCTTTACAAAATAATCTAGAGTGGGTGACTGGGGACAAAGAGAAGGCAAATGTATTAAATACATTCTTCAGTTCTGTGTATACAAAGGAGCATGGGGGAGCTCAAGTCCATAATGGGGATGGTATTGACACAACCCCAAATGATCAACAATGGCTCAAAAGTGATATGGTCCAGAAATATTTAGACAGAATAAAGGTGGATAAAGCACCTGGACCAGATGGCATCCACCCACGGATCCTAAAATAATTGAGCTCTGTCATTTCAAAGCCATTGTATCTAATTTTTAGGGACTCATTAATGACGGGAATAGTACCACTGGATTAGCGTAGGGCCAGTGTGGTGCCTATATTTAAAAAGGGTATAAAGTCTTTACCATGCAACTATAGACCTGTTAGTTTAACTTCTTTAGTCGGGATGATATTTTAGAGCTTAATAAAAGACCGCATAGATGAGTTCTTGCTGGAAAAAAAAAAATATTTTAAGCAACAGACAGCATGGATTTATGAAAGACAGAAGTTGTCAAACAAATCTGATTTCTTTTTATGAGGAGGTAAGTAAAACCTTGGTCAGAGGGGTGGCTGTGGACATGGTATACTTGGATTTTGCGAAAGCGTTCGATACAGTTCCTCATACACGACTAATGTGTAAGGTAAAGTCTACAGGCTTGGAAATATCAGTTTGTAAATGGATAGAAAACTGGCTAAAAGACAGAATTCAGAGAGTAGTGGTTAATGTCTTGCAGGACAATTTCATGGGTCAGATGGTAGACACACCAAATAGAAACAAGGCGTTACTAGATCTACTGATTACCAACAATACAGACCTGATCACGGATGTGGAAATACGGCACGATTTAGGAAACAGCGATTACAGGTCAATTGGCTTCAGTATAAATCACACAAATAGGAAACACAAGGGGAACACACAGACACTGAATTTCAAAAGAGCCAACTTCCTTAAACTACAAACCTTGCTAGAAGATATAAATTGGGATAAAATCTTAGAAACAGAACGGGAAGGAGAGATGGGTTTGCTTTAAGAGCATATTAAATAAGGGCATTAGCCAGTGCATCCCGTTGGGAAATACATTTAAAAGAGCGAACAAAAGTCCTGGATGGCTTAACTCCAATGTAAAAATGCATATAAAAGCAAAGAAGAAGGCGTTCAAAAAATACAAGGCTTGAGGGATCATCATCAGCATTCAGACATTACAAAGAATGCAACAAGATATGTAAGGGTGCAATTAGGGCAGCTAAGATAGAACATGAAAGACACAGCGGAGGAGAGCAAAAAAAATCCCAAGAAATTCTTTAAGTATGTAAACAGTAAAAAAGGGAGGACAGACCATATTGGCCCCATAAAGAATGAGGAAGGACATCTGGTTACAAAGGATGGGGAGATGGCGAAGGTATTGAATTTATTCTTCTCAGTTACAACCTCATGAGGGAATCGGGGAGCTTCAGTAACCAAAACTGCAGTGCTTGTCCTCATGACACATCACAGGAAGCACCCTAATGGCTAATAGAGGACAGAATTATTATTATTATTATTATACGAGATTTATATAGCGCCAACAGTTTACTCAGCGCTTTACAATGTATAAGGGGGACAACACAATTACAGTACAATACAAAAGGTACAGGAGGGCCCTGCTCGTAGAGCTTACATTCTAAAAGGGAGGGGGTGGTGGTACAAAAGGTAATAGCTGCAAAGAATGATTTGATGGGGGTGGCTCAGGGACAGTTATGTGGGTGTGGGATAGGCTTCCCTGAATAAATGAGTTTTCAAGGATCTCCTAAAGGTGGACAGGGTAGGGGCTGATCGGACATACTGGGGCAGGGAATTCCAGAGGATGGGAGAGGCTCTGGAGAAGTCCTGAAGGAGAGCATGGGAGGAGGTAACAAGGGAGCTAGAGAGCAGGAGGTCCTGGGAGGAGCGGAGGGGGCGATTTGGGTGATATCTGCAGATGAGGTTGGTGATGTAGATGGGGGCGATGTTGTGAATGGCCTTGTATGTTATGGTTAGCATTTTGAATTTTACACGGTGGGGTAGGGGAAGCCAGTGAAGGGATTGGCAGAGAGGAGCAGCAGTCACGGATCGATTAGTGAATTAGAAATAGACTTGGGAAACTTAACATTAATAAATCACCGGGACCAGATGGCAAGACCATTGTTCCTAATTTTTACTGACAGTCTACTGACTGGAATGGTACCAGCTGATTGGAGAAAAGCCAATGTAGCACCAATATTTAAAGAAAGGGCCAAAATACATCCCTGGGAATTACAGACCAGTTAGCCTAACATCCATAGTATGCAAGCTTTTGGAGGGGATGATAAGGGACTATATACAAGATTTTAGTAAAGAAAACTGTATAATTAGCAGTATTCAGCATGGATTCATGAAGAATCGTTCTTGTCAAACCAATCTATTAACCTATGAGGAGGTGAGCTGCCATCTAGATAAAGGAAGGCCCGTAAGATGTGGTATATCTGGATTTTGCAAAAGCATTCGACACAGTTCCCCATAAACGTTTACTGTTAAAATAAGGTTCATTGGCATGGACCATAGGGTGAGTACATGGATTGAAAATTGGCTACAAGGGCAAGATCAGAAGGGGGTGATGAATAGGTTATACTCAGGATGGTCAGGGGTGGGAAGTGGGGTCCCCCAGGGTTCTATGCTGGGACTAATCCTGTTTAATTTGTTCATAAATGACCTGGAGGATGGGGTAAACAGTTCAATCTCTGTATTTGCGGGCGACACCAAGATAGACAGGGCAATAACTTCTCCACAGGATGTGGAAACCTTGGAAGAAGACCTGGACAAATAATGGGGTGGGCAACTAAATGGCAAATGAGGTTTAATGTAGAAAAATGTAAAATAACGCATTTGGGTGGCAAAAATATGAATGCAATCTACTCACTAGGGGGTGAACCTCTGGGGGGAATCTAGGATGGCAAAGGACCTAGGGGTCCTACTAGATGATAGCAGCAGCTTGGCATTGCTGAGCCTAACAAAGCAAACAGAATATTGGCATTTATTAAAAAGGGGATTAACTCCAGGGATAAAGCGATAATTCTCCCACTCTACAAGACTTTGGTCCAGCCTCACCTGGACTATGATGTCCATTTCTGGGCACCAGTCCCCAGGAAGGATGTGCTGGAAATGGAGCACAGAGAAGGGCAACAAAGGTAATAAAGGGTCTGGAGGATATTAGTTATGAAGAAAGGTTGCGAGCACTGAACTTATTCTCTCTGGAGAAGAGAAGCTTTCAATTTACAAATACCATACTGGTGACCCCACAATAGGGATAAACTTTTTTCTTTTTCATACATCACGGGACACAGAGCCTCAGTAATAACTCATGGGTTATACAGGTATCACTAGGTGTTTGGACACTGGCACACCCTAACCAGGAAGTTCAACCCCCTATATAATCCCTCCCCTTGCAGGGTTACCTCAGTTTTTACGCCAGTGTCTTAGGTTTTGGACGTGTAAAGATGTCTTGTGCTGAGCTCCAAAGGGAATATCCTATACTGGGGCAAGCCAGGCGAACCGGATCCATTTCAAAGTGTCCTTTCTAGGCCGAATTGGATGGTACCCGGGCCTCGTGTCCGAAGAAACAAGGTTTTACCTGTAACGCTTCCTCTTTTTAGAGAGCTGGACCCCGCATTTCAGAAAATGGTTTTCTAGCCTTATTTCTGGCCGGGTGCTTTACAGGCCCAGAACTGCGGATCCCCCTATCCGTAGGGGGCCCCAGTCTCTCACGGTGGGCTCCGTTTGGAAAAACCTTCAGAGGTGAAGATTGGGTTTGTATAACTGAACCTTGCGGCTGGATAAGGTAAGGGGGATTCCACAGAATTTTTTAATTCTAGTAGGTTTCTTCTTTAAGGTAAATGCATGCTATGCCTATTGTTGCCACCGGGGGCTGCCAAGAGCACATACCTTCTCATGCTGATGTCTGTCTCAGTGTTTCCATGCTGCACAAGCTCCTCCAGCCGAGCTCCAGGTAGGATGGGATGGGGGGTTTCTCCTCTGGATATTCCCCCCAGAATAGGGGAAGGCCACAGGTGGTCTGTGAGGCGGTAGTATACCGCTCTATCACCGCCGCCGCCGCCATTGCCACGTGCAGGCCCCATCACTGCTGGCCTCTCTCCTTCCTTCCCCAGCCTTTCCTCCATGCTTGTCCAGGAGGGTCGGCTCGTGCGGGAAGCACACATTTTTTGAAAAACGAGGGGGGTGCGGTAGAGTGGGGGGGGGAGCGTCAGCGCATCCAGCGTGCTCAGACGCTCACTTTGCCGGCTGCATGGCTATAAGAGGCACACTTTACAGGTGCACACAGCCTTTTGGAGGGACACAGAGCTGACGGTCGCATGTAAGGTGGGACACAGGCATTCTCCTAGGCAGCATTTACTAAGGAAACACCAGACTGGGCATTTGGTAGCAGGGCTTTTTGCCGGACTACATCGCTCAGCAGTCAGTGTTCATTTTGTGATACCTCCACCTTGTTGCTTTGCACTATGGGTAGAATAGGTTCAAATACCCAAAGAACCAGAGGCTCTAGGGGATCTCCTTCAGGTTCTGAGGACCCCCTTTCTGCAGCATTCTCCCCCCCTAAGGGGCCAGGGACGGCTAGCCAGGGAGAGCTGTTGGGGTCAGGGGCTACACCTGCTTCTGGCACTTCAGCCCCTGTATATATTACACAGGAGGTTTTTTCCTCAACCATTAATGGTTTAGAGGAAAGATTAATGGCCGTGATCACATCTTCACTCAGTGGAAGAAAGCGCACCAGGCCTTCCTCTGTTTCCCAGGACCCTCAGGCAGAGGAGCTCTGGGATAGGGGAGAAGAATCCCTTTCAGAGGATCGGGATGGGACAGATGATTCCTCTTCGGAGGAATCAGGTGGAGAGGGACCCTCTTCGGCTTCCCAGGAGGAGAAGGTCTTAGCACAGATCCTTGCTGGATTGGTCCGTTCCACATTTAAGTTGCCCGTATCTGAATCAGGTAGCCTCCCTGGCGGTTTTCCCAAGTGTGGCTCGGGGTTAAAATTCAGGATCATTAGCGGTAACCCCGAGCCACACTCGGGATTACATCGCAGGATCCTGGTGTGGCTTTACTTGCCTTGTCCCCGGGATCCTGCGATGTCCCCCGCAGTGTCCGTGGGCTCCGTCCTCTGCCCGAAGCCTCTCCGTGCCAGCCTCCGTTCCCTGCGAGCGTCGCGACGCACGGGGCGGAGCCTGGTGGCAAATTTAAAAAAAAGTAAAAATCATAACACATACAGTACTGTAATCTTACAGATTACAGTACTGTATGAAATTATTTCACATCCCTTTTGTCCCCAGTGCTTTGGCCCATGCCCTGCATGCAGTTTTATGTGATATATACTGTTCTTTCTGCCTGGAAACTGATTGTCCATAGCAACCAAAAAGTGTCCCTTTACGTCAAAAGTGGCTTTAGACCAGCTAAAAAACAGCGATAGTAAATTAGAACACTTGCAGAATTGAGCGATAGTGAATCGTGGGGAAATTTATTTTATTACTATTTATTTTTATTTTTTTAATTATTTATTTTTATTTTTTTTAATTATTTATTTTTATTTATTATATTACAATTTATGTTTTGTGTTTCAAACTTTATCATACCCGGGATATCTACTAGACTCTTGTTTGGACAGATTTAAGTGTGTTATTGTTAAGAATTACAGACCTACAATATAAAACGCCAAATTTCCATGCAAAATAATTGTACCGCTTTCAGCACCTAAAATCCGAAATAATCATACCGCCAGGGAGGTTAAAGAACCCTCTTCTTCTTTGGGGTCACTGAAACCTCCTAAAATAGCACATGCTTTTTCAACACTTTATCCTATGGAAGAAAAGTTTTTAAAAATTTGGGGAATACCGGCTGTTGACGCCGCCATCTCCTCCGTAAATAAAAATCTGACTTGTTCTGTAGACAGTGCTCAGATGCTCAGGGATCCTGTGGATAAAAAGATGGAGTCCCTGTTGAAGGATGTTTTCTCCTTAGCAGGTTCAGTAGGCTCAACCTGCAGTAGCAGCGATTGGAGTCTCTCAATACTTAAGAGACCATGTTAAGCAGGTCATCAATGTTCTACCTGAACAGCAGGCCCAGGGGTTGGCTAACCTTACAGCTGCCTTATGTTTTGTTGTTGACGCCATCAGAAATTCTAACATCCAAACCTCTCGTCTTTCACTTGGGTTGGTGCATATACGTAGAATCTTATGGTTGAGAAATTGGTCAGCTGAAGCACCATGTAAGAAGCTTCTGGCTGGGTTTCCATTTCATGGTGCAAGGTTGTTTGGAGAAGACTTGGATAAATATATCCAAAGGATCTCTTGTGGGAAAAGCACTCTCTTACCTGTTAAGAAAAAGAGTAAGCGTCCCTCTTTCAAACGGACTCTTTCCCCAGCGCCAGGGGCATCAGCCTCTAGGCAGTTGCGATGGCCTCCTGCGTCTGGGTCAAGAAACAAGAGTCAACCCCAGGGACAAAAGAAGTCCTGGGGGAAGAAGTCTGCTAGACAAGACACTAAGGCCTCTTTATGAAGGGGCGCCCCTGCTCGCTCGAGTGGGGGAAGACTGCTACAGTTCTCAAAGCTCTGGCAGGAGGACTTCCAGGACAGATGGGTAATCTCCACGGTAACCTTAGGGTACAAACTGGAGTTCCAAGAATTTCCCTCTCCTCGTTTCCTCAGATCAAGTGTCCCCAGAGATCCAGAGAAGAAGCAGTCGCTCCTTCTAGCGTTAGAGCGACTTTTGTCGCAAGGGGTCATTATGGTGGTTCCCACGAAGGATCAAGGATTGGGCTTTTATTCCAACCTTTTTACGGTCCAAAAGCCAAATGGGGGTGTCAGACCCATTCTGGATCTAAGGGATCTGAATCGATTCCTAAGGATTCGGTCCTTCCGCATGGAATCAATTCGGACAGTAGTCTCCATCCTGCATGGAGGAGAATTCCTGGCATCGATAGACATCAGAGATGCATATCTGCATGTGCCCATTTTTCCTGCTCATCAGAAGTTTCTGCGCTTCAGGATAGGAGGGCGTCATTTCCAGTTTGTGGCTCTGCCTTTCGGGATAGCCACTACACCTCGAGTGTTTACAAAGATCTTGGCTCCTCCTCTGGCCAGATTAAGGGCCCAAGGTATAACTATCATAGCATACCTAGACGACCTGATCTTGATAGACCGGTCGGTAGCCTCATTGAATGGGAATTTGAGGACCACAGTCAAGTATTTGGAACACCTAGGTTGGATTCTCAACCTAGAAAAATCTTTCCTAAAACCAGTAAGAAGACTGCAGTATTTGGGTCTGATCATCGATACAAGCCAGGAGAAAGTATTTCTACCTCAGGCAAAGATCACTGCTTTAAAGGAGCTAGTCCTGTTATTCAGGACCAAGAAGGGTCCTTCTGTCCGCTTTTGTACGAGGCTGCTAGGAAAAATGGTATCTTCATTTGAAGCAGTTCCCTATGCTCAGTTTCATTCAAGACTGCTGCAATACAGTATCCTGTCGGCCTGGAACAAGAAGGTTCAGGCATTAGACTTTCCAATGCACCTGTCTCATGCAGTGCGTCAGAGCCTCAATTGGTTGTTAATACCCGAAAACCTACAGAAGGGGAAATCCTTTCTACCGGTGAGCTGGACGGTGGTAACAACGGATGCCAGTCTGTCGGGTTGGGGAGCAGTTCTGGAACAGTCTGCGGTCCAAGGGGTATGGTCCAAAAGCGAGAGGACCTTACCCATCAAGGTTCTGGAGATCCGGGCGGTATATCTAGCCCTAAAGGCCTGGACTCTCAGGTTACAGGGTTGCCCAGTCAGGATCCAGTCCGACAACGCCACAGCAGTGGCTTATACCAATCATCAGGGAGGCACCAGGACCCGAGCTGCTCAAAGAGAGGTGAACCAGATCTTAGTCTGGGCAGAGAAGCAGGTGCCATGCATATCGGCAGTCTTCATTCCAGGGATAGAGAACTGGCAGGCGGACTATTTAAGTCGCCAGCAGTTACTCCCAGGGGAATGGTCTCTGCATCCCGACGTCTTTTGGGCCATATGGGTTCCAGATGTGGACCTCTTTGCATCCCGATTCAACAAGAAAATAGACAGATTTGTGGCAAGGACAAAGGATCCTCTTGCATGTGGTACAGATGCGTTGGTGATTCTGTGGCATCGGTTCTCACTGATTTATGCATTCCCGCCTATTCTGCTACTGCCACGACTCCTTCGCAGGATCAGGCAGGAAAGGAAGTCGGTACTTCTGGTAGCCCCCGCTTGGCCCAGGAGGACCTGGTATGCAGAAATAGTAAGGTAGACGGTGGGTCCCCCGTGGACCCTACCGTTACGCTCAGAGCTGTTATCTCAAGGTCCAGTATTCCATCCTGCCTTACAAACGCTAAATTTGACGGTTTGGCTATTGAAACCCACATTCTGAAGAATTGTGGGGTTTCAGGTCCTGTGATATCTACCTTGACCAATGCAAGGAAGCCAGCTTCCAGAGTAATTTATCATAGAGTCTGGAAAGCTTATGTATCCTGGTGTGAATCCAGGGGTTGGCATCCCAGAAAATATGTCATAGGTAGAATTCTTGATTTTCTACAGTTGGGATTAGAGATGAAGCTGGCCTTGAGTACCATCAAGGGCCAGGTCTCGGCCTTATCAGTATTATTTCAACGGCCACTTGGTTCGCATTCTTTGGTCCGAAACTTTATGCAGGGGGTGACGCGTCTTAACCCTCCGATTAAGGCGCCCCTAAACCCCTGGGACTTGAATTTGGTTCTGTCTGTTTTACAGAAACAGCCTTTTGAACCAATACTTCAAATTCCTTTGGTCTTGTTGACAAGAAAGTTAATTTTTCTGGTGGCCATCTCTTCTGCTAGAAGAGTATCAGAATTAGCTCTTTACAGAAAAGAGCCTTATTTGATTATACACAAGGATAGAGTGGTATTGCGCCCTCATCCTAGTTTTTTATCGAAGGTGGTTTCAGATTTTCATCTAAACCAAGACATTGTTCTGCCTTCCTTTTTTCCAGATCCCTGTTCTGTGGAAGAAAGGTCACTACATTCTTTGGATGTAGTAAGATCAGTCAAGGCCTATCTGGAAGCAACTGCTCAAATTCGCAAAGCGGATGTTTTGTTTGTGCTGCCAGAGGGTCCCAATAGAGGACAGGTAGCGTCAAAAGCTACCATTTCTAAATGGATTCGACAATTGATTATTCAAGCTTACGGTTTGGAACCGAAGATTCCTCCGTTTCAGATCAAGGCACATTCCACAAGGGCTATTGGTGCTTCTTGGGCAGTGCATCACCGGGCCTCTATGGCTCAAATCTGCAAGGCCGCAACCTGGTCTTCAGTCCATACATTCACCACATTTTATCAGGTGGATGTGAGAAGGCATGAGGATATCGCCTTTGGGCGTAGTGTGCTGCAGGCAGCGGTACAGGGTCCTCAGGTCTGATTGCACCCTACTTGGTTGTGGTTCCCCTCCCCTCAGGTAGCATTGCTCTGGGACATCCCATCAGTTATTACTGAGGCTCTGTGTCCCCTGATGTATGAAAAAGAAAATAGGATTTTTTATAACAGCTTACCTGTAAAATCCTTTTCTTTTGATGTACATCACGGGACACAGAGGTCCCGCCCCTCTTCTAATACACTTATATTGCTTGGCTACAAAACTGAGGTATCCCTGCAAGGGGAGGGATTATATAGGGGGTTGAACTTCCTGGTTAGGGTGTGCCAGTGTCCAATTACCTAGTGATACCTATATAACCCATCAGTTATTACTGAGGCTCTGTGTCCCGTGATGCACATGAAAAGAAAAGGATTTTACAGGTAAGCTGTTATAAAAAATCCTATTTTTGCGAAAGGGAGTTTAATAAGACACGTGGCCCCTCATTAAAATAAGAAAATAGGTTTAACCTTAAACTGCGTAGAGGGTTCTTTAATATAAGAGTGGCAAGGATGTGGAATTCCCTTCCACAGGCGGTGGTCTCTTCGGGGGGGGGGGGGCAGCTGTAGTTTTAAAAAACTTAGATAAGCACCTGACCGACCGCAACATACAGGGATATACAGTGCCTTGCAAAAGTATTCACCCCCCCCCCCCTGGCATTTTTAGTGTTTTGTTGCCTCACAACCTGTAATTAACATGGATTGTTTGAGTATTTGCATCATTTAGTTCACAGAACATGGCCACAAATTTGAAGATTTTTTTTTTTTTTTTTTTTAATGTGAAGCAAACAACAAATAGGACAAAATAATAGAAAAAGTCAATGTGCATAACTATTCATCCCCCTAAAGTGAATACTTTTTAGAGCCACCTTTTGTGGCTATCACAGCTCCAAGTTGCTTTGGATAAGTCTCTATGAGCTTGCCACATCTTACCACTGGGATTTTTGCCCATCCCTCCTTGCAAAACTGCTCCAGCTCCAACTTCAAGTTGTATGGTTTGTGCTTGTGAACAGCAATCTTTTTAAGTCTGACCACAGATTTTCTATTGGATTGAGGTCTGGGCTTTGACTAGGCCATTCCAACACATTTACATGTTTCCCCTTAAACCTCTCAAGTGTTGCTTTAGCACTGTGTTTGGGGTCATTGTCCGGCTGAAAGGTGAACCTCCATCCTAGCCTCAAATCACACACAGAGTGGTACAGGTTTTTCTCAAGAGTATCCCTGTATTTAGCAGCATCCATCTTTCCCTCAACTCTGACCAGTTTCCCAGTCCCGACTGCTGAAAAATATCCCCACAGCATGATGCTGCCACCACCATGTTTCACTGTGATGGTGTTCTTTGGGTGATGTGATGTTGGGTTTGCGCCAGACATAGCGTTTTCTTTGATGGCCAAAAAGTTCAATTTTAGTCTCATCAGACCAGAGCACCTTACTCCATATATTTTGGGAGTCTCCCACATGCCTTTTTGCAAACTCAAAACGTGCCATTTTGTTTTTTTGCTGAAAGGAATGGCTTTCTTCTGACCACTCTGCCATAAAGCCCAACTCTTTGGAGCGTACGGCTTATTGCCTTTCTTATGTACAGATAATCCAGTCTCTGCTGTGAAACTCTGCAGCTCCTCCAGGGTTACCGTAGGTCTCTGTGCTGCCTCTCTGATTAATGCCCTCCTTGCCAGGTCTGTGAGTTTTGGTGTGCGGCCATCTCTTGGCAGGTTTGCTGTTGTGCCATGTTCTTTCCATTTGGTTATGATAGATTTCATGATGCTCTTAGGGATCATCAAAGATTTGGATATTTTTTTTATAACCTAACCCTGACTTGTACTTCTCAATAACATTGTCCCTTACTTGTTTGGAGAGTTCCTTGGTCTTCATGGCAGTGTTTGGTTAGTGGTGCCTCTTGCTTAGGTGTTGCAGCCTCTGGGGCCTTTTAATCACGTGACACTTGGATTGCACACAGGTGCACATCATTTCACTAATTATGTGACTTCTGAAGGTAATTGGTTGCACCAGAGCTTTTTATGGGCTTCATAACAGAGGGTGAATACATACGCATATGCCAATTATCAGTTTTTTTTTATTTCTGAGAAATAGTTTTATGTATAGATGTTTCTAATTTTACTTCACCAACTTAGACTATTGTGTTCTGATCCATCACATATAATTCAGATTAAAAAAACATTGAACTAAAGGCTGTAATGTAACAAAATAGGTAAAAGGCAAAGGGGGGGGTGAATACTTTTGCAAGGCATTGTACAATGTATAACTGACATATAATCACACACACAGGTTGGACTTGATGGTCTTTTTTCAACCTGGCCTACTATGTAACTATGTAATGATTCTTACTCTGAATGGTCTAAGGTTATCAGTGGTGTACCCCAAGGTTTAGTGGTGGGTGGGACCCTTACTTTTTAATACCTTTATAAATGATATAGAGTCTGGGATTAAAAGTACCATTTCAGTCTTTGCAGATGACACCAAGCTATGCTGTGGAATAACGTCCTTATAGGATGTCTCCAATTTACAAGCCAACCTCAATGCACTGTCTAATTGGGCGACTATGTGGCAGATGAGGTTTGATGTTGATAAATGTGAAGTTATGCACTTGGGGGCTAAGAATATGCATGCATCATACATACTAGGAGGAGTACAACGAGGGGATCCGTAGTGGAGAAGAATCTGGGGGTTTTGGTAGATCATAGGCTCAATAAAAACATGCAGTGCCAAGCTGCGGTTTCAAAAGCGAGCAAAGTCCTTTCTTGTATTGAGAGGTATGGACTCCAGAGAGATAGAGATATCATTTTGCCCCTGTACAAATCATTAGTACGACCTCATCTGGACTATGCAGTTCAGTTTTAGGCACCAGTTCTGAAAAAAAATATCGGGGAACTGGAGAAAGTGCAGAGAAGGGCAACCAAACTGATAAGAGGCATGGAGGAGCTCAGCTATGAGGAAAGATTAGGGGAATTGAATTTATTCTCGCTCGAGAAGAGGAGATTAAGGGAGGATATGATCAATGTACAAATATATAAGGGGTCCATATAGTTAACTTGGTGTTGAGTTATTCACTTTACGGTCAACATAGAGGACAAGGGAGCACTCTTTATGTCTAGAGGAAAAGACATTTCATCTCCAAATACAGAAAGGTTTCTTCACAGTAAGAGTTGTGAAAATGTGGCATAGACTCCCTCCAGAGGTGGTTCTGGCCAGCTCAGTAGATTGCTTTAAGAAAGGCCTGGATTCTTTCCTAAATGTACATAATATAACTGGGTACTGATATTTATAGGTAAAGTTGATCCAGGAAAAATCCGATTGCCTTTTGAGGATCAGGAAGGAATTTTTTCCCCTGCTGTAGCAAATTGGATCATGCTTTGCTGGGGTTTTTCGCCTTCCTCTGGATCAACTGTGGGTATAGGATTGGGTATATGGGAATGTTTGATATTATTTTTCATTTATTTTTATGGTTGAACGGGATGGACTTGTCTTTTTTCAACCTGACTATGTAACTATATGTACTTTTTACGTTAATTCCCATTTATTTTTCTGTTAATGTCTATTTTGTGCTAGCTTTTTCTGTAAACATTTTCTTTCTCTGTTTTTCTTTTATTAAAGGACTATTTAAAATAGTTAAGCTGATGCTAAAGGTAATTAACTACCTTGATACCGCTGTACGTATATACAGTGGGGACGGAAAGTATTCAGACCCCCTTTAATTTTTCACTCTTTGTTATATTGCAGCCATTTGCTAAAATCAGTTCATTTTTTTTCCTCATTAATATACACGTAGCACCCCATATTGACAGAAAAACACAGAATTGTTGACATTTTTGCAGATTTATTAAAAAAGAAAAACTGAAATATCACATGGTCCTAAGTATTCAGACCCTTTGCGGTGACACCCATATATTTAACTCAGGTGCTGTCCATTTCTTCTGATCATCCTTGAGATGGTTCTACACCTTCATTTGAGTCCAGCTGTGTTTGATTATACTGATTGGACTTGATTATGAAAGCCACACACCTGTCTATATAAGACCTTACAGCTCACAGTGCATGTCAGAGCAAATGAGAATCATGAGGTCAAAGGAACTGCCTGAAGAGCTCAGAGACAGAATTGTGGCAAGGCACAGATCTGGCCAAGGTTACAGAAACATTTCTGCTGCACTTACGGTTCCTAAGAACACAGTGGCCTCCATAATCCTTAAATGGAAGATGTTTGAGATGACCAGAACCCTTCCTAGAGCTGGCCGTCCGGCCAAACTGAGCTATCTGGGGAGAAGAGCCTTGGTGAGAGAGGTAAAGAAGAACCCAAAGATCACTGTGGCTGAACTCCAGAGATGTGGTCGGGAGATGGGAGAAAGTTGTAGAAAGTCAACCATCACTGCAGCCCTCCACCAGTCGGGGCTTTATGGCAGAGTGGCCCGACGGAAGCCTCTCCTCAGTGCAAGACACATGAAAGCCTGCATGGAGTTTGCTAAAAAAACACTTGAAGGATGCCAAGATGGTGAGAAATAATATTCTCTGGTCTGATGAGACCAAGATAGAACTTTTTGGCCTTAATTCTAAGCAGTATGTGTGGAGAAAACCAGACACTGCTCATCACCTGTTAAATACAGTCCCAACAGTGAAGCATGGTGGTGGCAGCATCATGCTGTGGGGGTGTTTTTCAGCTGCAGGGACAGGACGACTGGTTGCAATCGAGGGAAAGATGAATGCGGCCAAGTACAGGGATATCCTGGATGAAAACCTTCTCCAGAGTGCTCAGGACCTCAGACTGGGCCGAAGGTTTACCTTCCAACAAGACAATGCCCCTAAGCACACAGCTAAAATAACAAAGGAGTGGTTTCACAACAACTCCGTGACTGTTTTTGAATGGCCCAGCCAGAGCCCTGACTTAAACCCAATTGAGCATCTCTGGAGAGATCTAAAAATGGCTGTCCACTAACGTTTACCATCCAACTTGACAGAACTGGAGAGGATCTGCAAGGACGAATGGCAGAGGATCCCCAAATCCAGGTGTGAAAAACTTGTTGCATCTTTCCCAAAAAGACTCATGGCTGTATTAGATCAAAAGGGTGCTTCTACTAAATACTGAGCAAAGGGTCTGAATACTTAGGACCATGTGATATTTCAGTTTTTCTTTTTTAATAAATCTGCAAAAATGTCAACCATTCTGTGTTTTTCTGTCAATATGGGGTGCTGTGTGTACATTAATGAGGAAAAAAATGAACTTACCGTATATACTCGAGTATAAGTCGTTCCGAGTATAAGTCGAGGCCCTAATTTACCACAAAAAAAATGGGAAAAACGTATTGACCCGAGTATAAGACGAGGGTGAGAAATGCACAGCTACTGTAAGTGGAAAAGAGGGTCAACAATGCCCATTTGCAGCATCACTGTGACCCCGTTTGCATGCCTCACTGTGCCCATTTGCAGCCATAGGTCCCCTGAACTTCAAACTCTGTAGTTAAGGGTTCCTAGATGCCCCCTAGCTGCAGCCAAAATTTGGGGTCTCTGAACCCAAAGGGTCCCGAAATGACATTGCTGCAGATGGACACAGTTGACCGAATTTGGGGCCCCATATCTCGGGGCCACTTAGTGCTAAGAACCCCAAATTTGGTGTGCAAACCCAGTGGAACTAGCCCCATAAAATTTCCAAAGCTGGGGTTTCTAGCACCAAGTGGCCCCGAGATACAGGGCCCCAAAAATCAGTTCAGAAAATGTCAAGCACTTTTCTGCAGCAGAGAATGACATTTTCCGAACCAGTTTTGGGGTCCCGTATCTCAGGGCCACTTGGTGCTAAGAACCCCAGCTTTGGATATGTTATGGTACCAGTTCCACTGGGTTTGTACACCAAATTTGGGGTTCCTAGCACTAAGTGGCCCTGAGATATGGGGCCCCAAAGTCGGTTCAGAAAATGTCAAGCACTTTTCTGCAGCAGAGAATGACATTTTCTGAACCGATTTTGGGGCCCAGTATCTCGGGGCCACTTAGTGCTAGGAACTTCAGCACCAAGTGGCCCTGAGATACGGGACCCCAAAGTCGGTTCGGAAAATGAAATTTTTTGCTGCAAAAAAGTGCTTGACTCGAGTATAAGTCGAGGGGGGCACTTTCAGCACAAAAAAATGTGCTGAAAAATTCGACTTATACTCGAGTATATACGGTAAATGATTTTAGCAAATGGCTGCAATATAACAAAGAGTGAAAAATTTAAGGGGGTCTGAATACTTTCTGTCCTCACTGTATACAACCCTTATATTGAGGTCGTTATACAGGGATCAAGGTTGAGGCTACAACCATGATCCTGGCACCGTTTTCTTCAGAAGGTGATTCCCCACAATGTACACGTTCAGATGGTGGAAAGGGGTTCCCCCTCCCATCGCTGCTGCAGCCTTTCCTGGCCTCTTCCTCCCCACAGGGAGCCCAGGGCTGATCCGACCAGTGGCATCAGCTGTACTTCAAAGAATGAGAGGAATTGATGTTGTTACTACCCCTCTGCGAGATCAGAAACCGTAAGCAACTAGGATTTCATCACTTCCGGTTTCAGTTTGTTTACAGTCCGTTACTGGCTTGTAAAGCATCTGATCAAAGCAATCTCAGTTTGATCAGATACTTTGGAAGTCAGAGGTGAGACCCCAGATCTTTCCATAAAGAGGACCTATCATGGCCCATCCATTGTGATAGCAATAAAGTTGCACCACAGGTGTGTGAGGTATCATCATGTCAGAGCGAGAACAATAATTCTAGCACTAGACCTCCTATGTAACTCTAAACTGGTTTCCAGCCTTCCACCTGCCCCAGACCCCTCCAATCCCGCAAACACCCTCCAATCACACACATAGAAATATTAAAATACTAATTTAACATCCCTTTTACCCAGTGTCCCTTTTACTCTGTGATTACATGACATTACAGTTATAAAGCTGGCCATACATAGATTAAAAGAAATTAATACTCATACAAAAATCAAAACATTTTTTGATCTAACATTTGAAAGCCCAATCATTGTATCAGAAATTTTCCTGTGAATTTCAAACATTTTCTGATAATTTTCAACATTAAACATAGTTTTTTTCTGATCAGAAGGTAATACAATAATAAAACGTACAATGATAGAAAAAATGCCCAAATACAACAGGACATAAGGCACTCCGAGTATGTAGAGTATAAACCAACACACTACAGGGGTGATGTTGGCATACAAATAAAACAAGTACAAACTGTCGTCCATCCTCAAGTACACAACAATGACACTTAAAAAATTTTTGTTTGAACAATTGACACACAAACAAAATCGTTTGACTGGAAAAAGTTTTCAACATGTTCTTGAAACAAAACAAAAATTGGTTGTTGCAGTAACACACTAACAATACGAACATCGAATGATAGGTCTACTGTCTTAATGTTTTGTTCGATTTTCTATCCATGTATGGCCACTTTGAATCTCTTTTCTTCTGTGTACAACGGGGTCCTTCTTCAGGTGTTGGGGAGGGATACCATTTTACCAAGACCTGTGCTTTAAGCAATGATGACTACAGAATAACTTAACTGGGTACTGTTTGTGTTGGCCAGTTAATGCAACTGAATTATATAATATATAAATTAATAATATAGTGGATAGGCATCTTGATGGGATGCAATGTGCGGGCATGGGGACAATTGTGGGTGCTCACTCAGGTTGAACTGGATGGACTTGTGTCTTTATTCAACCTTACTAACTATGTTTTGTAGAAAACTAAAACCACTTCTGTGAAAGCAAGCATCTTTGTGTTTGTCGTGCCTGTAAATTGACATCCTCATACACAGAGTTTGGATCCTGGGTCTGGAATTTCATTCCTTTTCAGCATGCCTTAAACAAACTGGTCTAAATTAAGGCTGGCCATACAGGGTGCACATTTCTTTCCTAGGAATCAGCAATTGTCTTCTCTGGGTGGGGGCGGGAGGAGACAGTGATTATTGCTAGCGGCTATAGCAGCCGCTAGCAATAATCATAAAGGAATCCAGCAGGCTGGTTGTACTCAAGTTGATTGAACGATCAACTTGGTACATTCAGCCTGCCCATTAATGATTTGAATCTTGGCCAGTTCCTGCTGAACTGTCCAAGATTCTAATCGTGTATGGCCAGCCTAAGAAAAAAAATATCTGCTTTTATGTTATAGGAGCTTCTCGCATTCTAAGCTAATTATAATTTCATAATCTAATTACAGGTAAGGTAGGCTGCCGACTTGATCGCCATGAAAATATTGGCCAAGGTCACATTGGTGTAAAGGGGTTCAGACAGGTTATGAATGAACCACGCTTTAATGAAATTCCTATGATCCTCGAGACACCGTACACGTGAGTTAATTAATATATATTGAGTAACTATTTCTGTAGATCTTTTTTAAAGCCCAACAAAAACATTTTTTTTAGTTTTAAATATATAGTGGGGAAGGGTTAGATTGTATGTCACATTTTTATTGTGCTATGTGACTCTGTTGGTGAAAGTACTCAACAACCCTTTTTTTGTACTCCTTATGACGTCATGTCAGGGTCACAGACTGTAATAAAAAGCTGGACTTTTTTTTGTGGTGCTGCAGCTGAGATTTAATCTTGTTGTTAATAAAATACTTTAGGGAGGGTGGCTATTTGAGTAGGTCCTTTAAAAAAATGTAACTGTACTGAGGGGGTGGGAAGCTACATAAATTTTCATATATACAGCAGGTGCATAAAATGAAAAAAAAAACATATAAAAATATAAACTAGGATGTAAAATGCATTATGGCCATTGTGTAGACTTAACTTTAAAAAATGGAAACCACAACACATTCATATATGGACAATAAAATGCTCATGCATAGATATAGGAAAATAAATACAGATGTACATGTGAACATAAAACAGATAATTGTCTGACAGTACCAATGTGTTAAAATAATTTAATCATCAGTTTGTATTTAGTACCTTTAGTTGAATATATTACTAAATTACTAAAGCTATCCTGCTTGGTAATAAATGCATTTAAAACAATAGATAGAAATTTATATCGAGTAGAAATTTTAACAATATAATGGGGACCTTATATAAAAGTATATATAGACACATAAAGTATAAACAAAATCATATAAAAACAGTGTATATGTGCTGGTGATTGTCTACCTCTAGGGACATAGGGGCAAAAGTAAAGCTATAACTGTTGTGTGTATCCTGTTAGGTTTAGGTGGGTCAATTGCCACTTATCTTGACTAGTTGCAATATGCACTCACTTGCTTTTGTTCTTGACAGCTTTAGTCCACAAATATTCAGGGTACAGGACTTGGCTACTGTCATTTTTTTTCCAGATGACAAGATTTACAAAAAGTATTTGCCCCCTTCCCCTTTGTTTCCAGTTCAAATTTAGAGCTTACAGTGCCTCTGGGTCACCTAAACTCAAGGTGCATGACTCAAGTGCTAATTTCTTCCCCCTCCCTTGGTGAAGGTGAACTGTCAGAGGAATCCCTCTCTTGACAAAAGGATATTGTAGTCGGTCTAATTTTACTGAGACATTGAAATTGGAGGCTACCTCAACCAAGGGCTCGGTGACAGCTGTAGGCTATCATCAAATGAAGTGTCCTGTTAAGGTTTTTTCCTTGTTATCTTCAGTTTGATGATCTGATCACTATGGAGTGGAAAAACCCAGATCATTTCTTCATCCTCTTGAAACACCTTTCCACTTTTACCCCTTTCCTGTGGCAGCAGAAAAATTGGGCTTCCCCATTTTTGGTGGATGCGGCAGTTCGCCTTCAAAGGCAAATGTTAGCCCTGTAAGGGATTTTCCCTCTAAGGCAGGGGTATTTAATTAAAATTCTTCCAGCCGAGGTCCGAATTGCCTGTTTGTGCGATGACTCGGATTATTCACATCACAGCCTCCCTCATCTGAAATCACAAACTCAGTGACTTCCGTCCCCCTTTACATCACAGTTCTCCCTTGACAGTGGTATCCTCTGCCCCCCTTCACACCCCCCCCCACAGTAGTGTCCTCTGCCCCCCTTCAAACCAACCCTCCCCCACAGTAGTATCTTTCCCCCGCCGCAAATCCCCCCACAGCAATGTCCTCTGCCCCCCATTTCCCCCCCCCTTAAAGAGGTATCCTTTACCATGCCCCACATCACGCCCCCCCCACAGCTCTGCCCCACTCACATTACAGCTTTTCCCCCTTTTCACATTGCAACTCCCCCTCATCTCCACCCTCCATTCACATTGCAGCCCCTTCAGCTCTACCCCCCATTCACATTGCAACCCCCCGCCCCCCCCCCCCTCCCTCAGCCCTGCCTCACCCATTCACTTTGCAACTCTGCTCCTCAGTCAAATTCCAAACCCCCCTCATTGCAGCCCCCCTAAGCTCTACTCTCCTATTTACATTGCAACCCCCCCCCCCAAGCTCTACTCCTCCAATTCACATTGCAGCCGCAGACCCTTAGCCCTGCTCCCCCCATTCATATTGCAGCACCCCTCAGCTCTGCCCCCTCATTCACATTGCAACACCCCATGGCTCT
Source organism: Lithobates clamitans (assembly GCA_037952925.1). Classification (NCBI taxonomy): domain Eukaryota; kingdom Metazoa; phylum Chordata; class Amphibia; order Anura; family Ranidae; genus Lithobates; species Lithobates clamitans. Next base: position 2,691,100 of record JBBGZY010000250.1, read on the forward strand.
TCCCCCCATTTACATTGCAGCCCCCCTCAGCTCTGCTTCTCACATTCACAGGCAGCCCCTTTGAGCACTGCCCCCCATTCACATTCAAACCCTCCCCCGTTTCAGCTCTGCTCCCCTTTTACATTGCATCCCCCCTCAGCTCTACCCTCCATTCACATTGCAACCCCTCCCCCCTATAGCTCTGCCTCACCCATTCACTTTGCAACCCCTTCCCCTTATCTCTGCTCGCCACATTCACATTGCAACCCCCAAGCTCTGCTCCCCCCATTCACATTGCAGCTCCCCTCAGCTCTGCTCCCATTCACATTGCAGCCCTCCTCAGCTCTGCTCCCCCCATTCACCTTGCAGCCCCCCTCAGCTCTGTTCCCCCATTCATTTTGGAACCCACCCTTCATCTCTTCTCCCCCCAAACTCTGCTCCCCCTATTCACATTGCAGCCCCCCTCAGCTCTGCCCCTATTCACATTGCAGCCCCCCTCAGCTCTATCCCCCATTCACATTGCAGCAGCAGACCCTTAGCCCTTCTCCCCCCATTCACATTCCAACCCCCCTCATTGCAGCCCCCTAAGCTCTGCTCCCCCATTCACATTGCAGCCCCCCCCCCAATCTCTGCTCCTCCAATTCACATTGCAGCCCTCCTCAGCTCTGCCCCCTTATTCACATTGCAGCCCCTCAGCTCTGTTTCTCACATTCATAGGCAGCCCCCCCTCAGCTCTTCCCCTATTCACATTCCAACCCCCCTTCACATTGCAGCCCCTCTCAGTATGCCGTCCAGTTCTGGGCACCAGTCCTAAGGAAGGATGTGCTGGAACTGGAGAGAATCCAGAGATGGGCAACAAAGCTAATGAAGGGACTGGAGGACCTTTAGTTATGAGGAAAATTTACGAGCACTGAACTTATTCTCTCTGGAGAAGAGACACTTGAGAGGGGATATGACTTCAATGTACAAATACCGTACTGGTGACCCCACAATAGGGATAATACTTTTCTGCAAAAGGGAATTTAAAAAGACATGCGACCATTCACTAAAATTAGAAGAGAAGCAGTTTAACCTTAAACTGCGTAGAGGGTTCTTTACTATAATAGCAGTAAGGATGTGGAATTCTCTTCCACAGGCAGTGGTTTCAGGGGGGGCATCGATAATTTCAAAAAACTATTAGATAAGTACCTGAATGACCACAGCATACAGGGATATACAATGTAATACTGACATAAAAGCACACACACTCAGGTTGGACTTGATGGACTTGTGTCTTTTTTCAACCTCACCTACTATGTAACTATGTATGCAACATTGCAGCCCCCCTGAGTTCTGCATCCTCCATTTAAAATTGCATCCCCCCTAAGCTCTGCTCCTCCCCATTCACATTGCAGCCTCCCCATCAGCTCTGCCCCCTCTACCAGACTGGTTTAGAGGTTCTGAGAGTGGTTATCCCTACTCTCTGGGAAGGTTTTTGGGACTTTTGTTTAAACCTGTTTAACATTCCCAGTGATGGTTATGTTAGGAATACTGTCATAAATAACCTGTATAAAACAGAACATGTTGGATGAAATCAATTTGTCTTTGGTGGCCTCCCTTCATCAAGGAAATTTTTTGTCTACCATAGACATTAAGGACATCAGTGCTTTCTGGTCCTCACTACCTGGTCGAGGAAATCTGACTCCGACCACAAGCCAGGACATCCTTACACTGGGAGCTCTAGTCATCAGTGTTGACCTGGGTCATGTTCTGCCTGCCCCTTCCTTTGGATGACTATGGACATGAACTGGTTGTTGAGAAGTTCTAGGCATCCTGGCGGTAAAAGGTTGTTAGTCCACAGAAATGTGGGTCAGCAGGCTGTGACTTCTACACTGGGTTTTCTCTACTGGTAGGTCATCTTGTGCAGGTATAATTCTACAACACCATTATGGTGTACATCAATCATAAAGGCAGTATAAAAATATATGACAATTTTCTAGAAGTGGAGCACAACTTTTGGTGGGTGGAAAACCAGCTTTCTTAGTGGTCCACATTCTAGGGATGGACAATGGGCAGTAATACTTCCTGTGTTGCCTATACTTAGGGGACTGGTTTCTTTGGCAGAGTACATTTATGTTCCAGATAATCTGTCAACGATGGGTGTTGCTAGACATATATCTTATGGTATTTCTTCTCAACACCAAGGTAGAAAGGTTAATTTCCAGGGCAAGGGATGCACTAGCGGGTGGCCTTTCTGTTCTACATGTACAGTACTCCCTGATGTATGCGTTTCTGCCTACTAAACTTTTTCCAAAGTTTCCTTAAAGGATGGAGTAAAGCCTCGTATACATGATCGGATTTTCCGCAGACAAAACCTTGAACTTTTGTCCGAAGGGCGTTGGCAAGGAACTTGTCTTGCATACAAACGGCAAGGAATTGTCGGCCAACAAACACGAACGTAGTGGCGTGCTACGTGGTTTTTCAGCCCTTTAGCGCCACCCTTTGGGCTCCTTCTGCTAATTTCGTGTTAGTAGAAGTTTGGTCATTGTTGATTCGGGCTTTTCATTTCACGCTTTTCATTTTGCTCTTTTCAGTTAGTTTCTGAACGGGCATTCGTCAACCAGCCATGTTGCGGAATCGGAGGAGATAAAGTGTTATTTATTATTGGCCTTGGAGTTATTGCTTTGACCCAAGTCAAGTCCAGGAACAGGAGGAGGAGGATTTCTATACATAAAAAAAATTAAACCACACCATCCATACAAAAAATTATTAATCGTGACCAATTATGTCATATGCGTTTGCTGCGGGAGCTCCAGGAGAATAATCCAGATGATTTTGGGAATTATCTCCGGATGACAGACACCTGCTTTCACCAACTCTTGGCATTGTTGACCCCCTATAATTAAGAAGCAGGACACATGCATGGGGCTTTTTTTATTTTTGGGTTGAATAATGATTTCATTTGATTTATTTTCTATAATTTTGGATGCATAGAATGCACTTTTTGGTTAGGTTCTATTGGCAGATAGCATGTGGAGAATAATACTTGGCTTTATGTGTTTTACTTCAAATGACAGTTTGGAAGTAGGCAGTTACATTTTAAAAAATACAATGTAAAATTAACAAGGGACACCAACATAGTTGTATTTTTGATCTTAAAAACTATGGGATAATGGTGTTGTGGTAACTTGCACCAAAAAAAAAATAACAAGCATAATAATATTATTCTTGATATCACTAGAAAAAAAAAGCCTTTGAAAATTTGTTTGCAAAAACTCCATCAGTATCACCAGCAAAGCAGCTTCATTATTAACCCATTAACCACTTCAGCCCCGGAAGGTTTTACCCCCTTCCTGACCAGAGCACTTTTTACAATTCGGCACTGCGTCGCTTTAACTGCTAATTGCGCGGTCATGCAATGCTGTACCCAAACGAAATTTGCGTCCTTTTCTTCCCACAAATAGAGCTTTCTTTTGATGGTATTTGATCACCTCTGCCGTTTTTATTTTTTGCGCTATACGCGGAAAAAGACCGAAAATTTTGAAAAAAAATGATATTTTCTACTTTTTGTTCTAAAAAAAATCCAATAAACTCAATTTTAGTCATACATTTAGGCCAAAATGTATTCGGCCACATGTCTTTGGTAAAAAAAATGTCAATAAGTGTATATTTATTGGTTTGCGCAAAAGTTATAGCGTCTACAAACTAGGGTACATTTTCTGGAATTTACACAGCCTTTAATTTATGACTGCCTATGTCGTTTCTTGAGGTGCTAAAATGGCAGGGCAGTACAAAACCCCCACAAATGACCCCATTTTGGAAAGTAGACACCCCAAGGAATTTGCTGAGAGGCATGTTGAGCCCATTGAATATTCATTTTTTTTGTCCCAAGTGATTGAATAATGACAAAAAAAAAAAAAAAAAAAAAAAATTACAAAAAGTTGTCACTAAATTATATATTGCTCACACAGGCCATGGGCATATGTGGAATTGCACCCCAAAATACATTTAGCTGCTTCTCCTGAGTACGGGGATACCACATGTGTGGGACTTTTTGGGAGCCTAGCCGCGTACGGGGCCCCGAAAACCAAGCACCGCCTTCAGGATTTCTAAGGGCGTACATTTTTGATTTTACTCCTCACTACCTATCACAGTTTTGAAGGCCATAAAATGCCCAGATGACATAAAACCCCCCCAAATGACCCCATTTTGGAAAGTAGACACCCCAAGCTATTTGCTTTGAGGCATGTTGAGTCCATGGAATGTTTTATATTTTGACACAAGTTGCGGGAAAGTGACACATTTTTTTTTTTTTTTTTTTTTTTTTGCACAAAGTTGTCACTAAATGATATATTGCTCACACAGGCCATGGGCATATGTGGAATTGCACCCCAAAATACATTTAGCTGCTTCTCCTGAGTATGGGGATACCACATGTGTGGGACTTTTTAGGAGCCTAGCCGCGTACGGGACCCCGAAAACCAAGCACCGCCTTCAGGATTTCTAAGGGCGTACATTTTTGATTTTACTCCATACTGCCTATCACAGTTTCGGAGGCCATGGAATGCCCAGGTGGCACAAAACCCCCCCCAAATGACCCCATTTTGGAAAGTAGACACCCCAAGCTATTTGCTGAGAGGCATGGTGAGTATTTTGCAGCTCTCATTTGTTTTTGAAAATAAAGAAAGACGAGAAAAAAAATTTTTTTTTTTCTTTTTTCAATTTTCAAAACTTTGTGACAAAAAGTGAGGTCTGCAAAATACTCACTATACCTCTCATCAAATAGCTTGGGGTGTCTACTTTCCAAAATGGGGTCATTTGGGGGGGTTTTGTGCCACCTGGGCATTCCATGGCCTCCGAAACTGTGATAGGCAGTGAAGAGTGAAATCAAAAATTTACGGCCTTAGAAAGCCTGAAGGCGGTGCTTGGTTTTCGGGGTCCCGTACGCGGCTAGGCTCCCAAAAAGTCCCACACATGTGGTATCCCCGTACTCAGGAGAAGCAGCAGAATGTATTTTGGGGTGTAATTTCACATATTCCCATGGCATGTTTGAGCAATATATCATTTAGTGACAACTTTGCGCAAAAAAAAATAAAAAAAATAAAAAATTGTCTCTTTCCCGCAACTTGTGTCGCAATATAAAATATTCCATGGACTCAACATGACTCTCAGCAAATAGCTTGGGGTGTCTACTTTCCAAAATGGGGTCATTTGGGGGGGGTTTGAACTGTCCTGGCATTTTATGCACAACATCTAGAAGCTTATGTCACACATCACCCACTCTTCTAACCACTTGAAGACAAAGCCCTTTCTGACACTTATTGTTTACATAAAAAAATTAATTTTTTTTTGCAAGAAAATTACTTTGAACCCCCAAACATTATATATTTTTTTTAAAGCAAATGCCCTACAGATTAAAATGGTGGGTGTTTCATTTTTTTTTTTCACACAGTATTTGCGCAGCGATTTTTCAAACGCATTTTTTGGGGAAAAAACACACTTTTTTACATTTTAATGCACTAAAACACACTATATTGCCCAAATGTTTGATGAGATAAAAAAGATGATCTTAGGCCGAGTACATGGATACCAAACATGACATGCTTTAAAATTGCGCACAAACGTGCAGTGGCGACAAACTAAATACATTTTTAAAAGCCTTTAAAAGCCTTTACAGGTTACCACTTTAGATTTACAGAGGAGGTCTACTGCTAAACTTACTGCCCTCGATCTGACCTTCGCGGCGATACCTCACATGCATGGTGCAATTGCTGTTTACATTTGACGCCAGACCAACGCTTGCGTTCACCTTAGCGCGAGAGCAGGGGGGACAGGGGTGCTTTTTTTTTTTTTTTTTTTTTTTTTCTTTATTATTATTATTTTTTTATCTTATTTTTAAACTGTTGCTTTCATTTTTTTTTTTTTAAATCATTTTTATTGTTATCTCAGGGAATGTAAATATCCCCTATGATAGCAATAGGTAGTGACAGGTACTCTTTTTTGCAAAAATTGGGGTCTATTAGACCCTAGATTTCTCCTCTGCCCTCAAAGCATCTGATCACACCAAGATCGGTGTGATAAAATGCTTTCCCAATTTCCCAATGGCGCTGTTTACATCCGGCGAAATCTACGTCATAAAATGCTCGTAGCTTCCGGTTTCTTAGGCCATAGAGATGTTTGGAGCCATTCTGGTCTCCGATCAGCTCTATGGTCAGCTGGCCGAATCACTGGCTGCATTCTCAGGTTCCCTGTTGGGACAGGAGAGCCAGAGAAAAACACGGAAGATGTTGGGGGGGGGGGGGGCATTCCCTCCCACTGCTTGTAAAAGCAGTCTAGAGGCTAATTAGCCACTAGGATTGCTTTTACATGAAAGCCGACCGCTGGCTGAAAAGAATGATACCAAGATGATACCTAAACCTGCAGGCATCATTCTGGTATAACCACTCAAAGTCGTGAATGGCATACCTGAAGACAAAAAAATGGTTAACAATAAAGCACAGTAAACGGTAAGGTATAAAAAATTGCATACCTGAAAAGCAAACATGATAAAACATAATAACAATAACAATAACAATAACAATAAAACATTGCAGAATAGAATACAGTAAAAAAGAGCAGAACAATAGAGAGAGAATAGAGAGAGAGAGAGAACAATAAAACGACAACTATTTTTATTTTATATTTTTGTTTGTGTTTTTTTTTTTTTTTTTTTTTTTTTTTTACACTTTTTTTTGTAACTAACTTTTATAACTGTAACCGGTTCCAGGTTCGGGTCTCTCAAAATGCGATGGCATCTTGGGAGACCCTGTGAAAGTGTGCCTAGTCTGTGCAATGCTGTACCCTACGCTAATACTCAACTAGTGCATGGTAGCGTTCAAAACATTCACCAATGCAAAGACCAGGATTGTCAGGACAGGAGGGACAATAATAGCGGGTGTCACGCCTATATCCGCGCTTGCTGCAGACACAACATCTTTTTTGGGGGGTTCGTTGGGTAGGGGTACTCGGGAGGACATAAAGAAAATGCCTCTCATGCAGCCGACTGCATTTGGTTGGGGATGTGAATGGGGGAAGTACAGGCGCTGCAGAAGCGGTGGGTTCCCAATTAGGATTGGCGAATGCAGCAGGAAGGGCACTATGGGCACGACGGGCCTGTGTTTGTCTTTTTGGTGGCAGCGGGACACTACTTGTGCTTGCCACCTCACCAGCTTGAACTGCACTTATGGGACTCGCCACGTCACCAAGTGTTACTGCAGTGCTGGTTTGACTACGACCGGGGTGTACTAGGCCGCTGGCGCTTGCCAGTTCACCAAAACGCTACAAAAAAAACTGTTAGCGATCGCAGGGATCAGGCCTGACTCTGCGAACGCTGCAGTTATGCGTTTAGTGTTTTGTAAGTGACAGTGATCGATCGATACTGCACTTGGGTGGGCTGGGCCGGGCCGGGCGGAGGGGCAAAACGCAGGTGCTAGCAGGTATCTGGGCTGATCCCGCTAACACTGCGTTTTTGGGAACCCTAAACTGCTGGGGACACTAGTATAGATCTAATCGGATCAGATATTGATCCGATCAGATACTATACCACTAAGGGAGGCGTATGCTGCGTGCGTGGGTGTTAGCGGTACTGGCGCTAACCTGACGCTGCCTGGGGCTGGTGCTTGCCAGTTCACCAAAACGCTACCAAAAAAACTGTTAGCGATCGCAGGGATCAGGCCTGACTCTGCGAACGCTGCAGTTATGCGTTTAGAGTTTTGTAAGTGACAGTGATCGATCGATACTGCACTTGGGTGGGCTGGGCTCTGTAGTGATCGAATATATGTATTAATATTTGGTGTATAGATAATTAATAAGTACTCTTCCGCAGCAACCCAATTCTTCCAGAGAGATGCACTTTATTGACTTCCAACACAGAACAAAGTCCAAAGTCCACAGATGACAAAGAAATCCGACAGAGTAGATATAATTCAGAACCCCATGTTTTAGGTCTGAGTGTTCCCAGCCATACACAGACAAGCCTAACCTCCAAAAACACTAAATGCCAGCTTGAATGTCCTCCATGAAATACTAGTCCACTAGGAGGGAGTTTCTGCTAGGTCAACCCAAAATACTCTTTGATCTTATTGTTACCCCGTCAAGTCTAATTACCATCAATAAATACTTCTACTATGGTCCTTTAAACAATGTACCCTTTGAAATGTTCAATTAGGTTTCCAGACCATACCTCACCTCACACACCTAGGTAGACTTGCATACGATCAACACATCAAAGAGTCTTCAGCTGTCCCCTTGATATGTTAAAATTCAGTTGGACAAATCAACCAGTCAATTGAATTCTGGCCTGGTCAATATTGACTGCATGTGTACATACACACAACAATGTCCCACATAAATCGGTGAACATATTACAACACATACAACATATACCCCCACTTGGGTCGGTTCTAACTACTAGAACTGACCCATAAATCAAACAACAAAAAATATCATTATGATTTAAGGTACTGGATGCTTTACAATGGCTCATATAAAATATGAAGTTGAAACTGGTTACATCTCTCTTCGCCAGCCTCTAAAATATCCCCATGAAACAGTTATTAGATAATATAACTTTTAGACCATGACTGGAAAAGGATTTGGTAAACGTCAGTAGCCCATATAGCTGTTAGGCCTTATTATATCACATCAAGATCTTGAATATTGTGCAAAGACGAGCTGATGTCACAGTCCATCCTTCGGTCTGACTTCATCACATCTCTCACCATCTCACTGAACGTAAACTTGGTATGCTCTGGGAACTCCAATCCACATATGTCCAGGATTTTCTCATCTCCAGGCTCAAGCTTTCCATTTTTAAAGATACTTTTACGCAAACACTCTACTTTCATCTTTATAGTAAGAAGAACCATCAATGTACCAGCACTCACTTTCAAGGTCAAAAGGTTTGGATATGGCAGTAAAAACTGTGCTTCAAACTATTTTCTTGCGCTTGACATTCATGAGTCCATCTTGCAAGCATTTTACAATTCACATCTAGTTCTTTCCATTTCCACAATTTGAAAAAAGATGACCGGGTTGTGTACCTGTCAAGTACCAGAATTTGTTGATTGCCAGCCACAATTTGCTTTTGTAATTTGCTGTAGGCCGACCCCTCATTGCCTTCAATAGAGCAGTTACTTGGATCATTCAGTCCATAATTACACTTGAATGGTATACCAACATATACATATACCCCCACACGATGGTTCAGATAGAATCAGCTTGACATCAGTGTTTATCAGATCTTCTATCCAGACAAAGCGGCAGTGGAAAATCTTGCCAATATCTTCACCATGAAAGGTAGAAAGGTCTTTTTCATCCATATATGTCATAGCCTTTAGCATATTATAAACAACTGAATCAACAAAGTTTCAAATCATGACTAGAGTGATGAATTTCACTCACCCCTCTTATAAATTTAGGAAAACCACCCAACATACTAAAATTTATGCTATGCCAAGCCATTGTGCAGCATCTCACCTTAGATGTCAAATATATTGATCAATACGCATTATGTAATATGTACAGATGTTATGAAAATTATTTTAGGTTAAAATGCCTCTCTTTGGTTTTAAGATAAAGTTCAAGAAATAAAACATAAAGAAAATAAAAAATGAAAAGCAAAAGATATCAGGAAAAAGGAGAAAAATTAAAAATTAGGGCGTTGAAGAAAAAAGAAAAAAAGGTCCATTGCTTGATTAATTTCGAGAGAGTCCATGAATGCTTTATAATTCCATGTATAGTGATATATTGTCTATTCAGCATTTCTCCCATATTTCTCCCCCACTATTCAATTTCAGACTGTGCTTCTGCTATTCACATGCAAGCATCTTCAGACGTCCCTGAAAAACAAAACTCTCCAACAAAACTAATTAGCAAGGTCCTTAAACATTGTTTGAAGTTAAAACAAAACACTATTTACACGTTTACAGCTTGGAGCTAATTCACCCCCACTGCTAGAGAAGTGTCATTTGCATTCAAAAACAGATCTGGAGAATGTACATCTTCTGCATTTATGACACCCTGTACCCCCTTCAACTGCTGTAATAATTTATCACGTTCCCCTTTCATCTTGTCATACTCAATTTTCAGGTGGTCATATTTCTGTTTTAACTGAGAAAACGGTATCCAAGTCTTGGACTTTTTCTTATTATTATTTTGGTCAGCTCTGTTTTTCATATTAATATCACCTATGTTTGACCCGATGTCTCCTCTCTGGCTATTATCATAGGATATTATCTTCTGATCTTTATGTTCAGTATTTGTCCTAAACAATGTGGCTAAATCAGTTTTGACAGCCTGCTCATTTGACTTTCTCCATAAATGGTCTGCTCTCAACAATATGTCTTTTAAATCATGAGGATTTGGGGTAACTAATAAAATATTTTGTTTGATATCTTCATGCAACGCATCTAGAAACATACTCACATGTATCAAGCCCCCACGCTCAAATGCAAGATTATTACCGACCAATAATTCCATAATAGTTGCTATCCTGTGTGACAATTCATAGGGAGATTCATTTTGCATTTGTTGGATCCTCCCATGAATAGTAACATCAGAACGTACACCATACAAAACACATAATAATTCCAGTAATATGTCCCTTGTCCTCAGAGGCTGAATACAGATTTGTTTAATTCTCATCCAAAGACCACTTCCTACAGAATGTTGCAAAACTCTTTCTAAGTCAGATGGGTTGAGATTGTACATATTTCTGACTTGCTGCACGTCACAAAACCATTTTAAAAATCTGTTTAAATCATGGTATGGAACCATTCCTATTTCTTTAAGAATTGCGTCTAATAATTTTGGTTTCAATGGCTTCATTACAAGCTGAACTTCACCTGTATTATTATTATTGTTATAAACTGTGGTAGTCACAGTGGGGGCAGCTAGTAATGAATTATCAGATTTAATATGAGGTTCTGTTTGCTGCAGATTGCTGAATCCAAGATTTGATGCATATCTGCATTCCTGAGATCTCTTCTCTAATTCCATAATTCTTAATTTTAATCTCTCGTTTTCCTGTAATAATTCATCACAACGTTTAGATTTCTCAAGTAAAGCTTCCCCAATCGTAACCGCATGCAATTTTACATTTACTGTCTCAGTGTCTGATTGGTTTTGTAACCTCTCACAAACATTGTTGCTATTATCAACTGCCTTCTGTAACTGGGTAATTTCCTCAACCTTATCCTTCAAAGAACTTTCCATTGTTAAACAGCAAGATAATAAGCCCTGTATAATACAACCTTTTCTTTTACTTTCTGAAATTTTGCTATCAAAAACATTTTTCTCTAAAAATTCCTTCATCATCGTCCACGTCTGCTTACATTTTTGTGGAATTTCATAAGGACCGCCATGGCGCTTAATACATTTTAATACCCATCTGTTAACTTTATCAGAACTGACACTAGCTTCACACTGAGTAAGCATTTTGACTATATTACTAATAATTAAAAAAAAAGGAAATATTTTACTCACCGCATTAGTTACTCCTTCAGATTCCAGTTCAGGTCTTCTGGTACACGACACAGTCCTTTTTTTGTTGTTTCCAGTCTCCAGAGAATAATTCTGGGGTTCCCAACTTGTTAAATTTTGTAATCCAGACTCTCTTATGTCACAACCAGACAATAGAGTCACAGCACAGCTCTTGGTTCTTCATCAGACTTCTGTCCAACTCACAGGATTGTTGTCACCACCGACTTCTGTTACTAAGTCCGAAAATGCTCATCCGGGTCACATTCGCGGCACCAGTGTAGTGATATAGTATATTAATATTATATTGGGCGTATAGATAATTAATATTTAGGTATTATTATAATGATGATGATGTAAGTACTCTTCCGCAGCAACCCAATTCTTCCAGAGAGATGCACTTTATTGACTTCCAACACAGAACAAAGTCCAAAGTCCACAGATGACAAAGAAATCCGACAGAGTAGATATAATTCAGAACCCCATGTTCATAGGTCTCTGTGCATACACAGACAAGCCTCTCCCAAAAACTAAATCCAGCTTGAATGTCCTCTAAGAAATACTAGTCCACTAAGAGGGAGTTTCTGCTAGGTCAACCCAAAACACTCCTTGATCCCATTGTTACCCCCTCAAGTCTAATTACCATCAATAAATACTTCTTCTATGGTCCTTTAAACAATGTACCCTTTGAAATGTCCAATTAGACTTGCATAAGATTAACACATCAAAGAGTCTTCAGCTGTTAAAATTCAGTTGGACAAAACAACCATTCTGTCATTGTCATTCTAGCCTGGTCAACATTGACTGCATGTGTACATACACACAACAATGTCCCACATAAATCGGTGAACATATACAACATATAACAACAGGCTCGCCTGGGCGGAGGGGCAAAACGCAGGTGCTAGCAGGTATCTGGGCTGATCCCGCTAACACTGCGTTTTTGGGAACCCTAAACTGCTGGGGACGCTAGTATAGATCTGATCGGATCAGATATTGATCCGATCAGATACTATACCACTAAGGGAGGTATACGGTGCGTGCGCGGGTGTTCGCGGTACTGGCGCTAATCTGACGCTGCCTGGGGCGACGCATATCACCGCCGGGTGATCAGGGGGCTAAACCTTTATTCGGTAATAAACGGCGGGTGCCCTGACACTATAAAAAATAAACAAACTAACCAGCGTCACCCGTAACAGTTATACGGTGATCAGTGGTGAAAGGGTTAACTAGGGGGCAATCAAGGGGTTAAAACATTTATTAGATAGTATATGGGGGTCCCTGACGCTATAAAACGCTGACGGCGAACCTAAATATTTACGTTCCTAACTACCGTCACCAGCGACACTAATACAGCGATCAGAAAAATGATCGCTTAGCGACACTGGTGAGGGGGGGTGATCAAGGGGTTAAAACTTTATTAGGGGGGTAAGGGGGGTACCCTAGACCTACAGGGGGCTAAACCTTTATTCGGTAATAAACGGCGGGTGCCCTGACACTATAAAAAATAAACAAACTAACCAGCGTCACCCGTAACAGTTATACGGTGATCAGTGGTGAAAGGGTTAACTAGGGGGCAATCAAGGGGTTAAAACATTTATTAGGTAGTATATGGGGGTCCCTGACGCTATAAAACGCTGACGGCGAACCTAAATATTTACGTTCCTAACTACCGTCACCAGCGACACTAATACAGCGATCAGAAAAATGATCGCTTAGCGACACTGGTGAGGGGGGGTGATCAAGGGGTTAAAACTTTATTAGGGGGGGTTAGGGGGGTATCCTAGACCTAAAGGGGGGTAATACTAACTGTCCTAACACTAACTGTCACAAACTGACACTATGCAGTAATCAGAAAAAAAAAAAAAAAAAAAAAAAAAAAAAATACTGCTAATGTCAGTTTGTGACAGGGGGGGGGGGTGATTGGGGGGGGATCGGGGGGCGATCGGGGGGGGGATCGGGGGTGTAAATATGCCTGGCATGTTCTACTGTGTGTGTGTGTGTTTGGTGCACTCACTTGTCTTCTCTCCTCGGCGCTGGGACGGAAACTGCCCAGCCGAGGAGAGATGACATCACATCCTCTGCCTGTGTGAAACGACACACAGGCAGAGGAGGACTCCCATTGGCTGGGAGCGATCGCGAGGGGGGGGCCACGATCGGATGGTCTCCCCCTCGCCTCCCGACGCTCCCAGTCAAATGCCGACCGCCGATGGCACCGGGGGGGGGTCCGATCGGACCCCCCGCCCGCGGGAGGCAGATCACGTACGGGTACGTGATTTTGCCTGCCCGTGCCATTCTGCCGCAGTATATATGCGGTAGGCGGTCGGCAAGTGGTTAAAGAAGAAGAGAATGTGCGCTGCATTTCGAGCTTTGATAATTTGCCACGTCACAAATGTTAATTTCCCATTACGAGCGCTAGTTTACAAGACCAACCGCTTCTGGCTCGTCCTTGCTTCCAAGCATGCGTGTTTGTACTTTGGACTTTTGTCCGATGGACTTGTGTACATACGCTCGGAAAATCCGACAACAGACATTCGTCCGTGAAAAATTTTAAAGCCTTCCATCCAACATTTCAAATAAACGAAAAAAGATGAGCAAATTTTAAATCAAATAGATGATGGAAGGATCATCTATTTGATAATCATAGGATATATAGGATAATCATATATATGACCAATGATTAACACCGTGAATTATAGCTCATGATTAAAAAAAAACAAAACAAAATTTTAAAAAATGGATAACCAAAAAGTATTAAAAGAGTTAATGTATGTGATATGGAACTAAATGTGATGCAACATTGTATCCAAATAATGTATCAAAAACACAATAGTTAACAAGTGAAAAAACTTGAATATACTCAAAGTTCATAGAATGACGTGGAAGCAAAAAAAATAAACCATATAGTCCAAGCAAATATGTATGGAAAACGGCAATTAAAAAACAGAGAGGTCCAAAGAAAGAAGTAAAGGATACGTAGGGGATCCTGCAATAATATCGTATTCCGCTTGCACAAGTGATAGCAGATCAAGTATGACACATCAATCCTTACGATGGGAGAAAAAGCAGCCAGATGGCCTGTCAGGAAGGGCATGCCAGCACCCAAGATGGCTGCCGAAGAAGACGACCTGTTACCTCTGCCTGTCAGGAAGGGCAAGCCAGCACCCAAGATGGCTGCCGAAGAAGATGACCTGTTACCTCTGCCCCTGTCAGAATGCCATTGGTGCACACACACCCTGTGACAGCTTTTGACACCCAAACAGGCTACTTAAACTCAGTCAGTTTCCAGACTCAGTGCTGTCTGCTCTACAGCGTTCCCTGTGTATCCTGCAATTTACCTACCTGACTTACATTCCTGTTGTGACCCAGCTTGCTTCCTGACGTTCCTGTCTGCATCCGACCCCGGCTTGTCCTCTACTCTGCATCTGCCTGCTCCTTCTGCCATTTCGCTGCCAGTCTGCTGACGACCCGGCCTGTAATCTGATTCCGCTTCCACTTCAGCCTCTGTTCCTGACGTGCCCGTTTGTGTATGACCCGGCCTGCCTGTACCTGCCTTCTCTTCAGCCTCGAGGGTGCCACCATCCCTTCTGCTGCACCTGCACTTCTGCCTGTGGGGACCGGTTGTCTACTCACTCCAGCTACCTGCCTACCACTGCTCTGGGATTCCTACAAACACCTCTACAGCCCGGCCGATTGCTCCGATCCAGGTTCAGCGATCCCGCCAGGCACTCGTGCGACTCTGCATCTCGGTGCTTCCTTTCATCTCTATCAGGGACTCCAAGTCAGAGTTGTAAGAGAGGCCATCCTCTGCATATCAGGCTCCATCACCAGGTATGTGACAGTAGCAGACAGCCATGTCTGAGCCTGTGCAAGGACCCTCTCCTATGGAGGAACTCTGCCAACACCTAGCCGGATTAACACAAGCTGTAAAGGACTTACAACAGGGTTATACCCAGCTGGAAGGCCAAATACAGACCATGTCTGCCTCTGCTCCTGCTCAAGCACCTTCCACTTCTGGGATGCCAGCAGCTCCCGCAGTCGTTATGCTACCACCTGAACCCAGAGTCCCAACTCCTGAAAAGTTCCACAGAGAACGCAACAAGTTCAGAGCCTTCCGCAACACATGCAAACTCTATTCTTCGCTACAACCACGAACCTTCTCCTTGGAAGCCACCAAGGTCGGGTTTGTCATTTCCTTGCTTCAGGTGGGAACCACAGGCCTGGGCTCACCGACTCCTTGAACAAAAGGCCACATCTCTGACGGACTTAGCCTCCTTTTTTGGAGCCATGGCTCAGTTATATGAAGACCCCCAGCAAGCCGCTACTGCGGAAGCCACCCTTCACACGCTTCAGCAGGGTCACAGGGCCGTGGAGGACTATGTATCAGAATTTAGGCGCTGGAGTTCCGACACCAGCTGGAACAATGCTGCCCTGCGTTACCAGTTCCGCATGGGCCTTTCTGATAATCTCAAGGACGAGCTAGCACGAACAGGTGTCCCCTCCACCTTGGAGACACTTATAAATTTGTCAATCCAGATTGACCTTCGCTTAAGGGAACGTAGGTCGGAACGAGCCACCGACCAGTCCCGTCCAGTATGGATGCTTCCACGAGTGTATGGTTCTTTCAATCCCGCTTCACCTGCTCCTGCCGCATCCGCTTCAGACGCATCTGAACCCATGAAGCTTGGTCTCCTCCATCCTTCTCTGACTACAGAAGAACGCCAGCGCAGACGCCAGCTAAATCTTTGCCTGTACTGTGGAGGATCAGGACATTAAGTGAGGTCTTGCCCGGTCAAGATCCACACTTGCTTCTCCTCCATCTCTACCCAATCACTCTGCTCATCTTGCTCTTCCCATTTTGTTACAGCTCCCAGGAGGAACTATCCAGACCCCCGCTATAATTGACTCTGAAGCTTGCAGCTGTTTCATAGATTTAGCTTTTGCTGCCAAACATCACATTCCTCTACTACCCAAGGCTCAGAGACTTTCTGTACATCTGGCAGACGGATCCACCATTAAATCTGGATTGGTTACTCACTAAACCATCCCGTTATCTACCACCATTGCCGAGAACCATCAAGCGCTTCTACACCTAGATGCAATCGCTTCCCCTCTCTTCCCAATCATTCTGGGTATGCCTTGGTTAAAAGCTCATAACCCTCACATTAACTAGGTTACAGAAGAAATCAAGTTTCTTTCCCCCTATTGCCTTCAGCATTGTTGGCAAGAGAATCATCAGGACCAATCTCCCCTGCTGTGCATCGATTTTGAGTCCGAAGCCCGCCAAGACGTTCCAGTAGCATATCACGACTTTCTGGATGTTTTCAGCAAAAAAGGGGCAGAAACGCTTCCTCCTCATAGGGCTTATGACTGTCCAATTGAGCTCCTTCCTGGGGTTGAAGTTCCTTTTGGCAGGATCTTTCCTCTATCTGAATCTGAACTTGTTGCTTTTAAAGACTACATTGATGACAACCTTAAAAAGGGGTTTATTCGCCCCTCCACATCTCCTGCCGGTGCGGGGATCTTCTTTGTAGAAAAAAAGGACCACTCATTACGGCCCTGTGTGGACTACCGTGAACTTAATAAGGTCACTGTAAAAAAACGTTTTCCTCTTCCACTTGTGCCTGAATTATTCCAGCGACTCGGTACGGCCACCATTTTCACACGGTTTGGGCATTTTGAATACCTTGTGATGCCCTTTGGACTTTGCAATGCCCCAGCTACCTTTCAGCACTTCATCAACGACATCTTCCGAGATTTCCTGGATCTCTTTGTTTATCTTGATGATATACTAATCTTCTCTCCCTCTCTAGATCACCACCGTAGTCACGTCAAGAATGTATTTGGTCGCCTTCGACAACACGGACTTCATGCAAAACCAGAGAAATGTGTATTTGAAAGCCAAAGCATCCAATTTTTGGGTTTATTCATTTCCACCGAAGGCATCCAGATGGATCCCCAGAAGGTTACAGCCATCCTGGATTGGCCTGCTCCTAGTGATAAGAAGGGTGTCCAACGTCTCCTGGGGTTTGCAAATTTTTATTGAAAATTCATCAGAAATTTTTCTGCAATCATATCCCCCATTACAAGTTTAACCAAACAAGGTACAAGATTCTCTTGGTCTCTGGAAGCTCAGAAAGCTTTTGACACCCTAAAAAGACTTTTCACATCTGCATCTGTCCTGAAACACCCTGACCCAGCCTTGCCCTACGTTTTGGAAGTAGACGCCTCAGAAACAGCGTTCGGAGCATTATTGTCTCAGAGGCGGGGAGCTAAGGCTCTACTGCATCCAGTTGCTTTTTTTTCCCGCAAGCTGTCAAATCCCGAAAGGAACTACGACATCGGGAACTGTGAACTTTTGCCCATCAAAGCTGCCCTGGAGGAATGGAGGTACCTTCTAGAGGGGGCCGCACACCCAATCTTGATCTATACCGATCATAAGAACCTCAAGTATTTAAGAACAGCAAAAAGATTGAAACCCCGACAAGCCAGGTGGGCATTATTCTTTTCTAGATTCATTTTTCACTTAACGTTCAGGCCCGGATCCAGGAATGCAAAACCTGATGCGTTATCACGCATGTTCAGCAAACCTGAAGAAATCTCATTTCCAGATACCATTCTATCCTCTGGGAACTTCCTGTTACTTCAAGGAGAGTTGATAAAACAAATCAAACAAACTCTAGTAAGGAACCCTTCACCAGCCGGGGTCTCTCTACTGGCAAAGGATGGGCTACTTTGGCATGAAGACAAAGTCTTTGTGCCGAAAGACTCCGAAATATGTGGAATCTTGCACCACTTGCATCCGCAATAAAACCAGCAGATCCAGAGCCTGGGGTCCGCTAAAACCCTTACCTGTCCCCAGTAGACCTTGGAATATGATCTCAATAGATTTTATTGTAGAACTTCCACCATCTGAGGGCCACAACACCATCTTTGTAGTTGTCGATAGACTATCTAAGATGGCACACTTCCTGCCCATGAAGAGCACACCATCTGCTCGAGAAACAGCTCAAACCTTTGTCAAGGAGATCGTAAGGCTTCACGGGATTCCGGCCAATATTGTGTCCGACCGTGGGGTGCAGTTTACATCCAGATTCTGGAGAGCCTTATGTGATTCACTCGGGATTGAACTTTCATTTTCTTCTGCATATCACCCACAAACGAATGGGCAGACAGAGAGGACTAATCAAACCCTCGAACAGTACCTGAGATGTTTCTCCTCATTTTCTCAAGACGATTGGGCTTCTCTGTTTCCCCTGGCCGAGTTTTCTTATAACAATTCAGTACACTCTGCTACAAAGCAATCTCCATTTTTTTGCAAACTACGGTTTCCACCCTTCTTTTTTGTCTAATACAATTCCAGATTCCCCTGTACCAGCTATTTCTGAAACTATAAATTTCTTCAACGCCAATAACAAACTGCTACAGGAAACAATGGCCAAGACACAGGCATACAATAAGGAAGTTTTTGACAGGAAAAGAAGGGGAGAATTGATCTTGAACCCTGGTGACCAAGTGTGGCTAGCAACTAATAATTTGAAACTGGCCTGTCCCTCGAAGAAACTGGGCCCTAAATTTATAGGACCATTTCCGGTGAAGAGACGGATCAATGAGGTTGCGTATGAATTAGAGTTGCCTGAGTCATTTAGAATCCACCCTGTGTTCCACATAACCTTGTTGAAACCTGCCATTCCTGACCCCTTCCAGGACGAAGTTCCGGCCCGCCTGAACCTGTAATTATTGACGGGGAGGAAGAGTTTGAGGTGGAAACAATCTTAGACTGCAGGAAGAGAAGAAATCAGATCCAGTTCCTGATAAAATGGAAAGGGTATGGGCCAGAGGACAACTTCTGGGAACCTGAAGGTAATATCCATGCCCGAAATTTGGTTCAAGCTTTTAAGAACTCCCATCCTGACAAGTGGGCCAAGTTGGGCATCCGGAGGCTGCCCTTTGGGGGGGGGGGCAGTGTCAGGAAGGGCATGCCAGCACCCAAGATGGCTGCCGAAGAAGACGACCTGTTACCTCTGCCTGTCAGGAAGGGCATGCCAGCACCCAAGATGGCTGCCGAAGAAGATGACCTGTTACCTCTGCCCCTGTCAGAATGCCATTGGTGCACACACACCCTGTGACAGCTTTTGACACCCAAACAGGCTACTTAAACTCAGTCAGTTTCCAGACTCAGTGCTGTCTGCTCTACAGCGTTCCCTGTGTATCCTGCAATTACCTACCTGACTTCCGTTCCTGTTGTGACCCGGCTTGCTTCCTGACGTTCCTGTTTCCTGCCTGCATCCGACCCCGGCTTGTCCTCTACTCTGCATCTGCCTGCTCCTTCTGCCACTTCGCTGCCAGTCTGCTGACGACCCGGCCTGTAATCTGATTCTGCTTCCGCTTCAGCCTCTGTTCCTGACGTGCCCGTTTGTGTATGACCCGGCCTGCCTGTACCTGCCTTCTCTTCAGCCTCGTGGGTGCCACCATCCCTTCTGCTGCACCTGCACTTCTGCCTGTGGGGACCGGTTGTCTGCTCACTCCAGCTACCTGCCTACCACTGCTCTGGGATTCCTACAGACACCTCTACAGCCCGGCCGAGTGCTCCAATCCAGCTCCAGGTTCAGCGATCCCGCCAGGCACTCGTGCGACTCTGCATCTCGGTGCTTCCTGTCATCTCTATCAGGGTCTCCAAGTCAGAGTTGTAAGAGAGGCCGTCCTCTGCATATCAGGCTCCATCACCAGGGACGTGATATGGCCTCTTACCAGACAGAATGGACTCCTAATTACGGGAGTCGGTCTCGCATGGTTATCAGAGGGAATCGGCTGTTGATTTATACTCTCCGGCCAGCTGCATACACACCTCCGTGTGTTTCTCCCTGGGTCAATGGGCTATTTCACGGACATACGGCTGCAAAGTCTCGCTCTGTCCAGCTACTCCAAGACCTCTATAGGATGTTTGCCAGACTTTACAAGCCGGTTCACAAGAAGTCAGCTCAAAGATTTACGTTTAGCAGAGTGCAATTAAAAAGAAACAGAGGAGAACTTCATGTGCGGTAAAATTTTTTGGTGCTTTATTTCCAAGAAAGCTTTTCCAAGCACATATAAAAAGGAACGTATAAAAACACACACAGCTGCAAATATTTCAAATTGCCTGCTGGTGCGTGGTGACGTCTGCCCTCCAATATTTGTCCACGGAAAATCCGACAACAGTTGTCCGATGGAGCGTACAAACAGTCATATTTTCCGCCAACGGCCTGTCGTCACACAATTCCCGTCGGAAAATCCGATCGTGTGTACGAGGCTTTAGAGACCATTTCTTTGATTCTCATATCTCTGAACAAAAACAACCTGGTACACAGATCAAATTTGTATGGCTTTAGTCTCAAGACCTGCTTCTCAAGCCTCATACACACAATCGGATTGTTGGCAGACAGAGCGTCAGACTTTTGTCCGAAGGGTGTGTGCCTGGATTTTGTCTTGCATACTAACAGCACACAATTGTCAGCCATCAAACACGAACATAGTGACGTACTAGACGTACTACGTGGAATTTCAGCTCTTGAGCGCCACCCTTTGGGCACCTTCTGCTAATGTCGTGTTTGGTAAGCATTGATTCCGAGCATGCATGTTTGTACTTGGGACTTTTGTGTGACGAACTTGTGTACACACGATATGAAAATCTGACAACTTACCTTCGGCCGCTGAAAATTTATAATCCTGCCATCCATTTGTTGGCAGACAGTTGGACAACAATTGTCTGATGGAGCGTACTAATGGCCGGACATTAGGCAACCAGTCTGTCCTCACACAATTCCCTGACGAAAATCTGATCGTGTGTATGAGGCTTTAGTCGCTTATTTGCATGGTATGGCTGTTGAGGCCCAGTTGTTGAGAAAAACAGGGCTCCTCAAAACCTGCTTCACAGTTGTTAATTGTCATGGCATGGCTATTGAAGCCGAGTTGTGGAGAAAGAAAAGGTTCTCAGACACTGCAATTTTGTTAAACCATGCTTTATGCCAAAAAGACTTCTACTCACAAAATTTACCATTGTACTTTCAGTGGTGTAAGTCTCTTGGTCTTGGCCCTTGGATCTATGCAGTTACCCAGATCTTCAGCTTCCTTGAATCTAGGATGGATTATTGCCTGGAGCTGAGTGATCTTAGCAGCCTTAACAGTTTTGTTTAGTTACACATTTCATGCTTGATACTGTTGTTCATATAGTCCCTCCATTTTAGGCCCCTATTTCTCTGTAAAACCTTAACCTGGTTCTCCCAGTACTGCAGAGGCCCTTTCTAAGAGCTAATAAGTGGGATTCCTGTTCTGACTTTGCCCCAGAAGGTCGCTTCCCTTGTTGCAAAAACTTTGACTAAGAGGGTCTCTGAAATGACTCCCTTGTTTTATAGAAATAATTAGAAGAAGAGGAGTGCAACAGAGTCCAATATGCATTTTATCTCTTGCTGTAATTTGAAATACGTAATCCAATACATTTTAGGGACATGAAAGAGTCCATCTCCTTCAGACCTTCAAAACACTAATATGTGACCCAAAGAAAGTGATGCATTTAAATAACAAGCATGGATAGATTATAGCTGTATTTAACACATGATTCTTGTGAGAATAATACTACCTACACATAAGTTATGCCCTGTACACACTAAAGGATTTTCCGATGGAAAATGTGTGATAGGACCTTGTTGTCGGAAATTCCGACAGTGTGTAGGCTCCATCACACATTTTCCATAGGAATTTCCGACACACAAAGTTTGAGAGCCTTGCTATAAAATTTTCCGACAACAAAATCCATTGTCGGAAATTCTGATCGTGTGTACAGAAATCCGACGCACAAAGTGCCACGCATGTTTAGAATAAATTAAGAGACGAAAGCTATTGGCTACTGCCCCGTTTATAGTCCCAACGTACGTGTTTTACGTCACCACGTTCAGAACGACCGGATTTTCCGACAACTTTGGGTGACCGTGTGTATGCAAGATAAGTTTGAGCCAACATCTGTCAGAAAAAATCCATGGATTTTGTTGTCGGAATGTCTGATCAATGTGTGTACAGGGCATAAGTATTTTAAAGCCCTGATGAAGGGGGACTAATTCATGCCCCCAATACACACTGGCTTATCTTTATTGACTTACACAAAGAAATGCTTGCTAAACTGTATACATTTGGTGTAGGACTCCTTTTTCAAATATCATATGGTCTACATCCCGGGTCCCCTGTAGAGACCATTTCTTGTGCACAAAAGCTGATTAACCTGAGATACTTCACTCTTTACAAGTAACCAACCACATATCAACAATTAAAACTAAGTATCTAGCACCTTTCTCCTACATCCTCTGAAAACGGTTTTGAAAAGCCACTTATCTTATCCTCCACAAAGCTAAAGTTGTATTGAGACCTTTCCTGCTTTAGGTGGTGTTTTTTCACCTGATCGGAGCAGTCCCTAAAGCAATTGAAGATGTATGTAGAACAGTCTTAAAGAAATACTCAAGAGTTTGTCTACATGTTTATGGCATGACTACATCAATACTGGTTACTGTAGTGAAGCCTTTCATCACAATTCATAACGTGATGCACATGCTGCCTCACCGAAATTCCATGAGCTCACTTGTCTTGTTTTGATTTTGGTGGGTGTCTAAATTCATTCAACTAAAATAAGTATAGAAAATATAATATTGACAAAAAAAATTATTTGCACATCACATTTATTTAAATAACCAGCCCTAGGGTTAATTCATTTTTTTCTCAAACAAAAGGTTTTATTGAAAATAAGTTATTGCATACAGTTCCAGAGCTTAAACAATAGTTTACAGATTGGAAGTCACATCTTACATAGACAAGGCAATTAGCACTTTGCATCGAAAAGCTCTCAACAGATACAGCTTACTGTAGGAGATCCGCACTTCCCCCATGATTTTTCGCCTATTCTCCCCAACCTTAATAACCGTTCATGTAATGCTCACCATACATCCTTTTTGTATTAAAACTGAGAAAAATAATCTTTAAAATAGGCGGTCAATCACCAAATCCACTGGCACTAGGCCTGGTACATCCAGCCATTGAGCAGTTAATTTCTCATATTTTTTAGAGGATCCCCTATGTGGATATATAATTCTCTACCTCTCTTGGAAGTGAACCGGAGTATTTGGGCCGAGGTGTCCCTCAGGTTCATTTCCAAGTCTTGTCTGGGACTTATGACTCTTGCAATGTGTTGTAGTTGGGAGGCTAAATAGTAAACCCAGGGGTTAGGCCACGCTAAGCCTCCATTGTCCTTTGGGCGCTGTAGCTGTTCAAGTTTAATTCTAGGGGGTTTTGATAGCCATATAAATGAACGGAAGAGGGAGTTAATGATTCTAAACTTTTTCAAAGTGATAACCATTGGGGAGTTGTGGAGCACATAAAGTAATTGTGGCATAAAGATCATCTTTATTAGGTTTATTCTCCCTACTTGGGATAGTTTCAATTTACTCCATACTTTGACACGATCGTGACAGCGATTGATCAAAGGAGTTCGGTTTAGATTAACATAGTCCAGTATACGGGCTGTAACCTGTATACCCAGATATTTAAAGGATGTCGAAACTGGGATATCCTGCATATTTCCTTGAGATGGGGGCGGGTCACGGTCTAGCAGTAGCAGAGAGGACTTGGTCCAATTAATAACTAAACCTGAGTACTTCCCGAACTGGCTAATGACTCTCATTGCTTCCGTCAGTGAGATAGATGTATCACCAAGTAGCAGCATGGTGTCATCTGCGTACATGATGACTTTCTCTTGAATGTCCCCATATCTGAAACCCTGTATCAAGGGATTAGTACGTACCATAGCCGCTAGGGGCTCAATGGCCATAGCGAATATGAGGGGAGACAGGGGGCAACCCTGCCTCGTACCTCTATATAGTTTAAAGGGTGACGAAATCCTTCCTCCTTCCCTAATGGCTGCTATTGGAGACGAGTAAAGTAGTTGCACCCACTTAATAAATCCATCACCAATGCCGAATTTTCGCATTACTGCCCATAGATAGGGCCACTCGACGCTATCAAACGCCTTGTGGGCATCCAGTGACAGCAATGCTCTATCTCCCTTATTGTTTGCCTGGGATTGGATGTTGAGAAAAAGTCTGCGAAGGTTTATCGCAGTTGACTTTTGAGGCATAAACCCGGATTGATCCGAGTGGATTATATTGAATATGACCTTATTCATTCGGATTGCCAGTGCTTTAGCTAATATTTTTACATCATTTTGTAGAAGAGATATAAGACGATACGACCCCGGGTCAATGGGGTCTTTATTGGGTTTTAATATCAGGACTATGTTTGCTCTGGTCATTGATTGAGGGAGGTTACCACTCTGCCTCGCTGCATTGAATACCTTCAGCAGGTGTGGAAGTATATGCTTGCCATATTGTTTATATACCTCAATGGGGAGTCCATCATCTCCCGGAGCTTTGGAATTGGGGAACAAACTGGTCGCCATCTGCAACTCCTCAATGGTTAAAGGAGCATCAAGTTTTACCTTAGCTAACATCTGCAAACTGGGGAGCTGGATATTGTCCAGATACTCAGATAAAGAGTCTAAGGAGTATGTTTGTTTAGATTCGTACAGGGAAAAAAATCTTACCAACTCTGCTAAAATTTGGTCTGGAGAGTTGGTTAGCCCTCCAAGGTGCGTGCGTAGGGCCCCAATAGAGGGGGAAGTTTGATGGGAATGGGCAGTAGTTGCTAACAG
Source organism: Lithobates clamitans (assembly GCA_037952925.1). NCBI lineage: Eukaryota > Metazoa > Chordata > Amphibia > Anura > Ranidae > Lithobates > Lithobates clamitans. The sequence continues at coordinate 2,716,301 of JBBGZY010000250.1, forward strand.
GCGTCCAGTGTGCTCACCCTCTTCATAGAATGCTGCTTTATTGAAAAAATCTCTTTCTCTCCGCTGTGGATGCCATGATTTTATACAGCGCATCTTGCGCCGAGAGCCACGCCTCTTTGTTAGTTTGGGTTGGATCTGTGATAAATTTGTTCTCAAGATCCTCTGTCATACTTTCTATTCCCTCCCTCTGAGCATGTGTCTTTCTTTTAATAGCTTGAATTTCAGTTATGAAAAGGCCTCTCAGGACAGCCTTAAAGGCTTCCCAGTCCGTGGCCAACAAATTGTCGGCCGTATGTATGCGCCAAAAGTCTGTAATATAAAATTCTATTTGCTCATGGGAAGGGAAGAGATTCAACCAAAATGCGTTCATTTTCCATGGGGCCTTTGCCACCGTAAAAGGGGGGCGTACCTCCAAAGTTACAATCAATGGGGAGTGATCCGACACACTCCTGAGAGCATAAGTCACCTCAGAGATGTATCGTTCAGCCGCATTGGAGCATAAGCATAGGTCTATCCTCAACAGTGATGAATAGCTTTTAGAAAAACAAGAGAACTGTTTTACACCCGGATTTTTAGCTCTCCATGGGTCTTTCCATCCTACTTCCTCAATGAATTTCTTAAGAGCAGTACGGTGTACCCCCTTCCGTCCCACCACAGGCAGATGCTTGTCTAGCAACAGGTCCGTATAGTTGTTGAAGTCTCCGTAGGCATACAGCGGTATCTCCGGATACCTCATTTGGTACGCCACCAGGGCTCTCAACACCTGATTATTATACGGAGGGGGCACATATACAAAAGCTAGTATGCATTCAAAGGTAAACAATTTACAACATAGAAAAACATATCTCCCCTCTGCATCAATCTCAGAATCCAACTCCTCATAATCTATGGAGCTGTGTATCATTACACTCACCCCTCGAGAATACGAGGTGTGAGTGGAGTGATATGCCTTGTTCACCCATCTAAAATTAAGGCATGACAGAAAGTCGGCCGTGAGGTGAGTCTCTTGCAAAGCACATATAGCCGGGAGACGTTTCCGTAGCAAAGATGATACCATAGTCCGCTTTAGGGGATCTTGCAGGCCCCGAATGTTCCATGAAAGAACAGTCACCGACTCCCACCTAGGGGGGGAGAGGGGATGGTCATGTCATACCGTAAAAGGGCTAACAAATGACAAATCAGCCAGCAAAAGAAAAATAAAGTTTCTGATCTATCCGAATACTGGTATACCTCAATCGCTCTGGAACAAACTTGTATGAAGGAGTACCTTAGAACGCACAACGGTGCATGAACCAAACAAAAGTGCCTCTTCTGACATGGGTTATCCATCAACATGAACTTGTCGCACTGAAGGGCAACCATTTCTTGTAATCCAAGACACCGATGTGTCAACAGGGATAACAAAACTGTATGGGACAACCGGTCCCGCTAACCCCCAACGGGATTCCAAATAGCAATGATATAGTTCCTGGTACTTACTAGTAAGTACATTGCCAGGATCCATCACATCTTCGAACTCGCATTTTTATAAGGAAGAAATCAATGTAAGTTACCGGCACTGCCCTCAGCTGAGGGAAAAACAAGGAAAAGCCCCCTGGGCTATTGTTAAAGGTGTCAATCTATCTCCGCTTCAGGTCTCCGATCTTGACGGAACTCATTTTCATTGGCGTCCAGCCAGTCTGCAGCCTCCGCCTGGTGTTCAAAAAAGTGTACTCGGCCTCTTAGGATAATTCTGAGTTTCGCAGGATAAAGCATTGCATTGGAAGCTTGTACTCTTTGCAAGCGTTTTTTGATCTCAGAGAACCGCGCGCAATTCTTCTGGACTGCAGCTGAGAAATCTGGATAGAATGAGATCCGCGTGCCATTGTACTGAATATCTCTCTTTTCTCTGGCTAATTTAAAATAATTTCCCTGTCTCTGTAATTCAAGAGACGGGCCAGTATCGGGCGAGGGGGGTTTCCAGACAGGAGAGGTCTTGTGGGTATTCTGTGAGCTCTTTCTACAGCATACAAGTGAGTGAGAGCTTCCTTGCCAAAAATCTCAGCTATCCATTGTTCTATGAATTGCGTGGGGTCACGGCCCTCCACCTTCTCCGGTAACCCCACTATGCGCACATTGTTGCGCCTGAGACGGTTTTCGAAATCCTCAGTGCGGGTATCTGTGGCTCTCGCTAAACGCGTGGTGGATTGGGAGTCTCTAATCAGTGTAGGGAGTTTATCCTCAAGCTCACTTGTTCTGCTTTCTACTGCAGTGGTACGCTCTCGGATTTTCTGAATATCTTGTCTGAGGAGACTGACCTCTTCTTTCAGTCCACCAAAATGTACTTGTAAATTGTTCACAGAGGCTGTGCATTTATTGACTGCTTTTAAGATGTCTGCCAGTGTGGGCTGTTCACCCCCCTCCTCCTCCTCAGGTTCTTCAAGCTCATCAGCTAAAGCTTCTCTGGCCTCTCCCTGAGTCATCATGGCACCTGCTCCCTGTTCCCTTACACCCTCTTCCTCCTCAGTGTCATTAAAGTCAGAGCATTCACTCAGCGGCTGGGCTGCAGCCAGGCCTGATTTCTCAGTCAATTTTTGAGCATAATACCTCATATCCTTAGGGTGATCAGCAGAGCCATCCTTAGAGCCCTTCTGCTGCTTATTCTGTCCCTCTTTTGGCTTGTCACGCTTATGTGTGGACGGCGGAGCAGCGCCATTTTGAGGATCCATCCTGGAGCCTTCTCCTCTCTGTCCTTGGGTCATCATGCCCTCCAAGTATACCTGGGTCAGAGCGGAATGTGGAGGGGATTCTCCCCGAACGATCCAGCCAAAAATGGGAGTTATAAAGTGCCGGTAACCGGATTAATACAGAATCACTGCGGGAGCTCTGTGACTAGACGTCTGTTCACATGCCGCGCTGGCCACGCCCCCTAGGCTTAATTTATTGGCCTGGATGAGTTATTTTCCTCTAAACCTTTTCCTACTTTCCTCAATAGGCAACTCACTGAAATGCAATTTATTTGCATTAGCTAGCAGCATTTTAAGGAGTGATAACCTGTTTGGTCATGCTTGTGAAATGTCTTTTACGTACAAAAAAATGCGTAAATATAACATGTATAGATTTACTGCATACATTGTCTTTAATTTAGTGCTTTTAAAAATCCATTTAAAAAGAAGCAGTGTATGGTAAAGAAAATAATGCCTATCATAGTTTAGAAATTATGCAGAAAGTACCTTACATTTTTGTTGAAGCATTATTAGTGAAATGTTTTGCCAGAATTATAATCTCACCAATTTTTGGTGGATAGATGGGAAACACCCTTTGTACTGGCACAGTATGCATTGCCTATTTTTTTATTCCAAAGATTCAGACATTATTGGGAAACATTGGTTAGGGCACAGGTTAAGGGAACCCTGTCGCCAGACTATGCATATCATTAAAAAAACTTCCCACAATGATATGTGTATTTAACGTGATTGTAAAGCTTCATGTTTTATTTTTTTTTAAATAACAAACATATTGTACTTACCTGCTCTGTGCAATGGTTTTGCACAGAGCAACCCCCGATCCTCATCTTCTTGGGTCCCCTGCTGGCACTCCTGACTCCTTCCCCCTGCCGAGTGCCCCATAACAAGCTGCTTGCTACGGGGGCACTCGTGCGTATTCATTCCCGAGCCAGTTCTGTGTGTCCATAAGACGCACAGAGCTAGTCTTAGCCCCGCTCCCACCTCCGCTTAATGGCTCCCGCTGCTGTGTCTGAGCCAATGAGATAATTATAAGGAGGGGGGGTGGCACACTGAAGGTTTTTTAAATTAATGCAGAGAATGAATTAAGGTAGAAATACTTCAGGCTTTAGAACCACTTTAACATATGTTATGGCAGCAGTCCCAACAGATTCAGAACAGTGGCTTATTTAACTTCTCTTTCATCTGCAGCATTAAAGGCTTTGCTGGATGGTGAAGAGAGGGAAGTTGAGCTGGGCCATCACAGAGTAATTAGACATTCACAGAAGAAGAGAGGGGGCTGTGCTAGGGGATTTAGTCTTCCTGAAGGAGTTACATTTTCTAGCAAGTTCAAAAACACATTTCAAGTGAATAAAAGTTGTTTTCTGGCTAATAAAAGTAATACCACAAACACTGCAGTGTCTGCTTTTATGCAGGATTTTACCTTTTTAAACATTTTTAGCTGGTTGATATCAAGTTTGGCATACAAATTAGTGATGGTCATTACTCTCTATGGCCAAGTTCCTGTGTGAAAGTACTTCTGACAACGCCAGATCTGAATATACTTGAAATGATCACTAAACATTGACGCCAACTGGTTCCTTGACCACATTTATTGTATCATCTGTACATCTAAATGATTTTGTGGCAAAGTGACTGTCAAAGATTGGTAACAAAATATTTTCTAGGATACAACCAAAGTGACCTAAATTTTATCTCACTGTGACCTATTGTATTTCTTTTGGCACCGCAATATAACAAAGTAGAGGTGAAAGTATATCCCTGGATTGGTAACAAAAAATTTTCCAGGATGCAACCAAAGTGACCTAAATTTTATCTCACATGGGGTGCAGGTTTATCCTGATACCAATCCAGAATCCTAGTAAGTGGCCACTACTCCCGACCAGTCCAGGTGAACAAATTATAAGGAGTGGTCTCAGCCTACATGTCTCCTCCACCACACACACTGATGCATTTCGCCCCATCCACCGGGCTTAGGCCAGGCCATAGACAGAGCGATTTTCTTTCCTGCAACCCGCGGTTCCGTATTGACAGGAGAATCCCACCCATGGAGCCATTGTGTTCTTCCAGCGGAGGAAGCCGTCCCCGCCAGGAGAACACAGTGATTACTGCTAGTGGCTATAATAGCCGCTAGCAATAATCGCATGTAAAATCCGGCAGGCTGGCTGTACCCAAGTTGATCGATCAACTTCTGTACATTCAGCCTGTTCATACATGGTTCGACTCTCGATTTGATTTGAACCGACTATGGCTGGCTTTAGTCATAGGGTACATTTTATCTGACCGTTGTCAACAACCAAAGAATTACAGGCACAGAAAAGTCAAGTATTTTTAAATTCTTACTTGCAGTAATTCTTCATTCTACTAGTTATTTTTTTGTGCACATCTTTGATTTCAATTTACTTTGCTATTAGAGGCATGACCTCCCTGAATTATGGGCCACCCACCTGCTTGTGCCTTGCCTTTAAAGACCAAGTTTTAAAAAACAATAACAAATGCATGTTTTTTGCATGTAAAAAAATATGCATTTATATTTTTTCTTTGTAACCTGCAGAGCATTGCACCTGCAAACAGCATATTGTGGGTGCAATGTCAGGCTCCTGTTGACTCTTCTGTATGGGTGGACAGTTACTGAAGAGCAGAAAGAATTAATGAACTAGGAGAGCGTTCACCAGCGCCCTCACAGTTCATTGAAAACTACAAGCCACTCGCCATGGTGGCCGACAGGGCTTGCGGTTTATTCATTCACAGATAGCTGATGTGACTGTGTGGGTGGAGCACTGCACGGCTGCACTTATTTTAAATTGTGACAGCGGGTGCGGGGAGATTATCCTCCACAGTCTGTCACAATGGGGGATTTGGGAGGGGGAGCGAGGCTGCTGCATTAGTAACATGTTACACCCTGAATAAGGGTGTAACCTGTAACATGTTATTAAAGGTGAACTTATCCTTCAAAGCAGTGGTTCTCAACTCCGGACCCACTAACAGGCCAGGTTTACAAGATAACTGAAATACATCACAGGTGATATAATTTGCTGCTCAGTGATTGCAGTATTCTAGTCTGCATCCCCCCAAGGTAATACTTAAAATCTGGCCTGTTAGTGGGTCCTGAGGACAGGAGTGGAGAGCCACTGCTTTAAAGTGTCTGTCGTGAAATTAAACATTTTCTAAATAAGCTTTACCTGTAAAGAAGCAAGGGAAAACATATATATCCTATTACTTGTGCTGCCAGCTATCATTCTGATCCAGAGATAATCCTGGCAAAACTCATCTGCAGGATCAGACACTTGCTCTCCTGGTCCATTGCAGCATTCCATGGCAACTCCTGCTGGTCCTGACTCAACTACTATGTCATTGTCGATGTGAAGGTCTACAGAAGGAACCACTGAGCACAAAAAGGAAACAGGACACTGACCCTTCCCAAATTGGCAGTTACTGCAGAAGAATTGGAGGAGATTTCGGTGGCATGGGTATCAGGAAAAGAAAAATGTATTTGGGAAATTTTAGTTTTAAAAAAGTCACAAAAGTATACTAACTGGTGGCAGCCGGAGGTAATTTTTTTTGGCGGCAAACAGTAAAACCACCCCACCCCCCCGGTGGTCGGTCAGTCAGTCAGTCAGCGGGTGGATCAGGATCACTTACCCAATCTATGCAGCGCTTTACCTGCAGCTTCCCTTGCTCCTTGGGGGCGACGGCTCTCCCTTCCCATGCTCTCCACAGCATCAGCTTCTGTTTCCTCCCTCCTCGGTGGCCAATTGGGACTCTTCTCTTTTCAGCCAATCGGAAATGGGTCTCAGACCTGCTTCTGATTGGCCGGATTGAGGATCAGTGTTACAACAGCAAATATTCATTCACTGTTGTAACACCTGGGTGGGCTCATGGCGCAATGCTCTTCGCTCTGAGCCCACCCTATTTTGAAGCCTATTAGAGCCTATGGCTCTAATCAGGTGCTTTAAAAAAAACACCCCACCACTGTAATTAAGGCGCCCGCTGTACTGAAGGGGGCCAGGTGCCTGAATTGGGGGTTGCCATGGCGGCCATGGATAGATTCATGCTATGCATGAATCTATTCATTATTCATATAGGGGGTGGCATTGAGAGAGGGGGCGGACTTCGGGCGCCCCTAATGGACGAGACACCACTTAACCTTTCTCATGTGCTATTGAAACTACATTTGACAAACATTTAATCTATCATCCCCCCATTATAACAACATTACCACAAATTATCCCTCAGCTATTTCCGTTATAAATACTGGATGTTTGCCAGAATTTCATATTATTCATTTAAAATTTCATTCATGCCTATATCCTAGATGAACAAGAAAAGGAGGGGAGTGTTCATGTGTGTGCTAGAACAATACATTTGTTAACCTCATACGAGTGGTATGTGGCTCCAAATAGACTATTTAGGCTTTACATTTTTTTTATTATATGCAATGTTTGAATTGCCCATGTTTCTGACAGTTTTACTTTAAAGAAAACACGTCCAAATAAAAACATGGGGAAGTCCTGTTGCTGACTTGTTTTTGAAACTGTGTGCTTTAGAGCGGTCATGCTATCGTTGCTACACTACTTAATGGGCCACTGATCTGGAAACCACATCTGTAGGTCGGGTGATATGCACGTGACTTGCTCCAGGTCATTAACTCATCAAGTAATAAAAAGAGGTAGGGATGACAGCCTTAGAGCATGTACCTACAAAAATAAGTCAGCAATGGCAGCTCCTATGTTTGTCATGACAGGATCTTTTTAAAGGGAATTGCCGTGTTGGAATAGACAAATTGCTTTCTTTGACAAGTACGTTTGTGGGCATGACAGAATGATCACACAGATCTAAATTTTAGTTAATAAACTATTTGACATATGGACACATAACTGCATATAGAACAGCTGTTTGATAATGCAAGGACCTTTACAAACATTAATAAGATTAAACCAGGGTGAAGACAAAGACTAGTACGTGTATGTATATATATATATATATAGATGTAGCCTGTAATTTTAGCTCCAGGTTTGATCTCCAACCTCAGCAGGAAGCTGAACTACTGATCTCCTTACAAGTAAATCCAGTCATAGACGTTGCTGTATACTCATTAGCAAAGATATCGGGGGAGGGGGATGCATGCAAATGTGGTTGATGATTCTAATAATAATTAAAAGCACAACATGTTCAATATCAGATTGTTATGGCGATGCAATGCTAATTCTTAACCCATTAACAGAGATTTTGCAATACACAGTAATTGCTCAGATAGGGACCTTTATATTTGCTGTTAATTAAAAATGATTATTTTGAGCCAATAGCCTATCATGTGATGGTGTCATAAACTTTGTCCATCGCTTACAGGCGTGTGTGATAGGCTACATTTATTTCACTTTGTTTTAATGAATTGTAGATAAATAATCATTCATATAGATGTTTGGGAAATCCTGGTTCAGGGATATGTAATTGAAATGCTCATTGTTGCTAACAAGTATTTTCCAGCATGTTGACAAAACTTTACAACTCATTTCGGCCATTGTTTTCTTTAAAAAAAAAACATAATCCTTTCAGCCCTGGTTCATATTGATGCGATTTGGCATTTCAAATCGGCGGCTATTGCCCACAATGGAACCATCCAAATCTCTGTGACGTTGACTTTGCGCGCCGCACCGATTCCAAAAAGTAGTTTCTGTACTACTTTTGGCGATTTCAGGTGCGATTTCAATAGACATCTGTGCGGTTTCCTGCACAGATGTCTATTGAAATCGCACCTGAAATCGCCAAAAGTAGTACAGAAACTACTGTACTGTCTCTGAAATCGTCAGACTGACATGCGGGAATGAAATCGTGTGAGTACAGCTGAACTCGCCCGATTTCAATCCTGCAGCAGTGTGAACCTGGGCTCACTATACACCTGCTACAACTAAGTGGGGTGGATTTAGTAAAACTGGAGAGTGCAAAATCTGGTGCAGCTGTGCATGGTAGCCAATCGGCTTCTAACTTCACCTTGTTCAATTAACCTTGACAAAAAAAAACAAAAACCTGGAAACGAAATGGTTTCTGTGCTGAGCTGCACCAGATTTTGCACTCCAGTTTTAATAAATTAACCCCACTGAGTCAAGTAAAAATATTGTGGCTGTTTCAAATCATGTAAGCATAAGATTTGCTTTTTTCTAAGAAAAAAAAAATCACACAACATACATACTCACTCCAGTGTTTCAAACTGTTCCAAAAGTGACCTTTTAATATTATCCCAGATGAAAAGTCATCAGCAGCCATTCAGAGCAGATGATTAGAGCTTCTCTATGCAGCTACAATGCTTCTCTAAGCAGATATAAATTGCTGACATGATCATCAGCAGCTATGTTATAAGATTATAAGTGTAGTAGCTACTGAAGATGGCATAACTAACAAGTGAATAAAAAAGGCATATTGCAACATTGAAAATGTTCATTATACATACAGACTTAGATTTGATTAGATGTTTTTTAAATAAAAGGAGCAATCTCTTCATTAGCCAAGCTGGGGAAAAAGTTGCATTGTATCCAGCTATTCACATACCATGAACAGCTTTTTCTTCGCCCACTATTCTTGATAAGAGATCTACCCATCTTTGCATTACCGATTGTTTTTTGGAAGCTACGAATTTGAATGTTAAGCTGTTTATTGTCTAGACAAATTTAATATTGTTCTTTTATCTTTTTTTTTCCAGTGCTGATTTTGATGAGATTGAACTGCTGTATTCGCTGTGTGTAGAGGGCGCAACCACAAAACGTCTGTAAATTCTATGCTGCAGGTTTACCTAACCTGTAACTTAACAGTTGTTATATTTTGTTATTGAACAACAAATCTGACATTCTTATTATTGAATATACTTACCAGGTGCATTTTGGATGTCCACCTGAGACAACAATCCAATAGTTACTCCTAGGTTTTCTTAAAGGATAACTGTACTTTTAGCATATTTATCCTTTAAATATGTCTCTTCCGCAGCCCTTCATCTCATTTCTTTATACTTACCTGTCAATGTGAACCCTGTTGGGAGCCCCACATCTTCTCCAATGAAAGTCTCCTAGCCTGGTTCTGATTTCATTCTCGATTCCTTTGGCAAGGCCATCACTTATTTGTCCCAAGGGTGAACAGATTTTAGGAAAGAAAGGAGTTTCTTCTGCAAGAGGCTTTGTGGCTCCCAGCAGGCACAAGCTAACATCTTGGAAAAGTGGCGACATGTTAAGGAGACCGGCCAACCCTGCCTTGTTATTGTGCACTGAATGACCGGTCGCCCCATTGCCCAATTCAGTAACCTCCCCTCTCCCAGCCTCTCCTTTTTCTGCCTCTCTGCTCAGCACATCATCATCCCTCAGTTCTTAGTTGCCAAGGTACTGAGAATGCCATAAATAGACTTTATTGTTATTGCTGGGGCAAACTGCAAAACTGGAGCCAAAAGTGGGGCAGGACAGAGGTAATTTTTTTTTAACAAAGCAAGATAAAGAAAGTAAGGTGTGCTTTTAAAGACTTTATTTTTTTTTCTTAAGACAGAAATGTTAAATATTATATTCACAAACATGCTGAGAGCAGGTGCATAACCCTCCCCTATCACTGACCACACAGCTTCCTACCAACTCTGTTCAGACTCCCAAGTCCCTGATGATGCACTGCATGTGCAAAGCCTGGGGGGTCTTGGGTGTAGTTATTCATAAGAAATTCATCTTTCAACTGTTGTTAAAATAATTTGATCAACGAAAGAGATATTACCGGCACCAGGAGGAGGAGTCTGCAGGGCACCCAGCCTCACATCTTATTCATGTAGGGGCCCTGCTGATCCGTCTTATATGTGTCTGCAAATAGCAGGTCTTTCCTCGATTATAAAAAACAAAAGAGCAAATAAGAGCAGACCTAAAAAAACATAAGCAAGCTAAAAATGATTACATCGCCATAGAACTGGGTGCTGCACTAATATATGCTCTAAATGTGATACTCCATATCATATACGAATCAAACAACAAAAAACAAAATATTCACTTACATACATCAACAGTTTATCAATATAAATGTGAAACCTCTCCAAAAATACCTTTTGTGCAAGTTTGTGAAAAAAAAGATTAAAACAGTCCAAACCACTTGTGAGTTATTATAACGTACTCTCCACGTGAGACCTTCCCTGACCCCTCTCGGACACGCGCTCTCCTTATATATTTTACCTTCATCCTAAAGGTAAAAAATAAGCATGTTTCTTTAAATCCAGGCACAGTATAAACCTGAGTCAATGGAGCCAGCATTGTCCCTCATCGAAAAGAACTCAGTGTGTGTCTCTCTCCAGGACCAGAAAGCAGGCAGATTATCCTACCCAGGCACTCAAATGCATAGCAGGCCATAAAGCTCAAGGAAAACAAAGGAAGGACATAGTGCTCACCTACAAATATTTAATAATTAAAATCAAGTAAAGTAATGTACTCATATAAACACTCATATAAACACAGTAGAAAATGCCTCTATGTCAGGACATAAAACCAAGCAGCACTATCCTTGTGTATTTCTCAATGGAATGCCCACCAACCAGCAGCAAAACTCATTATTTTGGCATTTATATTGAAACACTGTTGATGCACTGTATATAAGTAAACCGTTTTTTGTTTGATTCATATATGATATGGATCATCATGTTTTGGGGCATTTATTAGCACACAATTATATAGTAATTCATAAATATGTTTAGTCACACTGATATAATTGTTTTAAGTTTGTCAGTGCGTTTAATGCTTTGTATGTTGTTTTTCTAGAATGGTATTTTTGTATAATTTGTTAAATAAATATATTTCATTTACATGAATAAAAAGTAATAGTATTTTTCTGTGGACGTAAAGAGTATGTGTTTGTATGTATGTGTGTGTGTATATACACATATATATATATAATATATGTGTATATACATATATATATATATATATATATATATATATATATATATATATATATATATATATATATATATATAATATACATACTGATATATTATTTTATTTATTTTTTACATAGTGTGCAAAAGTCTTAGGTGTGAAAAAATGCTGTGAATTAAGAATGCTTTCAGAAATAGAAGTGTTAATTCATTTATATTCCATTTTGTTAAATAATAAAAAATGAACAGAAGAGAAATCCAAATCAAAGCAATATTGGCGTGACCACCTATTACCTTCAAAAGGGCATAAATTCTTCAGTCCTTCTGGGTATACTTGCACTTGGGTATACTTGTATGATCCTCAGAGGCCCAGGCGCGACATTATTATGTCACGTCTGGGCCGCACAAGTGAACAAAGTCAAGCTCTCGGCTAGAAAAGCATCTTATAGACCCCACATCTCTCCCTAAAGAGGACCTGTCACACACCATTCCTATTACAAGGGATGTTTACATTCTTTGTATTAGGAATAAAAGTGATCAAATAAAAATTTGTTAAAGGGAAAGTGTCAAAAATTGTAAAAAATACTAAAAATAAAGTGCCCCGTCCCCGCGAGCTCGCACACAAAAGCGAATGCGTACTTAAGTCGCACCCGCATATGTAAACGACGTCCAAACCACACATGTGAAGTATCACCGCAAGCGTTGGAGCAAGAGCAATAATTCTAGCACTAGACCTCCTCTGTAACTCTAAACGGGTAACCTGTAAAGGAGTGAAGTGTCAGAATTTGTGTGGTATGGAAGTGGTTAAAATCTTTGCAAATTTATTAAAAATAAAAAGCTAAAAAAATCACATGTACATAAATACATGTCTTCACGGTCTTCACAGTCTTTGCCATGACACTCAAAATTGAGCTCAGGTGCATCCTGTTTCCACTGATCATCCTTAAGATGTTTCTACAACTTGATTGGAGTCCCCCTGTGGTAAATTCAGTTAATTGGACATGATTTGGAAAGGCACACACCCCAAGACAGAATTGTATCTAGGCACAGATCTGGGGAAGGGTATAGAAACATTTCTGCAGCATTGAAGGTCCCAATGAGCACAGTGGCCTCCATCATCCGTAAATGGAAGAAGTTTGGAACAACCAGGACTCTTCTTTGAGCGGGCCATCCGGCCAAACTTAGCGATTGGGGGATAAGGGCCTTAGTCAGGGAGGTGACCAAGAACCATATGGTCACTCTGACATAGCTCCAGTGTTTCTCTGTGGAGAGAGGAGAATGTTACAGAAGAAAAGCCATCTCTGCAGCTCTACACCATTCAGGCCTGTATGGTACAGTGGCCAGATGGAAGCCACTCCTCCGTAAAAGGCACATGGCAGCCCGCCTGGAGTTTGCCAAAAGGCACCTGAAGCACTCTCAGACCATGAGAAACAAATCTCTCTGGTCTGATTAAACAGAGATTGAACACTTTGGCTTGAATGGTAAGCGTCATGTCTTGAGGAAACCAGGCACCATTAATCTCCTGGCCAATACCATCCCTACAGTGAAGAATGGTGGTGGCAGCATCATGCTGTGGGGATGTTTTTCAGCGGCAGGAACTGGGAGACTAGTCAGGATCGAGGGAAAGATGAATGCAGCAATATACAGAGGTATTCATTGATGAAAACCTGCACTAGAGCGCTCTGGACCTCAGACTGGGGTGAAAGTTTATCTTCCACCAGGACAATGACCCTAAGCACGCAGCCAAGATAATGAAGAAGTTGCTACGGGACAACTCTATGAATGTCCTCAAGTGGCCCAGCCAGAGCCCAGACTTGAACCTGTTTGAACATCTCTGGAGAGATCTGAAAATGGCCATGCACCGACGCTCCCCATCCAACCTGATGGAACTTGAAAGGTCCTTCAAAGAAGAGTGGGAGAAACTGCCCAAAAATAGGTGTGCTAAGCTTGTAGCATCATACTCAAAAAGACTTGGGGCTGTAATAGGTGCTTCAACAAAGTATTGAGCAAAGGCTGTGAATACTTATGTACATGGGATTTTTTATTTTTAATAAATTTGCAAAGATTTCAAACAAACTTTTTTCACGTTGTCATTACGGCATATTGTTCGTAGTATTTTAAGGAGAATAATCAATTTAATCCATTTTGGAGTACGGCTGTCACATAAAAGAATGTGGAAAAAGTGAAGCGCTGTGAATACTTTCTGGAGGCACTGTATCTGCCTGCATTTCTCAGCATTGAGGACACCACTGATCCTGACCAAATCTCCAACTCCATTTGCAAAAATGCAGCACCAAACTTGCAAGGAACCTCCAACATGCTTTATTGTTGCCTGCAGACATTCATTATTGTTCTGCCCTGCAGCAAACAAGCGGCCTCCTGCTACAGCCAAATATTTCAAATTTTGACTCATCGGTCCAGAGCACCTGCTGCCATTTTTCTGCACCCCAGTTCCTACGTTTTTGTGCATAGTTGAGTTGAGGATGAGAGCACAGCTGATCGCTGCCTGTGAAATTTCACTCACTCTTTCTGTTCCCTTAGAAACCGTCCTGCAATCTGTAGTGACGTCAGCCACGCTTGCGCATTTCATAGATTCTTTAACGGCACGCTATGTGTGCCGTTTCACTATTCTCTGCATGCCATTGACTTTCATTGAAAACGGCCCAGAGAAAGAAGCCTTGCAATGCTGTGCTCTAATCCTCTCCTTCCTGGTTCTCCCCCTTGTGAGTGTATAAGATGTTACATAGGGGGGAGTGAACCAGAGCAGCACAGAGTGATTTGCCGTCAGCAATGGCTTAGCTCGGTTGCCATAGTAATGGCAATCGAGATAGAGGCTTGGTTTAGACTTGGACAGGAAAACAAAGTAAGGGGCGGAAATGACGTCCACAAAAGATTCATCAATCAGTAGTAACGATGGTACGGCCAATACCTGGAAGAAACTACATTTTAAAAAAGTGAAATAAGGTATTTTACAGCCTCGTTTTTGTCATATTTAAATGTGTATGGCTTACCAATACATTCCAGGATCATTATAGTTAAAAAAAAAAAAGAAAGAAAAAACGTACGGGGTTTACTTTCTCTTTAAAACTGTATGAGAATTCACCATCTTTTAGTAGCTTCTGTCTATTGTTAACAAAGTGTATAAACTGTGCTAACAGTCACCATGTTGTTGGAGACTTTTATTATGGCCCATATATAAAGGGGATTAACATAGCAATGTTTTCATAGAGTACCCTAATAGAGACTTTAATGCAAGCTATATTATTTCAAGACTAGCCAAAGTTGCCTCTACATTGAATGGGATAAAATACCAAATTCATTAAAAACGTCCTAGTGGTATAAATGTACAATACCATGTACAGAGCAGTCGAGGTAATGTACAGTATAACATAGCATATATAGTTAGCGGTTTAGTTTGGCATACCTAATGTATATCACGTCATATAGCATGTGCACTACATTACATCGGGGCACCATTACAGTTATGGTTTGAGGAAAAGTTTTGCTGTATGCAATTTTCATAACTAATAATTAATGAAAATTGCATACAGCGTGGCTCTTGTTATATATTTAGTTTTGGTATATGCACAGAGTATCTGACACTTTGTGAGTAGCTGCTTTTTATTTGTGTTAAAGATACATGGTTGCAATGGTGGGTATATATACTTTGGTTGAGGAAAAGTTTGCAATTTCAGTAGTGGTCAGTAAAGTTCCCCTGATGTTGGTCATTACTTACCTGCTAGTCTGGTGCTGCTCAGATGTATCAATCTACTCAGACGGCAGATCAAGTCAGTTGGTAGCCAGAGGAGGGCTCAAAGTTGCCACCTTGCTCAAGGTCCTATTTGGTTTTAATCTTACTCTGGTGTTGTTTGCACTACTGAGTTACATAGTTGGTAGGGTTGAATAAAGACACCAGTTTATCCAGTTCAACCTGAGAGTGTCTGTGTCTTCTATAAAAGAGGGATTTTGGACACCTGTAGTAAGGAAAGCGTGAAAATGATGGTCCAGACCTTGGGTGTAACTGGTCTAAGTAAGCGAATACTGTGGTTAAACTTGTCAGAGGGAGTCAATTGACATCATTGTCTGTTCTGTACGATGGCTTGCCAGAGACTGTGATGGCAGTCAAATGAGTAGAAGGCTGAGTATTGTGGAGCTGCACACAAGGATAAATTTCCTGGTCATTGAGTTACTTGAACTGTGTAGTACATGTCTTATTGTTTCTTGCAGAGACTGCCTAACCAGCCTGAACCGTGTGTGGACTCAATATACAAACTTTTTTCAAACAGCAGGACTACTTTAAAGTGAACCAAGCTATGGACCTTCAAATGTTTACATATTTCTAACAAGCAGTAAATTAGCTTTAAAACAGCCCTCACGGATCTTCTATGGCTGCAGACCCCATGGAGCAATTAATCCTCAAAGTTTACAGCAGAATCAATGAAGTCCTTGTCTATGTCAGTTTAGTTTAGCAGTGACTACTGCTGAGGTACTCCCCAGCTTTTTGCATAGGTTCACATTGGAGTGATTTGTAATGCGATTCGAGAGATGTGGAAAATGGGATTGAGTGCTGCTAACACATTGGGGTTTCAATACACTATTTGAAGATTTAATTCTTCACAGTGCTTGCAGCTACAGAGGTCAGAGGGCTTTATTTAGTACTCATTCAGGCTGGATGCACACTGTTGATGTGCATTACCACAAACACATTATCGTGCATTGCCTTAAGGCAGCCTAAATATTTTGAATGTGCTACCAAATCACTGCAGTGGTCATTTTCAGGGACATGCACCTGATCTGAAGCAGGGCACAACAATGTACAGATATTTTAACTTTGCATGTTGCTTTGTGATAACACACATACATTATGTTACACTGGCTAGGTGCATTGGAGTGCCATTCCAATTGAATAGCACCGCAATGCACCATTTAATGTTGTGTGTTACAGCAACATGCATTTTTATAGTAGGCTGCACATGTCTGAATTCAAGTCAGCCTTATTAAAAATATGTAAATACTTAAATGTTCACAGCCTGACCATGGGTTTACTTTAAAGCGGTAGTAAGCTCTTGTTGTTTATTTTTATCTACAGGTACGCTTATAAAAAAAGCTTACTTGTACATGCACCGTTGAGGAGATATTCTAGCGAACAGCAGCCGGGGACGTCACCAGCGGATGCACTCTGAAGGAAAGACATACCCGTGCCATTCCTTCAGAGCTGTGTGCCGTCGCCGAGACTCTCACATAAGCCGGAGTGTGGTCATCGCGATTCGGCCAGTCAGACAACCTGAGTCCGCAAACCCGGAAGAAAGAAAGGGTGAAGATGGAAGCCTAGAAAGCGGTGACAGCGCCCTGCTGGAAGGCTTCGTTTTAAGGAAAGCCTTTCATAATGTGCTAGTATGTGGTGCATACTAGCACATTATGATATTGCTTTGCAGGAGGAAACTTTTTTTTTAGACTTTCATAGACTTTTTTTTTTTAATCAGATCGTTTTTATTGAGAACAAAAGTAAAATTTTCTTTTTACAACAAACGTATCACATCATAGCCGGCCACATAATGCTTGCGTTCACATTGTACAAAAGGCAGCAGTTCAAAGAAGCATTGTCTAGGAATGGTACATCTAAATCCATAATCCTTGAATTACTTTATATTGTGTGTGCCCTCATTATATCCTAACCCCCAACTCCGCTCCCAGCCCCATAGCAGGGCTATCAAGTGATGCATTGGGGAGTGGTTCACAGTATTTGTATATATTAACCATTGGTTAAAACAAAACAATGCATTCAACCACTATCTAGATACCACCACAGTAAGTATATTCCTTCAAAAAAATTGTACAAAGAGTGCAAGTTAGCCAATCGGCCACATATCTCATCTGACTGGCTAACAATTTCTATGGTTAAGCAGACGATGTTGTCCTGCCACCGAGAATTTTATTTTGAACCAGGTGTAGAGAAGCTAAACCAGGAACCTCTAGCCAAGCATCCCAGATGTTTTCATACTTCCTTGGGCTACCTCGATGCTTGTATGTCAGTTGCTCCCTGATAAGAGAGTCATTTACGACAGAAACCCATTCCGTATGTGTAGGAGGTGATGCAGAGAGCCATTTTCTGGCAATAAGTTTTCTAGCTACAAATAATGCCCTGGATGGCTATATAGGTATGGGGTGTATACTGTTCCTCATCTAATAGACTTTACTACTAAGAAAGACACAGCTAGTACTTAAAAAAAAATCAATTCACATTGCAATAATTTACACAAAGATTTTATTTAGTAGAAACATTTTCTTATAGACAAAAACACAGCATAGTTTCTCTTTCACATACAATGCTACCACCCATATTTGAAAGCTGTTTTGTCACTTTTTCCATTACAATATACTGTAATTTCAATCAAATCTGTGTTGAATTTTGCCAATGGCTGACAAAGAAAAGCATGTGCATTCAAAACAATATACTTCCATACACATCCATACAAAGCTAGAACAAAGCATTAGCAAAATAGCCCTTTACAATTAAAATAAATAACTCTTCTAGCTTTTGATAAAAGGAGGACCCTGATGCTGCTACACTCTCCTTTCCCAAGTTTTCCTAAAGAGATCCGGTTACTAACTGAAATTGCTATACAATATATGGAAAAATCAAATATTTTAAATGCTTGCAGCTTTTTTCTTTTGTTTTTTTCTTTTTATTAACTTTCAATGTGCTGCTGAACCTGCTAGCAAATATTACTAGTCAGTCCTTTAGCACAGCCCGCTTTCTCCAGCCATTTCATAGCCCCTTCTAGAAGTATATTATTACTCTCTGTGCTGACCTAGCATCTCCACTTAGGCCTGGTTCACACCTAGGCATTTTTTTAGTGCGTTTTCAAATTTGCAGAAACACACTACAGTCCATTTAACATGGTTTCCTATGGGTCACGTTCACATCTTTGCATTTTATGGAAAGGACCAGGGAATTTTTTTCTGGTTTTTGGTTCCATAGATTTTAATGGATCAAAAACGTGTATTGAAAAACGCACCTTGAATACGCAAACCGCAACCTGCATAGGTGTGAACTAGGCCTTGCATGTGCTGACTTCACTACTTACATAACCTTCTGCTGGGGCTGCTGATATCACATCTAAAATGGTGGTGTCCAGCAGCAGGAAGATTGTTATTGGTCTGGCAAAGGGGTCTTTTTAAAATTTTTAAAATTTTTTAACAGGAAAAAGTTAGTGACCCTGCCCCTAAAAAAAAAAAAAAAAAAAAAGCAAGCCAGACATGTAAAAAGACACATTCCTTTATCTAAACCAAAAAAAAGTAATAATTTTAAAATGACTTTATTTTTTCCTAAAACTCTTTATTTTCTCGGTTTAAACATGTTATATCTTTCTATTTTCCGTTGTGAAAAAAATATGGATTTATGAGATTTGCAATCTGTTTTTATGTAGATTTTACACAGCTTTTTTTCCCACAACTTTTTTGGAATTGGGGGTGTACTAGGGTTTAGTTATATATTATAGTATATGACTAATATTTTTGGTTCCAACCAGAAAAAAATAAATCTCATTTCTTCTTCAGAGAAAAAATTGGAGGGCAGCCTGCATTGGGGCCTATTCAGGCCTCTCTAGTGTGGTGCACTGTAGGAATGCTGCATTGTCCAATCATTGTGAACAGCACCCCAATGCATTAACCCAATGCACCGTTGTGCACTGCATTGGAAAAGTATGGTGCATCTGATTTTTGGTCCTTTCTGATGCGTTTAAGGCAACACACTTGAACACACTACAACAGAGAGATCTGAATGGTTCTTTATTTTCTAGCCAGTATTTCAAACTCATGATTATCTTAGTAGTCCCTGTGGATTCTTAATGTGTTTATAATATTTATAATATAGGTAAATTGCAGAAAATCAATGCAACAACAAATACATTAAAAACAACCTGTTAGTGTAGGAAAGCATGTTAAAATTGAAGTTCGGCCAGAAATGTAAACCCATTGATCAAAACTGCACGTCCCATGTCATGATAAATATCTGACTCACCTGATAAACTGTTATATTTTAAACTGTTATATTTGTCTTTAACAAAGTCCAAAACAGTCCTGGAACCACTCTGTATTCTGGTGACCAACTAATGTCTTACCTCACTGTGCAATTTTCAGCCTGGTGTATGTACTTCTTACTTAGCTACCAGTGTAAAGCAACACACCCTGTAGGTGAGATATTGTTCTTCCTTTAAATATGCAAAGCATGCTGTTGACTGAAAACATTTGTACCGTTTGTACTTTGCACTTTGTTCTGCACTCTTGTGATCCATAGGATATAAGTATGGCCAAAATAGCTTTGACTATACTTCTCTTATAATCTTTCCCAAAGTGAAGAAGATGAAGTCTTGTTTGGAGAGAGAAATACATTATAGGTACTCTGTCAGCAATATCTTTAGTTGTATGTTTATTAGTTCCATTCATATCTTTTATTTTGATAATCATCAGAATATACCTAGGGGTTGTTTACACTTGTGGCCATGGAGCAGTAAAAATATGTGGTTGACCCACAGTTTTACTGCCCCCCAAACCAGCACAGCACCCAGAGGAGTCTGTTCATATGCTAAGGCAAAAATTATACTCCCAGTCACATTTGTCAGGCAGTGCCACTGCCAAATGAAAATGCATTCAAGTGAATGAGGCCACACTGCAATCACTGTGCAATGAATGTGATTTTTTTCTGGTGGTGCAGCCTTTTCAGGGTTCATACAGGTGTCAACATATTGCCTTCCAGCTGCCTGTTAACTGCCCTATAAAAAGCGATCAACAGTGGACTGCTTTTCAGAGTGATGGCAAGGGCTGTCAGTTGTGTAAATGAGCACAAAAAAACAGTCAGATTACCTAATTATTATTGCTTTTATATATTTACAAACAGTGAGAAGCTTTGCAATTTAAAACCCCACAGTAACAACACAACCCAGTCTAGACTTCCAATTCCAAAGAAGACCTCACTGGTAGTCCATAATAAAAATATTGGAGTATTTGGTTTTCTTTACGCATTGTTTTTTGTATATATAAAAGGTATGTACAGTATGTATTACAAATATTTTATTACACTTGACCAGTAAAAGAAAAGACAGAAAACAAGTGTACCATTTTGGCTTCATTGTGGAAGGAGTTACAGAGCACAGTTCATTAGGAGTGAAAGTGCACTGTTACTTTAAGTCCTCTGCTCCATCAGCTGAAATCCTGGTCCCTTTACACTGGCATTGGAAGACTCAGTTTCTTTCCACGGAGAACTGTAAGTGCGGCAATATACACAAATCAGCCATTACCTTAAGCATATGTGTCAATATTAAACTAAACTGATTTTTTAAATAAACCCCCAAAAACTAGCATATTAAAAGACAAGTAAAGGTTTTAGTTTTTTTTTCGGAATAATACTTGCCTCGGTGGATGCAGCATCGGTCCAATGCTACATCTGTCCCCCGGCGCCTTCTGCACTGAGAACTGAGCGATCAGACATCACCGATCGCTCAGTTTTCAGAGCTCCCCGAGCAGAGAGCTGTAGACTGTCAGTCATAGCTCTCTGCTCCGTCATTGCTCATTGGAGCGCTGGGCTTTTGAGGGGGCGGGGAGGCTGGCTCAGTCTCTCAGTGGTCAGGCTCTTGTGATGATGTGGTGCCTGGACTGACAGCAGTGACGTCAGCAGAGAGCGGACTTCAGCTCACTCTCTGCTGAAAACGGGTCACAGGAGTGCAGAACGAATTGCACTCTTGTGATCCATAGGGGATTTGGCTGGACTTCTTTAAATATTATAATTGTGCAATACTTATGAAATGTTTATATCTGCCCCCTTATTTATTGCAGACTCAGCTGCTACTAAACTGTTTAAGGTCAGGTGACCTCTTACCCCCTAAAACAGCTGAAATGTCAGACTCAGACAGAGAAAATAAAGATAAACCAGGAAGAAAAAATTATCTTTAAAAAGCAAGACAGCAAAATTGTGATACATTTATACAGAATATTCAGATTCTTGCATAAACCTATTTGTGACTTTCTCTCTTTAACCACTTCAAAATTGGACACTTATACCTTGTTCCTGCCTAGACCGATTTTGAGCTTTCAGCGCTGTCGCACTTTGAATGGCGAATGCATGGTCATGTAGCACTGTACCCATATGAAATGTTTATTTTTTTCACACAAATATAGCTTTTTTTGGTGGTATTTAATCACCACAGATTTTTTATTTTTTGCTAAAAAAAAAAAACCGAAAAATAGACAGAAATTTTTTTGGAGAAAAAAAAAGCGTTTTTCTTTGTTTCTGTTATAACATTTTGCAAATAAATAATCTTTCTTCATAAATTTAGGAAAAAATGTTTTCTGCTACATCTCTTTGGTGAAAATAACACAAATCAGTGTATATTATTTCATCTGTAGGAAAGTTCTACAAACTATGGTATACATATCTGGAAATTGATGTACTGACAGCCTCTCATTTCTTGAGACCCAAAAATGCCAGGACAGTACAAATATCCCCCAAATGACCCCTTTTTGGAAAGTAGACAGTCCAAGGTATTTAGTAAGAGGCATGTTTTTTGAAGTTGCAATCTTTTGTCAGTTTTTTGGAAAATTAAAAAAAAAATTTCACAATTTTTGTTTTTATTTTGTACATACTGTTACCAGTGCAGTACAGCATCATCCTATAACTGGTGTGGTGGTGATCAGGGACACTGAATGGTAACAGCATGTACCATTTTTTTTTCATACTTTGACCAGAGCAATACAGTCTTTCCATAGTAACTGTACTGCTGTAGTACTCTAGGGAGGTGATCAAGATTTTTTTTTTACACACTGCGATTGCTTATAGCTGTAAATTTGATTGTTCATACGCAGCCATTTTTTACTGAATGAAATGTATTCATTCAGTGTTTCCTATTGTGATTAGCCCTGTTTGTACCATGTGATTGCTGTGACCAATCACAGCAAGAAACACAAATGTACAAAATTAATGAAAGCCATCCATTGTGTATAATTGTCATGTGATTGGTCACAGCAATCACATGGTACCGGCAGCGGACTGGTACACTGATCTGTCATCGGCAATTTCTCAGGGACACAGCGGGTGACATTGCGGCACTGAGTGGCCTGTGGGGCCCACGCAAGGAGTGTTCTGGGGAGGATGACGTCCACCCAGAACAAGAGAGCTTCCTGCTCGGCCTATAGACAAATGACGGCCGGGTGGGAAGCAGTTAAGGAATAGTTAAATAGGCTGGAACTGCCAACACAGTTCAAAGAGTCATTGGATATCTGTAAAAGCTGGCCATAGTTGCATATATTTCTTTTATACACCCAGCAAGCTACACAAAAGAAATTTAATAGGTACTTCCATCCATTATATAGCAGGCACCACTACTACGGTAATCTCCACTAGCTTCTGGATCCAGTACTGAGTAGTTGCCCTGCTACACTGTCTACACAAGAAGTCACCTGCTTGGCATCGGTGCCATTCGGGTAGCCCTTTGCTTTCTCTCATTGAATGTAAAATGCTCTCTGGTAGGCGGTGATGTCATGATCTTCACCTCATCCATTCAGAAAACACTTTGCTTTTTCTCAACAAATACAAAGTGTTCTCTGAATGGCACCCGTGCTGAGCGGGTAACCACCTGTGTTCAGTAAGCAGCAGTGCAGTGTCTCCGCCTGGGACCTAGAAGGTAATGGGAATTACTGTAGTAGTGGTACCAACTACAGTGATTTTCATGGGCATCTAACAGGTATGGGACATACTTACATTGGTCCAAGCTGGACCAATGGATCTATGTAAAAACTGCCATACCTGGAATTCAACTTTAAAGGAAAGGACAGAATCGTTGGAATTGCAAACCAGTCAGCTAATGAGAGTGAGCACTTTTGTTTCCTCCTTTTTTTTGGCCATTTTTGGTGCTTTGTATTTTTTGCTAGTTTTGTGACCTCCTTACCTTTAGTTATGTAGAGGTAGAAGAAGTCAAAGTAGAAGATGGTCTGCACAACTCCAGACACGACAGCTATTTGGTCATAGAAATTCTCAGTGTGGAAACGCCAAATCCAGTTGGCCAAATAGAGCAGGCGATAGAGCCCCAGGAAAAAGAGGTAGTGCGTAGTGATCGATTCTGCTTCCCCTGTCTTGCTTATCATAAAAAGCTGAGGCAGAATGGCCACAGATTCCAGATAGATGGAAAAAGTCCAGAGGATCTAGGAAGAATAATATAATGGTCACAACAAAAAGGATGGTTGGCATATAAAGATATTAACAAATTTTACAATCTAATTGTAGAATTTACCACCAAGTAATGCAAGTACAATATAGTGGGATATAAACTAAATTAATTGTTTTAAGTTTATCAAAAAAAGTGAAAGGGTGAATGTAGCCACCATTACAGGCTATTACCCTTTAAAACAAATGCAATAATCAATGCTGCCAATCACCAACACATTAAAAGCAGGACACTGATATCTAAACATTGCTATGATCTACACACACATCCAGCAGCTCACAGTAAAGCATTAAAGATGTCTTCAATCCAAGTTGGCTTCCTTCAGATTCCAAAATCACTATTCCATATTAGACTGAAAGCCATCATGTAATCAGATCATAACCATATTTACAGTAGTTTTAGTTGCTGTAACAGATTGAGGGCCAATTCACACCAGAATCACACAGGCATGCGTTCAGCGTTCCTGTGTGATTTCTGTGTGCTCCCCTGCAGTGTGATTTGGCAGCCCATTCATTTGAATGGGCTGCAGATTGCACCAGACTGCACAAAAAGCAGCGCATGTACTACTTTTGAAAAATGTGCCACACCAAATTGATGTGTGCATGTCGGTGAGTGTATTCCCCTATGGGAAACCCATGAAGTATAGTGCAGAAATGGGTTAAGCATTTCCTCGAAGCAGTACCAGGTATAGAAGGCCTCGTAGCAGTAGGAAGTGCCTAAGTACCTCATTGGGCTGTAGGCTGAAGTGATGGTAAAAGTGCGATCTGTGGCGTGATCTAGTCATCCACTTGAGCCTATGCTCTGAATTGTGGAATTTTACTGCAATTTTTGAAAAGTTTCACACTACATAAGTGAATACATTTCAAACATAATTCCTAGTTTCCTGAAAGTTTTCATTTAGAATGAATACTATTTAGAAAAGTGGGGTTACAGTATCCAGTAAAGGGTAAACCTGTCTTACCTGTCCATCTATCTGGTCCCTACTCAGGCATTCATACTTTACCCGTCACAGTGGGTATACCCCCGGGGGTTCTTCTGAGTTCCATAGGGATGGACCACGGTCCTGGACCTGTATAGCAGCTTATTCAATGTGTTGCACCATGTGCCAAGGTAAGTGCGCATGCAGGATCCAATGCCAAAGAAACATTATAGACCCTCCCCATAGTGTTGGGTCTGGGTATGGCTCACAAAGTAGCAAGGGAGAAGAGGTCCAGCATCTTAAGACACTAGTAAAAAACGGAAGTCTCATAGAGTGTGGTAGGGGTATGCCCAGGAGAACGTGTCCAGCAAAGCTTTTCCAGTGTCCAACCACCTGAAGGTACTAGCCTATAACCCAGTGTCTGGGAATATCCAGCCAATGCCCTGTGCTGTATGATTATAATAATTGCTTTGGCTCCCAAACCAGACTAGCCCACTAACATAAAGCACACTTTTCTGGCACACACCACATCATACATGAACTCCAGACCTGACTGCATGTGAAGCTTTAAATGTGAATAGGTCTGTGTGTGAATAGCATTAATAGGTACAGCTATGCTGTATTAAACAGAAACCACATCCTCAGCCCCAAACTATGCATAGCTGTACTCTGAATTAAGACTTCCAACTTTAGTTAAAACGGTTGTATATCCGCTGACACTTTTTCTTTTTTGTATATACCCCTGTAAGGCAAAAGGCATAATGAGCTAGTATGCATCGCATACTAGCTCATTATGAAATACTTACCTTAGAACGCGCAGGAGATTTCTTTCCCGGCAAGGTCCGGCAACTGCCGGGCCTTCAGCCGAGGATCCCCTGTGCGCATGCGCCGCTGCAGTCAGCGGCTCATAGCAAGGGGAATATCTCCTAAACCGTACAGGTTTAGGAGATATTTTTTTTTACCTACAGGTAAGCCTTATTATAGGCTTACCTGTAGGTAAAAGTTAAAAAATAGACTATACAACCGCTTTAAAACTGAAACTGTATTTCCTAGACAGTATTTCTTACCTCCAAAGGTGTAAATTCATAGTTTTCTAGGAATGACAGCCCAACAACTGGTACCAGCAGAAACTCCAGGCGAAATGTATCATTTTCACTATCATACGTCTTTCGGAACCTCAGATAGATGAGGTAAACTGTGATATATGCGCAGATAAGGAAGACGAACTGAAAAGAAGCAAAAACTTTATATAGTACTGGTTAAACACGCTTTAATTTACAACATGTTTCTATAACAAAATTTACAGCTACAAAATCTGATATTAAACCCATGGCTACGATGGGACCTGGAGCCACAAAGGTTGGGCTAACATTTTGGTATTTCTTCAGCTGATAAACCTGTGGAAGTCAAAGGGCTTACATGAATGCCATTTTTTTTATCCAATTTTTTTTTTGTTAATCGGTTTGTACATTTTACAAAAAACAAACAAACGAACATACCGATTAACTAAACTAAAAAGAAAATACCATAAAATGGACATCTGCATCATAATCTTGAGCAATTCTGTCATACAAATCTTGTTAAAGCATATGAGTAATAAATCAAAAGCAGTCCCTATAAAGACAAAGCTTCAGAATGAATGCCATTTAAAGGGTTAGTTCACCTTTACAGTATAAATGTAAAGGTGAACTAACATGGTACAGCACTCCCCTGGTCTGCACTGTATTTACCTTCCGGGATCCCGAGCTTCATGCTCCTGCAGCTGGTGGAGCGGTGCGAGGATTTGAAATTTCTGCTCTTCTATGGCCCAGATCAATTCACTGTGACAGCGCTGACTAATCGGAATAAATCTGGTCGGTTCTGAGAGCGCTGCATGGAGAGGAGTAAGGATTTCACATCCTAGGACCACTGCACCAGCTGCGAGGGACCTGACAGCTTAGGATTGTCAGAGGTAAGTACAGCGGGACCAGTGGGTAGGGAGGCTGTACTGTTCAGTAAAATGTTATAAGGCCCCTTTCACACTGGGGCAGTTTGCAGGTGTTATTGTGCTAAAAATAGCGCCTGCAAACCGACCTAAAACTGCCGCTACTGTGTGCCGATACCCAAGGGCTTTCACACTGGAGTGGTGCGCTGGCAGGAGAGAAAAAAAACTCCTGCAAACAGCATCTTTGGAGCAGTGAAGGAGCGGTGTATTCACCGCTCCTAAACTGCTCCTGCCCATTGAAATCAAGGGGGCAGCGCGGCTATAACGCACCGCTAGCGGCCGAATACCGCAGCTAAAACGACGGTAAAGCGGCGCGAAAAATAGCGCAGTTTTACCGCCGACGCCCCCACCGCCCCAGTGTGAAAGGGGCCTAAAGTGTTCTATATAAACCAGCGTTTATGTCAAAATACCCCAAACCCAATCCCCAACTATATAATGTGCAAATGTCCATTCAAACCTCAATCTTAAAAACTATATTAGTGCAGGGCGTGGCCTGGACATGGCAGAGTGAAGTCGCTTGGTGCTTGAGCTCCCGACTCCAGACTCAGTGAACGAGGCGGTTATGCCATTTACCCAGCTTTTTCCTACCCAGCCATGAGCTATCGCAAGAGAGGCAAGTACAAGGGATCTCTTAAGCTGAACCCGGCGGCTCAAATCGACCGATACCTAAAAGAAAAGTCCCGGTCTAGCCCGGAGGCCCGCACTGGGACAACACGTGGCGAGGCCTGCTCACCATCTTCGTCTTCTGGCAGCATTGCGGCTTCACAATGTATGAGCTCACAACACCTGACAGGGATCCCGAATGTGCTAATCCCATCGCTGTGCAGCCAGCCATGAACCGGTCCTTCTGCGCAGTTATCCAGAGATGATTCCGACATACGAGCACTGCTGAGGGCCCTACCCACCAAAGCGGACATGGAAGCTGTCCCCACCAAGGCGGACATGGAGGCACTTGTCCTCATAGTAGAGGAGCAGCACCGCCGCGATCTGCAGGAGATTCACGCGGAGGTCCATGAGATTGATGAGCGGCTGACTAAAGAGGAGGCCTTGGTGGGGGCTCTGGAGATCCAAATGGCACAGCTGGAGAGAACGCAGCAGAGATATCAGGAACAGCTAGCGGAGGTGCAGCTGCCTGCCAAGGACTTAGAGAACCGCAGACGCCACCAAAATCTACGCTTTAGGAGCATACCCGAAGCTACCGGCCCAGAGAATCCAATAGAAACGGTGCGGGCACTAATACATACAATACTGGATGGTGACCTTCCCGCCTCCCTGGAGTTTGATAGGGTACATAGGGCGCTCGGCCCTAGACATGCTGACATGGAACGACCCTGCGATGTGCTATGCCATCTACACTGGTACAACCACAAAGAACAGATCATGCGCGCGGCATGGCTCAAGGGCTCGGTGGACTTTGACGGGGCACAAATCTCAGTGTATCCAGACGTGTCCCGAGCGACCCTCCTGAGGAGAGCGATGCTGAAGCCATTGCTGGAGAGATTAAGCCGTGCGGAATTATCATACCGATGGGGATTCCCTATTCAACTGACCGTCTGGAAAGGAAGTGCCTCATTTACTCTGCGCAGACATGCCGAACTCCCGGACCTATTTACCTTCCTGGGGATGGAGCCGGTTCCGTTGCGGGACTGGCTGGGTTCTCTACCGAGCAGGGATCTCCGTCCGGCTCCCCAGAGCGCCCCGGTGGGTCTCCCTCATCGATCAGCCAGGCACAGACAAAGAGAGCTCACTCCGATAGGGAGAGGGGATCCTGAGCCGTGAGACCTGAGGTCCCATACATGTAAGTGACAGGCAGCGCGAGATGACTGTGTTACGGGACTCGAACTGTTTTCATGCCAATAAAATGGCTCAGGGATGTTGAATTAACCCCCCCTCCTCCAGCTGCCCGACCTCCCTCGGGGTTCCGCTCGGACCCCTGTGGTGTCCCCCCCCTGCCCCTAGCATTACTTCATCGTTAGCATGAGACTACTAATGCCGATCCCCCCTTCTCTCCAGGACTGAGATGTGTGGCCACACTAGGAAGATTGCACTCCCCCTTTCCCAGGGTATGTCATGGGGAATACCACCCGGTGCACAACCATGTTACCATCCAGTGGATAGGAGACTCCGGCAGAGAGGGGGTAGCTGACATAAGGGGTGGCTTGGCTACCCTGGGACAGAATGGGCAATGAACTACCGCAACTGCCTGAGAACTCACAATACATGCCATGAGGAAAGCCACTAGCAATCTTTCATACAGCAAATTGAGATGAGTCTAGCCCCTTCTCAGCATCTAGGAATAGATATGTAGCAGGTACATTGTGTTCAGGAGATGGAGGCGTTCGGGGGGGGGTTCTAGAACATGTCGGGAAGCCGGGACCAGGATGTTCTTGTGTTGTAGACGTGCAGCCCGGCACTGGCTCTTAGTGAACCCTGGATGTGACCCAGGGGCCTGTCTGTTAATGGGGGGGTCCCTGTGTCCCCACGGACAATGGTGATGGGCCCTCCCAGCAGGAATCACGCTGGGGGGTGGAACACGCTCAAAAAGATGGCTGGTGTGGGGCTGTACGTCAAGTTTTCTTTACACCAAGGATACCAGCAAATGGCACTGGGGGGGGGGGGGGTAGGGGTGGATGAGGTTATTGCTGAAATAAATGTATGTTCCCTATTGCACAGACATGCTCGAAGTTATGCTTTTTGTTATACTGTTTTGCTTCATCATTGCTCAAAAAGGTGCTGATCCTCGCCTGCTGCACACCCACAATGTTAGACAGACACAGGGGACTCCCATTGAGACCCCACTGGATTGTAATTAACTGAATGCAAGGAGTGGTGTGTGACAGGCGACATAGATCACACTTTTCAATTTCTACCTTGCCTCTTGGTTATTTTGATTAATGTTTAGGCTTCTTTTGCTTATATGCTGGTTTACGATATTTTTCTTTTTCCAGTTTCAATAGTTTGGGTCTGGTTAGGGAGCTCCTGACCCCCGTTGTGTCTAGCCACTACCCCATTTAGGATAACACCCCTCTGGGGCTCAGAGCAGGAGTCCTAAGAGTGTATTGAGACCAAGTCTCTCAAACGCTTTAGGCGTTTTAGCTTCCTGGGTACACTGCTACTCCAGTGACGAGCTGTCTAATTCTCCGCCTATCCTATCTGCTTTCCCCTACTCGCCTTTCCCCCCTCCTTTTGCTTTCCTCCTGCACTCCTTTCTACCTCACCCTCTCTCACCCACCCTCTCCCCCCCTTTTTTTTTTTCTTCTCCTCTTTTCCTTCTTCTTCTCCCTGATCGCCCCTCCCTCCAGCCTAGCTTAAAACATGAGCTCAACGGACACTCTCAGACTAATGTCCATTAACGTTAAGGGACTCAATACCCCGGAGAAGCGATCCATGGTGCTATCCAACTTGAGACAAGCAAAAGCCCATATATGCTTCCTACAGGAGACCCATTTTCGAGCTGATGGAATACCGAGACTCTGTGATCGCTACTTCCCGACTGTGTATCATGGGTGTTCGTCCTAATCTTAGTCCAAGGGGGTTAGCATATTGATACGCTCCGCGACACCGTGGATGCTGCGAGATCAGTGGAATGATAATGAGGGGCGGGCCCTGTTTGTGAAAGGGACTCTGGGCAGCTCCTTGGTGACCCTAGTGAACCTGTACCTCCCCAACACTGGTCAGATTGGATCCCTTGAGTCGACCCTGACGAAATTACAAGATTTTGCTGAGGGGGCGGTGGTTCTGGGGGGGGGGGGGGACCTCAACTTCACCATGGACCCCTCCTTAGACTCTTCTAGGCAAATTTCCTAAGTCTCCTATGCAGCACTCAAGCGCCTAAAGAGGAATTTCTATGCTTTCCATCTGGTAGATGTCTGGAGGGTTCTGAACCCGACCCAGAGGGATTACACTTTCTATTGACACCCTCATGATTCTTATACTAGAATCGATCTTCTCATGTTACCCCAGTCTCTACTTTCTAGGGTGAGATCTGCCTCTATAGGGTCCATCACTTTTTCGGACCATGCCCCGGCCTTTGTGGACATAGATATCCTACCAAATGCACCTAAACAATGGCAGTGGAAGCTTAATGACACACTGCTTCAAGCTCTTGAGGTGGCGGAGGAGGTTTCTAGGGAATTGAGAAACTTTTCTCCTCCAATGTGGACTCGGACAGTGCCCCCCTGATTGTCTGGGAAGCACACAAGTGCACTATTAGAGGAATTCTAATAAAAATTGCCACCTGTCTCAAGAAGGCAAGGATTCCGCAAACTCTGGACCTCTTAGAAAAAATTAGGGTATTAGAGTCCATGCATAAGCAATCCCTGGCTTCCCGAACACTTTTGGAACTCACAACCCTGAGAAACCAACTGAGATCCCTGGCGTTGGTCAGAGCTAAGGCAGTGATCGCAAAATGTAAACGCACTTTCTATGAACATAGCAAGTGTGGTAAACTGTTAGCGAGGGCCTTGAGGGCCCAGAGAGCACAAACTTTCATTCCTGAGCTTATGGGAGAAGGTGGTTCCAAGGTACACACCACAGAGGAGATTTCGGACCAGTTCCGCAAGTATTACACCTCATTGTACAACCTTCCGCACCAATTATCAGAGAAACTTTAATAGAAAGGGAGGCCATACGGGAGTATATCAGGAAATCTGGCCTTCCCCGGCTGCCTGATGAGGATTTAGCAACTATGGAGGAACCACTATCGGGAGACGAAGTAGCACTAGCCATGGCCCGTATGCAAAATGGTAAAGACCCAGGCCCAGATGGGTATTCGTTGGCATACTATAAGACATTCGGCGATATCCTGACACCGCATTTTCTAGCGGCCTATAACGACGCAAGAGAGGGGGCGAGTCTCCCACAGGACTCACTACGGGCCTTCATTTCTGTAATACCCAAGGAGGATAAGGACCCTTTGCTCTGCCAAAACTATAGGCCTATATCCCTCCTTAATGTAGATCTAAAGATCTTTACCAAGGTCCTCTCCATGCGGTTATCGGAGAGGATTCCATCGCTCATCCACTCAGATCAGGTCGGTTTTGTGCCCTCCAGAGAGGCAAGGGATAACACCACAAAAGCAATTAACCTTATTCACGCAGCCAATACGCAGGGAACCCCGATGCTGCTTCTTTCAACTGACGCCGAAAAGGCGTTCGATAGGGTGAACTGGCCCTTTCTGGTCAAGACCCTTTGTCACATAGGGTTATGCCAGCGGATGATGCACTGGATGTTAGCTATATATTCCAGGCCCTCGGCCCAGGTGAAGGTAAATGGTCAGCTCTCCCCCCCTTTGCTAACGGGACAAGGCAGGGTTGTCCCCTGTCCCCTTTGATATTAATCCTATCCTTGGAGCCTTTTCTCCGTACGGTGAAGGACAACCCTAACATATCGGGGATCCATCTAAATGACTCCCTGTCTCCCAAAATAGCAGCCTTCGCTGATGACCTGCTTTTTTTATATCTAACCCCCTAGTTTCCATACCTAATCTGATGTCAGAATTACGGAAATACGGTAGGTTGTCTTACTTTACGGTCAACTTCCAAAAATCGGAGGCTTTAAATGTCTCCATGCCGAATTTCTTGGCCAAGCTGCTGCGAGCAGATTTCCCCTTTAAGTGGGCAACCTCCTGCATCAAATATTTGGGCATCCGTCTACCAAAGAAGGTGGAAGACAACTTCCCTCTCAACTTTCCCCCCATGTTAGGAGATATCAAAAAAGACATGCAGCAGTGGCAGACGGGCATGTTCTCCTGGTTTGGTAGATGTAGTATAGTAAAAATGAATGTTATGCCCCGACTATTATACCACCTTCAGACCCTCCCCGTCAGGATTCCGAACGCTTTCCTTAGAGCAGCGAATCGAGCGTTGGTCATGTTCATTTGGGCTTGGAAACCCCCGCGGCTAGCTCAGTCAATTTTGCGTTTACCAAAAATGCTCGGTGGAATAGCTCTCCCAGATGTGGTCCTTTATCACTCAGCCTGCCACTTGACGAGAATCATTGATTGGTGTCACCATGGGACACTAAAACAATGGATCCAAATAGAGCGATGTATGACGGGAGTGGATTTGGAGGGATTGCCTTGGTGCCAGAAGAACCTATCAGCACCTATAAAGGACCATCCTACAGTAGGAGAGACGTGGGGATTGGCCCAAAAAATCTTTCGCGAGCACTCGATCGTGCCCACCCCCTCACCACTTACCCCAGTAATTGGGAATCCTGCTTTTAGCCCAGGAATGAATGAACCCAGATTCCAAGATCTAAAGGGGAGTAACAGATATCAACTTCGCCACTTCATCGGGAATAGGAAGTGGATGGCCAGGGAGGACATCATGGACGACCCCCTTTTGTCGAGCCTCTCCTTCTGGCAAAAGCTTCAATTAGCTCACTTTCTTGGATCACAGCCTCCTCCGGCGCCTTTCTTGAGAGCCTTGACAGCTTTTGAGCTTCTCTGCACAGAGCAGGATTCAGTGCTTTATGTCATTTCACTATCTTACCAACTCCTTATCTCACCCCCCAAAGGATTTAGACCTCCCTACTTAGCCAAATGGGAACGAGACTTGGGACTAGGGCTAAACGAGAGACAGGCAGAGAGAATATTTATCTTTACATATAAAACTTTGATCTGTGCCGCTCAACAGGAAGCAGGGTTTAAGGTTTTGTCACATTGGTACTACACACCAGACAGGTTACACCTTCTTCATATCTTCTGGTCTTGTAGACTCCTGGCTCCCTTCTGGTCGGAGGTACACCGCATCACACACAAGTTCACAGATCGAGAGCTGCCCAAGACTCCCAAATTCTTTTTACTACATCATCATGAAATACCGAGCAAGGCATACAGGAAATCAGTCCTGCCCTCACTGGTCACGGCAGCGAAAAGTTGCATCCCCCTGTTCTGGAAACGGACGGAGCCCCCGGGTATAGCAGTATGGTTGAAGAGGATAGCTGATATTTACAAAATGGAGGACCTTGTAGCAACCGACAAGGGACTTGGAGAACAGTTTTCCAAGAAGTGTTTCTATTGGCTTGAATTCTTCTATTCCGAGGAATACGCAGGGCTGGTGGCTTAAGTACTTGGTAATTTGGAAATCAGGGATGAACATTGAGAAACTGACGGTGGGGCTGGAGGAAGGGGCCCCCTCCCCTTTCTTACCGAGCCCCCCCATCCTTCCCTCCTCCCCCCTTTCCCCTCTCTCTCAATACTTTCCTTTTCCCTTTCTTCTTCTTTCTTTAGCTTTTTTACTTTCACTCTACTGCATATAAAAAAGGTAAAAAAAAAAAGAAAATAAGGAGTAGAACCTAATATTAAACGGGACACAGCGAGCCTCTTTCAATTAAAGACGAGATCAGGACTGTACAAGCTTATACAGTCAGGCCTTATTGTTTAATTTACAGGGTTTAATCGGTCAATATGTATTTACAGTCTGGAAAAATTGATGTGCCCGCTGTATTGATGTTTGTTTGATGCTGTTATCCTATCTCTTTGCAAATAAAGAATTTGAAAAAAAAAATTATTTTAGTGAAAACATAAACTTCCAATAATAGTAAAAAAAAGTGAAAATGTCAAAAAAATTTCAAATTTACAGTATCTCACAAAAGTGAGTACACCCCTCACATTTTTTGTAAATATTTTGTTTCAATGTTTTTATTAATGTTTTCAGGTTCACAGAGAGAAAACAAAAAACAAAACAATATAACCAATGAAGCGGTTACAAAGAAATATAATAGTAAGGCATACATTGCATCAAGATAATATCATTGCAAAGTAAGATAAACAGTAAACACGTCATTGTAGAGTGTACATAAATGATTTCCCAGGTGTCTGAGCTGTGGAGGATTGGGTTGGTGCATTTGGAGGGCTCTATATGGGAAATACAGGTAGACCATATGTGCCACCATTGCACACAAACACCCCTATTGGGAGCTTTACTGTGAATGGGTGGGGGCATTGGTTGTTTGTTTTCCCAGCTGTATTTGTTTACTGAAAGGCATAGTTGAGGCCCTCCCTGTTTTTTAGGGTTCTATCTGCGGTCAGTTCCTCCTAGGGGGCGGACCGTTAGGGATGATCTCTAGGTTACCTAAGGTATTAAGACCATCTGTAGAAGGTCTCCTAAAATGTTTAAGTTTGTCTGCGAGGCATTGATCATTGTTTTTTGTGTGAGTGGGAGAGGAGGGGGGGGGTTGATGGGGGTGGGGTGTCTGCTTGTGTTTGTATTGAACAGGTAGGCACATCGTGTCTTGTTTGGTCTCCTTGGGTCAGACGATTATGAGTTACATAGAAGATTGTGGAAATCTGTGGATTCCATAAAGTGTAGCCAAGAGGCCCAGGTTTTTTGGTATTTTGTTGGGGTCTCTTAAGCTTGGTGGATTAGATTCTCCATTTCTGCTATTCTCTCTATGCGGCGGAGCCATTCAGAGATAGTGGGGGGGGGGGGGGTTGGGGCTTCTCCAGTGGAGAGGTATGCATTGTTTGGCAGTGTTGATGAGGTGGAGGGTGAGAGATTTTTTGTAGGCAGAGTGGGGTATGGATGTGTGGTGAAGCAGGTATTGAGCCGGGGGAAAGTCTGGAGTGTAGGTTGTTATTTGAACGGTTAAGCGGCTGACTTCTTTCCAGAAAGTTTGTGTGAGTGTGCAGTCCCACCATATGTGTAGCAGGGAGCCTAGGGCTGAGTTGCATCTCCAGCAGAGCGGGGAGACATGGGGGTGGTATTTGTGGATCTTTTCGGGTGTCCTGTACCATCTAGAGTAGATTTTGAAACCATTTTCTTGTACTGATATGTTGATGGATCCCTTGTGGATATGGTCGTATATTCGTTCCCATTCTTCCTTGGGTAGGTCTAAGGAGAGTTCTCTTTCCCATTGCTGGCTGAGTTTGTTTGCCTTAGGATCGCAGCCTATGAACAGGAGTGAATATACGACCAAGATCAAGTGTCTTTGGGGTTCTGTGCTGGTACAGAGTGCTTCAAAGAGAGTGTAGTCTCTGTGCCATTTGGCGAGGGGTTTGGCACTATGGAGGAAGTGTCTGATCTGTAAGTATTTGAAGAACGGAATGGTTCGTTCAGGGAATCAGGAGGAGAGGAAACGTTAGCATCTTGTTATTATGAAAAAGGTGTTCCTCTCTAAGTGAGGGTTTGCAGCGTGGGTTATTCGTGTTGTGCTCCAAAAGACCAGGAGGAAATTTATTTCTTTTAGCGGCTTTAGAGACGAGTTCACCCCTGATTACGCATTTATGCACTGCCCACAGCGTGGCAGGCGTGGAATATGTAGATTCGTTCTTCTGGAAATACTGTGAGAGTAGCTTGGTGATTTTCTGCGATATTTCAATATCAATCAGTAGGGAGTTATCTAGGTGCCAGATCACGGATTTGGTGTGTGTGGTCGGGAATGTCAAGGTCATGGAGAAGGAGTTGTGGTCCAAGAGAAGCCTAGGGTCTATGGTTTCCTTGGTGAAGTGTGTCAAGCCGTTCTGTGATAAGAAGAAGTAGACAATCCTGGAATATTTGTTGTGTGGTGGGGAGAAAAATGTGAAATCCTTTTCGTTTCGGGTGTAGCGTACACCACGTGTCATGTAGGGTTTTGATAGCTCGAAGGGCTCTAAGTCATGGAGGATGTCCCTGCGGAGGTGTCTTGGGAGGGGGATAGGGCTACATTAAAGTCATCTACAATCAGGATACCAGTTTGAAAGGATGTGAGATGTTGCAAAGTTTTGCAAAAAAAGGGTACCTGATGTTTGTTAGGAGCGTACAGTTTAGCTAATGTGATAGGTCTGTTGTGTAACAACCCCTTGAGAAATCGTTATCTACC
This sequence comes from Lithobates clamitans, assembly GCA_037952925.1. Taxonomy (NCBI): domain Eukaryota; kingdom Metazoa; phylum Chordata; class Amphibia; order Anura; family Ranidae; genus Lithobates; species Lithobates clamitans. The sequence goes on from JBBGZY010000250.1 coordinate 2,752,830, forward strand.
CTTTTCGTCACGCTGGACATCTAGTACTTGGATAGGGCAGTGCTTGGAGGTCAAAATCGATACGCCCTTAGATTTAGAGTCCTCATTGGAGGTGTGGTAGGCTTGGGGACGTTGTCAGATCGAAAATGAGTTTTTTGGACAAAGACTGTGTGAGCTTTGGTCTTCTGTAAGGTATAGAGTAGTTGGGTTCTTTTTTCTGGGGTGTTAAGACCACGTATGTTCAGCGAGCAGAATTTGACCTGTAGTGGAGGTTAAGCTGGTTCGTAGTGTGCCATGTTGGGGGTACGGGGGTCTGCTAATGTAGGGGGCGCACTTTTGTAAATATTTTATTATGGGGGCGTGGCTTACGGCGCATGGAGTAAGACATTCTGACCACTCTCTCTGTCGAATATCCTGCATATTATAGTGCCTGCCTTCAGTTACCGCACCGCATCTGCGATATAACTACCTCCCGGTATACAGCACACTTCCAGCTATCATCCGGGGCCAGTCTCGCCCGCCGTGGACATGTCTAGAAGGGGAAAAGACCTCCTATCAGTGCCGGATCATGCTGGCCAAGATGGCGGCCATCTACCACGCTCAGCCGAGGAGGCAGCACAGAATCAGTTTGCTAAGGCAAACTACAAGGACCCTCCTCCGGCCACACCGACCCCCTTGATACCAGCAACGGTAGCGGATATTCCTGTTGTGCAGGAGGTGGATCCTAACTGGGTTAAAGAGTCTGCCATGTGGGACACAGTGAGTACCCCTACCCTCCTAGCCTCTCACCCTGAAGCCAATACAACAGGCGTGCAGGACCCTGAACCCACACTCAGGGAAATCCTGGCTGCACCTCCTGCAACCTTACCTTACATACGCTGACCTCTGAAGTTAAGGGTGTGAACATGGAAGCCCTAGTCAGACAGGACATGCAAAAGCTGAGGGAGCACACGGCTACTCTGGAGGGCCGCATAAGCACTGTGGAGGATGATATGGCGCCATTGCAGCGTGATGTGAACCATTTGTAATCACTAACTACAGCCCACACAGCCAAATTAGAAGACACAGAGAATAGACTGAGAAGAAACAATGTCAGAGCTGTGGGAATACCGGAAAGGACTGAGGGCAAAAACCCTGTTGTCTTCATTTAGAACTGGCTTACAGAAACGTTCAGCCAGGAATCATTTTCCTGCATGTTCGCAGTGGAACGGGCCCACAGGGTGCCTGCAAGGCCTCTACGCCCTGGTGAACCACCCAGATCGTTCCTGTTCAAACTATTGAACTTTAAAGATAGAGATGCTATCCTACACCTGGCTCAAACCAAAGGAGAGGCGATGAAAATTGATAATGTCCGGGTATTTTTATCCTAACTTTTCGGCTGAACTACAACGCCGGAGGGCGAAATTCATAGAGGTTAAGAAGCGTTTACGCTGCTTTGATGTCACCTACGCCATGTTATAAACGGCTCGATTGCGCGTGGCTGCAAACAACGAAACCCACTTCTTTGACAACCCGAATGCTGCTTCTGAATGGCTGGATCGCAAGGAGCATACCCTACGCAGACAGGCGGTGACCTGAATATCAGCTTATTCCTGCCCAGTTGGGCTGTATTGCTAATCTGAATACTCTCTTTCCTGCATTATTGGCTTTTCCTACTACAAGTTTTCCTGTTTAATTTACTGCCACTATTGATAGTGGAACGGCAAGCTCTTTCGGAACACTGGATTACCCAGAGACGTTGGGGCACCCATTTGTATCTGTCCCGCGAGGACTCTTAAAGTTAAAGTTCTTTCTCCCAAGTTTTATAGGGACTGTGGCTCCAAGTTCAGGTTTGGTTGAGCTACCTATCCTCACGGATGAGCCATAGCTGGCTATGCTGGGCCTCTCAATGGCTGATTCCAGTGTATGTTCTCCACAGCTATATTGTGACTGCCTATATATGTGACATTTTATTCTGTTATATGGTGTCCCTGGGGGTACACCCCTGCTCTACTCTGGGCTCATGGAAGGCCTTGAACCTCAGACCGTCATTATTGTTACAAATACTTATGCCACAGTGTTACCTTGTCCTAGATGACCCAGGCATGGGATGTATTCCTCCCCCATCTGGGCCAATGAACAAAGTCAGTTTTTATGGCAGTTAGATACGACTTGCTGTCCTGGAATGTGCGGGGGTTGAATGATAGTGTGAAACAGGTGGCACTGTTCTCCGCTCTAATATCCAAACGCGGGTGGTGTGTTTACAAGAAACCCACCTTCAATCTAATACCCAGTCGCTGCTTTGGCACCGGGGTTTTTTGACACAGTTTCACTCCACCCATACTGCTTATTTCAGAGGGGTCAGTATTCTTGTTTCAAAAAATGTTCCCTTTCACTTGATCCAATCCCATGTGGATGACCAAGGAAGGTATATCTTTCTGCTGTGTAAAATTGCTGGGGTAGTATGTATTATAGCCAATATATATATATATTCCTCCACCCTTCTCTCCAGACTGGATGGCTGGCGCAATTCCTGGCACCGCACTCCAATGTGCCTATATAGGCAATGGGAGATTTTAATAATCGTCTGAATAAAAGCAAAGACAAATTTATATTGAGTGGGGGTGGGCTTACCGGTGCTGCGGGCCCTACTCCATTTGCTAGACTGATCTCAAAGTTATGCGATGTGTGGAGGAATAGATTCCCTGACCGAAAATGTTACTCTTGTTACTCTGCTTCACACAAGGGACTATCCTGTATAGATTACTGCTTTAGTAACTCTATGGCGCTGTATATGATACAAATGACAGAATACCTCCCACAAAATATCTCTTATCACTCACCACTGAGAATACAAATTGCTGTTCCGGGTAACAATGGTCCCAAGTTATGGATGGTTAACCCTTTCTGGTTTAATCCCTTCCCACCTACAGACCCTCTCCCTAAGGGGATCAAATCCTTCCTATATTATAATAAGGGTACGGCTGACCATGGGGTGGTTTGGGATGCCCTTAAGGCACATGTCCATGGGCTTATCGTCAAACAAATCTCCAACATTAAAACGGCCACTAAGGAATGGGAAACCCTTGTGCTCAGGGAAGCACGTACAGCGAAGGAACGGTATAATATGAATCCTTCACCTGCCTCGGAACTTAGTTGGTTGGCTGCCCAATCTCTACACCAACTTACACCCTTACAGCTGCTGAGAACCCTTACATAACAGAAGTGCTTCGAGGAGGCGGAGAACACTGGGCACTTACTAGCAGTAATATCTTGGTCACAACATGGAGCATCACATATAGAAACTATCCAGGGCCCTGCAGGGAAGAAGGTGCGGGATGTAGCTCTAATCTTAGACGTCAGCCCCACGGAGGAGGAACTGATGCAATTTTTGTATCAGTGTACTCTTCCATCATTATCCACAGAGGGCCGTAAATTACTCAATGAAGCTATCACAATTGAGGAACTGACAGAAGCGGTGGCCACTATGGCCAATAGTAAATCCCCAGGGACTGAAGGACTACCTGCAGAAACGTACAAACAATACAGTGAATTTCTCTAGCCCACACTTTTGGAGTCTCTGAATGATGCTCTTGGGAGGGGGACTTGGCCTGTCTCTATGAGGGAAGCTATAATTGTAGTATTGCCAAAACCGGGTAAGGAGCCCTTATTGCCTGACTTCTATAGGCCAATATCGTTAATAAACACAGATATTAAACTACTGGCCAGGGTACTTGCCACTCATCTTACGAAACTGGTTTCATGACTCATACACCTTGACCAATCAGGCTTCATACCTGCACGCTCAATGGCACTAAATATTGGATCGCTCTTTCTAAATTTACAGCTTCTGGTTGACAACCCGGGCAATAGGGCTGTGTTCTCGCTCGGTGCTGCCAAAGCTTTTGACAGTGTCAAGTGGAGATACCTAGGGGTTCTTTTGCATAAGTTTAGAGTTGGGAAGACCTTTCTTGCATGGATTCAGCTGCTTTATGCAGCTCCCAGTGCGATAATACGCATTAATGAAGTACTCTCGGAAGCTTTTCCCCTACACTGTGCAACCACACGGGTGCCAATTGTCCCCTCTGCTCTTTGCCTTGGCGCTGGAACCTCTGGCGGCAATGGTAAGAGTTTCTCCAGCCATAGTGGGATTTTATAGGGGTGAGAGGGTAGACAAACTTTCCCTATATGCTGATGACACCCTAATATACCTAGGGGACACAGCAGGATCCCTGGAGGCTGTCATGTGACTGATAGACAAATCAACACTCTGGTCAACACTCAGGATTTGCCATTAATTGGCACAAGTCCTCACTGATGCTGTTGGACCCTTTGCCTGCAGCCCTTCCTCCTATAGCCTCCCAGGTTGACGTGGTTACGTCCTTTAAATATTTAGGGGTACAGGTGACAGGGGATGTAGGAGACTATCTCACATTGAATCTTAAACCTATCTTGCAGAAATTTAGGCAAAAGTGCTCCAGTTGGTGCAAGCTGCCCCTCTCTGTCACTGGCAGAGCTAACCTCATCAAAATGGTTTGGGCTCCCCAGTTGCTGTACATTCTCCACAACGCTCCGGTGTGGATCCCTCAATATTGGTTCGCCCGCATTGACTCCCAATATAGAACGTTGATCTGGAAATATGGAGTTGCTAGGGTTAAACTGACTACCTTACAATACCCCAAAGACCGGGGGGACTGGCGGTACCTCATTCTTTCACATACTTTATGGCCGCCCAGTTGCAGCACTTGGCTGGGTGGGATCTCCCATTGATGGTTGACCCCTCCAGGACATTGCTGATTAAATCCTCATTGGAGTTTTCCGCTTTGTCTCAGCTGGAAACGGCCCGGCCAGAAATGCCCGGTCAATGCCCTACAATCCAACTCCTACAGAAACTTTGGGTAGAATTAAAGCATAGATTAGGTATCACAGGGTTTTTTGCTGGTACCCCTATATGGCGTAATGGGTCCTATAGGAAACTGGCTAAACTTGGAAACTATTCTACTTGGATAGAAGCTGGAGATAAATATCTATCGCAACTTTTTCTCAGGCAGGAAGTGAAATCATTTGACGAACTTTGCGTGAAGTTCCCCTTGCTAAGTACTAGGTTCTACATGTACATGCAACTCGGTCATGCTCTCAGGGTTCAGGGTAGGACATCCATGTTTCAGGTAGAGGATTCTAATTTTTTTACGGATATTTTCTCCACCTCTGACAAGAAGGGGATCATATCTAAGATATATGCATTTTTATTGACGTATATACAGGCCACAGATTTGCTGCCTTGTGGAGAAAAATATGAGGCAGATGTAGGCCATATAGATGGGGATACTTGGGAACAGGTTTTAGAGGCTGGTCCACTTGTGTCAGCGGCACATAAGCTGTCTCACCTGTTTATTCTTCACCGTGCGTATCACACGCCGGTACAGCTACAAAAATGGGGTAGACGGGATTCACCCATATGCCCGAAGTATCAAGTACACCAAGGAACACTTATTTCAATGTTATGGAGATGCCCAAAACTAGTGAGATACTGGCAGGAAGTCATCCAAACTATAAACAATATAATTCAGATTCAACTTGATTTTACTCCAGTTACGTGCATTTTAGGTGGACTGACAGAAGAACTTTACTCCCCGACTACTTATATGGCTCTTGTTAGATTACTCTATGTAGCGAGAAAACTGATAGCAAGATATTGGTTATCCTCTAATATACCCATCTGTCAGCAGTGGATACAACAGGTTAACAATATATTGATAAGGGAAAAGAATACATACCTTTACAGGAATACCCCTAATAAATTTCAAAAAATTTGGAGGGAGTGGCTGGAGACTCCGGGGGTAGCTCCCCCTCAGCTCATACTTACTAGACTATTTCAAACTTGAGAGCGTCATGTCCGGCTCTAGATAAGGTGTCAAATGGACATTGGCAGATTGGTGCAATATGTATTTAGGTATGGAGGAGATGCATACACTTGGAGAGTTTGGGGGGGAGGGAACAAAACAAAAAATAGAAAATTCCTTTTATTGTTATTAGTGATGTTTATGTTTGTTTGGAGTTTACTGTTATGCCGCGTACACACAAGCGGACTTTACGGCAGACTTTGCCCGGCGGACTGGATTTCGTCAGACAATTCGATTGTGTGTGGGCTCACACACGATCGAATGGGCTTTGTTTTCTCAAAAGTTGGACGGACTTAGATTTGAAACATGTTTTAAATCAATCCGTCGAAATCGAGTCCGGTCGAAAAGTCCGCTCGTCTGTATGCTAGTTCGACGGACAAAAAGCCACGTTAGGGCAGCTATTAGCTACTGGGTATAAACTTCCTTGTTTTAGTCCGGCCGTACGTCATCACGTACGAATTCGACGGACTTTGGTGGATTGTGTGTAGGCAAGTCCGTTCATTCAGAAAATCCGTTGTAAAGTCCATCGAAAAGTCTGCCGGGCAAAGTCTGCCGTAAAGTCCGCTCATGTGTACGCGGCATTACTCTACCTGTGGTGCAGAATCCACTGTCGAGTTGATGTGGACTCTATGCTAACAAGTTAATACTTTATGAGACGGAAACGAATCTTTGATTGTCTACCTATTTTGTATGGAGTCTACAGTATACTTGATTGTGTTTTATATCTTTGTCTTTGCACAGTAAAACCGTTTTTTGATTAAAAAAAAATAAAAAAAATGTATTATATATTTTCATGTGACAACACTGAAGAAATGACACTTTGCTACAATGTAAAGTAGTGAGTGTACATCTTGTAACAGTGTAAATTTGCTGTCCCCTCAAAATAACTCAACACACAGCTATTAATGTCTAAACTGCTGGCAACAAAAGTGAGTACACCCCTAAGTGAAAATGTCCAAATTGGGCCCAATTAGCCATTTTCACTCACCAGTGTGATGTGACTCGTTAGTGTTACAAGGTCTCAGGTGTGACTAGGGAGCAGGGGTGTTAAATTTGGTGTTATCACTCTCACTCTCTCATACTGGTCACTGGAAGTTCAACATGGCACCTCATGGCAAAGAACTCTGAGGATCTGAAAAAAAAATGTTGCTCTACATAAAGATGGCTTAGGCTATGAGAAGATGGCTAAGACCCTGAAACTGTGCTGCAGCACGGTGGCCAAGACCATACAGTGGCTTAATAGGACAGGTTCCATTCAGAACCGGCCTCGCCATGGTCAACCAAAGAAGTTGAGTGCACGTTCTCAGTGTCATATCCAGAGGTTGTCTTTGGGAAAGAGACGTATGAGTGCTACCAGCATTGCTGCAGAGGTTAAAGGGGTGGGGGGTTAGCCTGTCAGTGCTCAGACCATACATAGCGCACTGCTTCAAATTGGTCTGCATGACTGTCATCCCAGAAGGAAGCCTCTTCTAAAGATGATGCACAAGAAAGCCCGCATACAGTTTGCTGAAGACAAGCAGACTAAGGCCATAGATTACTGGAACCATGTCCTGTGGTCTGATGAGACCAAGATATACTTACTTGGTTCAGATGGTATCAAGCATGTGTGGCGACAACCAGGTGATATGTACAAAGACAAGTATGTTTTGCCTACAGTCAAGCATGGTGGTGGGAGTGTCATGGTCCGAGGCTGCATGAGTGCTGCTGGCATTGGGGAGCTACAGTTCATTGAGGGAACCACGAATGCCAACATGTACTGTGACATACTGGAGCAGAGCATGACCCCCACCATTCAGAGACTGGGCAAGAGGGTTAAGGCAGTGCTGGAAAATAATGGTGGCCATACAAAATATTGACACTGTGGGCCCAATTTGGACATTTTCACTTAGGGGTGTACTCACTTTTGTTGCCAGCGGTTTAGACATTAATGGCTGTGTGCTGAGTTATTTTGAGGGTACAGCAAATTTACACTGTTATACAAGCTGTACACTCACTACTTTACATTGTAGCAAAGTGTAATTTCTTCAGTGTCATCACATGAAAAGATATAATAAAATATTTACAAAAATGTGAGGGGTGTACTCACTTTTGTGAGATATTGTATACAGTGGAACCTCGGTTTGCGAGTAACGCGATTAACGAGCGATTCGCAAACCGAGCACTGTATTTCTAAAATTCCTAACTCGGTTTGCGAGTGTTGTCTCGCAAAACGAGCATGATTCAGACCAAAAGCGGTGTGCAGTACCGCTTTTGGCCTGAGGTGGGGGTGCGCCGGAGCCAAGCTGAGCTGAAAGTCGCCGATCGGCGCCGTTCGGAAATGCACAGAAAGGCCCGAGGACAGTTCGGCTGACCTCGACAAACCTCAGAAAGGCTCGTGAATGGAGTCTTTCCGAGGTTTGCCGAGGGCCGCCGAAGTGTCCCTCGGGCCTTTTCGGCCATTTCCGAGGCTCTCCGGCGCCCCCCGCCTCTGGCCGCATGCGGTATTGCATCCCATTGAAGTCAATGCGGAACAAATTATTTTCGTTTCCATTGACTTCAATGGGAAAACTCGCTTTGATATGCGAGTACATTGGATTACGAGCATAGTCCTGGAACGGATTATGCTCGTAATCCGAGGTTCCACTGTATAATCAATAGTCCAGCAGTGTTTCCACCTCTGTGCTCAGTGTTCCTAGGATGGGTAAAAAAGGCTTATTAGAAAATTATGACTCCTTATATACAGTGAGTAAAGAAAAGAATCATCCCTCTTTAAAATAATCACATTTTGCTGCTTTGCAGCCTGAAATGAAGACTAATACTCTGTACACACGAGCGGATTTTCCGTTGGAAAAAACTTGGATGGTTTTTCTGACGGAATTCCGCTCAAGCTTGCCTTGCATACACACAGTCACACAAAAGTTCTCTAAACTTTCGACCGTCAAGAACGCGGTGACGTACAACACTACGACGAGCCGAGAAAATGAAGTTCAATGCTTCCGAGCATGCGTCAAACTGTTTCCGAGCATGCGTAGGAAAATTTGTGCGTCAGAATTTGTACAGACGATCGTATTTTCGGATAGGAACTTTTCCCGACCAAAAAATAGAGAACATGCTGTCAATCTTTTGCTGGCTGGAATTCTGCCAGCAAAAGATCGATGGAGCATACACACGGTCGCATTTTCCGACAAAAAGCTCTCATCGGAGTTTTGCTGGTGGAATTTCTGATAGTGTGTACGCAGCATAACAGTTTCTGTTTTATCACCCCCTTGTGCCAGTATTTTGTTGAACCACCTTTTGCTTTAATTACAGCCTTTAGTCTGTTTGGATATGTCTCTACTAACTTTGCACATCTAGACTTTGCAGTATTTGCCCACTTTTCTTTGCAGAACTGCATAAATTCAGTTAAGCACTTGCCGTCCGGAAGGTTGTGCGATGCTGTACCCAAACAAAATGTATGTCCTTTTTTCCCCACAAATAGAGCTTTCTTTTGGTGGTATTTGATCACCTCTGCGATTTCTATTTTATGCGATATCAACAAAAAAAGAACGACAATTTAAAAAAAATATATATATTTCTTTTTCATACATCATGGGATACAGAGTTAGGCTAAAATTCATAACCTGCTGGGTTATACTTCATCTCCAGGTGAATGGACACTGGTAGACCAAGGGTCTTTAGGAAGGAAGTGATCCCCTATATAACCCCTCCCATACAGGAAGTACTTCAGTTGTTTTACCAGTGTCTGCAAGGTGGATGGCACAGTTGTTTGAGCTCTCTGAGCTCCAGGTCTCCTGTCCCACAAACGGTTCTTAAATGAATCAAGGGATTGACCAATCTGATCCATTTATGCCTGTAATGTGGCCTCCGTGCTCTGGACCCTGCAAAGTGGAATCCTGGACACCACAGCGCTAAGGCATTCCTACAGGGTGCTGTACAGGTCCAAGGGAGTGGACCCTAAACATGAAAGGGGTACCCAGTCCTTGAAGGTCCTCAAGTGACAGGAACCCGCCGTGATGGGTGAAGTTTTGGGCTAGCTGTGGGTGTTTGCAAAGTGTACCGTTTTTGCTTGTGTCTGGCTGTTGTTTACCTGTATGATGGCGCACGACGGTTCACCATGGCGCACATGCGTTCGCAAGAGCGCCGCTGGGCTCAGCAGTTTGTTTGGCGGCCATGGCGCACACGGCTTCGCCGCACATGCGCCGTAGCCTTTATCTGGGTGTACGAAGATTTGCGTCATAAGCGAATACAGCCACGCCCGTTCGCCTGGACCACGCACGTGCGTGCGCACGCATGCACAGAACGTTCTGGCGCACAGCCAGCTTATTTAAGCTGTGTATGCCAAGCATGCGGTGCTTCCAGAAGGCAGCTGTGGGCCACAGAGCAGGCTCTGAACCAGGCATTTGCAGCGGTTCTTTTCTCCTTACCTGGGTCACGTGAGTCACCAGGTGTTGCTTGGCAGGCTAAAGGTGCTTAGCAGGATTGTTGCATAGGGGCCTGGTGAGCCCTATTAAAGGGTCTCCCTTCTGAAGTGTGTTAATACTACACACAGGTACTCTCTTTTTGTGGCTAGTAAATCTCTTCAAAAAAGAGGAGCGGGACTAACACTACAGAGAAGGGCACACCTATGTCGTCAGTAGTTCCTGTTGAACCTAGTCGTATCCCTAGTGTTTTAACCCCTGAAAGACCCGAGGTTTCTGGGCAATCTGAGCCGCTGCGCCTATCTGGTATTGTGCTTACAGTCAATGCTGCTGGTTCACCCTTTATCACCCAGGATGAACTGTCCTCGGCCCTAGCCGAGGTTAGAGCAAAGGATTACTGGCATTATTGCCTACATCCTGCAAGTTGGCAAGAAGAGTGACAGATCTCCCTCCCCGGAGCCTCCTAGTTTGGAGCAGGAATGGGTTGAGGATGGGGAAGAGCTAAAAGCTCCGAATTCTGTGGAGGGCCTGGCGGATGAGTCTGCTTCCGAACAACAAGAAGATATCCAGTTGATGTCTGCCTCTCAGTCGCAGAGGCTTTTGATCCTGACTCTTACCGAAATGGTTCGTTCTACCTTTACGTTGCCTCTTGCAGAGGTTACTGAGCCCCCCTGGTCCTCTTTGGGGTCCCTGAGGCCTCTTCAGGCCACACAAGCTTTCCCCTTAACCCTCTGTTGGAACAGGTGGTGTATACTGATTAGGAACATCCTGACAGGATTTTTGTTCCTCTTAAGAGGTTTTCCCTTTTATAACCCAGGGATGAAAACTTTGTTAAGAAGTGGAGCATGCCAGCCGTAGATGCAGCAGTCTCTTACTTAAACAAGAACTTAACTTGTCCGGTAGATAACGCACAGGGCTTGAAAGACCCTGTTGACAAAAAATTGGAGTTATTATTAAAGGCTTCCGTTTCTTTGGCCATTTCAGCTATTCAGCCAGCTGTGACAGCAATTGGTATCTGCCAGTCCATAAAGGATCAGGTCAGATGGCCTGACAGGCCTAACCGGGAGGATGATCTGGCTAAAAATAAGACAGATATTCTTCGAGCGCTGTGTTTTGTTGGTGACGCCTTAAAGGATTCAATACAGCAGGTTTCTCGTTTGGCTCTATTGTCTGTACATATGCGCAGACTTTTGTGGCTTAAGAACTGGTCAGCCGAGCTTCCTTGTAAAAACTTATTGGCAGGTTTCCCCTTTGATGGGGAACGTTTATTTGGTGATCATTTGGACAAATATATCTCAAAAATTTCCGGAGGGAAGAGATCTCTACTTCCTGTGAAGAAAAGCACCAGGTGTCCCTCGTTTAAAACTTTAGGGACTGCTTCCTCGAGTATCTCAGCGCCAAGGCAGTCCTGCGGCCAACAGGGCACTAGAGCCCGGGGCAAGCCGCAAGGCCAGGGCCAGAAAAAGGGCTGGATCCAAAACTCTTCTAAACCCAGCACCAAGCCCCCCTTTATTAGGGGACACCCCCACTCTATCGGGTGGGGGAAGGCTGCTCCACTTTGCGGACATTTGGAGACTAATAATTCAGGACGAGTGGGTCACCTCAACTATACCCCGCGGTTACAAGCTGGATTTGTGGGGGGTTCCCCCTCAGAGGTTTTTAAGATCCAGCATTCCCTCAGATCCTCCAATAAGAGACTTATTGCTTCAGGCACTACATCATTTAGTGCATCAAGGAGTGATTGTAGAGGTTTCTGTATCCAAAAGGGGTACAGGGTTTTACTCGAACCTGTTTATGGTTCAAAAACCAAAAGGGGACACAAGGCCCATTTTGGACCTAAGACCCCTGAACCAGTATCTACTGATCCAGTCCTTTCTGATGGAGTCTGTCTGCTCAGTAGTAGCCTCACTCCATATGGGAGACTTTCTAGCCTCCATCGATATAAAAGACGCGCATTTACACGTACCTATCTTTCAGCCTCATCAGAGGTTCTTGCAATTTGCAGTACAGAAACGTCATTTTCCGTTTGTGGCTCTACCCATCGGGCTTGCTACAGCTCCCAGGGTGTTCACAAAGGTCCTAGCACCAGTACTGGGTCTTTTAAAGGCCCAAGGGATCTTGGTGCTCGGGTATCTGGATGACCTGCTCAGAGAGCACTCATTACAGGCTCTAGAGCAGAGCATAACATGCACAGTGCGGTATTTGAAAAGCTTAGGCTGGATCATAAATACCGAAGAGTTAGCCTTGAAACCAGCTTAAAGTCTAAAGTATTTAGGTCTGATCCTAGATATGGTCCAAGCAAGGGTATTCTTGCCACCCACAAGGATCTGTGTCCTGAAGGATCAGGTGCCTCAGATAAGGGGCACCAGACAACACTCGATTCGGCTCTGTATGAGCCTTCTAGGGAGGATGGTATCCTCCTTCGAGGCAGTGCCCTATGCCCAGTTCCAGTCCAGGCCTTTGCAACAAAACATCTTTTTGGCTTGGAACAGAAGAGGACAAGCCCTGGATTATCCAACGTTCTTATCCCCTCGGGCACGATTAAGCCTAAACTGGTGGTTGCAGGATCAGAACCTGTGAAAGGGAAAATCCAGAGTACTGACTACAGATGCCAGTCTCTCAAGCTAGGGAGCGACCCTAGAGGGGCACACAGCTCAGGGGAAATGGTCAAGGACAGAACAGATCCTGCCCATCAACGTCCTGAAGTTACGGGCAGTATGTCTGGCCCCACGGTCCTGGACAGTGGAGCTTCAGGACTGCCCTATCAGGATTTAGTCCGACAATGTCACTGCAGTGGCTTATATAAACCACCAAGGTGGTAACAGGAGTCGTTCAGCTCTGAAGGAGGTGAACCACATACTAGCCTGGGCAGAGGGGCATGTGCCAATTCTATCGGCAGTCCATATCCCAGGAGCAGAGAACTGGAGAGCAGATTATCTCAGCCGCCAGCAGATCTGCCCGGGGGAATGGTCCCTACACCCAGGGGTGTTCCAGGAAATTTGCCAACATTGGGGGTGGCCAGAGGTCGACCTACTGGCATCCAGGTTCAACAAGCTACAGCAGTTTGTATGCCGAAGAGATTCTCTGGCAATCAGAGCAGATGTTCTGGTAGTTCCATGGAGCCAGTACTCCCTGGTTTATGCTTTCCCTCTGATCCCTTTCCTTCCACATTTGTTGCACAGTATTCGGAGAGAGGGGGTTCCAGTCATTCTGGTGGCAACAGCCTGGCCCAGAAGGCCCTGGTTCCCGGAGATTGTGAGACTGACAATAGACAGGCCATGGACGCTTCCACGTCGCCCCGATCTACTGTCTCAAGGTCCTATATTCCACCCCAATTTACAGTCTCTAAATCTGACATGGCTATTGAAGCCAGGGTGTTAAAGGACCGTGGCATCTCGGGACCAGTGGCGCCTACTCTAGTGAATGCTAGATAAGCTGTCGCTAGGAAGATCTATCATATGGTCTGGAAGACTTATATTGCTTGGTGTGAAGCCAAAAAATGGCATCCTCAGAAATACGTGATTTGGAGAATTCTCTCTTTTCTACAGTCAGCTGTGGAAATCAGATTGGCTTTGAGTACAATCAGAGGTCAGATTTCGGCCCTGTCAGTATTCTTCCAAAGGCCTTTAGCCTCCCATTCACTGGTTCAAGCCTTTATGCAGGGGGCAACCCATTTGCTTCCCCCATTAGGTCACCTATGTGTCCTTGGGGCTTGAACTTGGTGCTGTCTGTTTTACAGAAACAACTATTTGAACCCATCAAGGAAATTCCATTAGACTTGCTGTCACGCAAGCTAGTCTTCCTGATGGCCATCACCTTGGCTAGAAGGGCATCGGAGTTGGTGGTCCTTTCGTGCAGGGAACCATACTTGATTCTTCACCACGACAGGGTCGTGTTACGACCTGTTCCATCATTTTTGCCAAAAGTGGTGTCAGCCTTTCATTTAAATCAGGACATTATTTTGCCTTCTTTTTTCTCTCAGCCTCGTTCGGCGGAAGAGAAACGACTGCATTCCTTGGACATTGTCTGGGCAGTCTAGGTTTATTTGTCTAGATCTGCAGAGATCCGAGGATCAGACTCCTTTTTTGTTTTACCAAAAGAACCCAAGAAGAGGCAGGCAGCTTCCAAGGCTTCCATTGCCAATTGGGTCCGTCAATTGGTCATTCAGGCCTACAGTCTGACACATAAAGCTCCTCCCTTTAGGGTTAGAGCTCATTCTATTAGGGGTGTTGGAACCTCCTGGGCTTTTTGCCATCAGGTATCTGTGGCTCAGATTTGTAAGGCTGCTACCTGGTCTTCAGTGCATACATTCACAAAATGCTATCAAGTGGATGTTCGAGCAGCCGAGGATTCGGCTTTCGGCCACAGTGTACTGCGGGCTGCCGTTTAAAGTCTGGCTATTGTTTGGCAGGGTGTCTCCCTCCCCTCAAGGCTATTGCTCTGGTATGTCCCAGCAGGTAATGACTATCATGGGACCAACTCTGTGTCCCATGATGTATGAAAAAGAAAATAGGATTTTTTTCGTCATACTTACCTGTAAAATCCTTTTCTTTCAAAAGTGGTATTTTTCATACAATTTTTGGATCGTGTGTACGGGCCATTAGCCAGGGTTGTATTTGTATTTTTACACAACAGCCTAAAAAAGGGTGTAAAGTGACTCCTGAGTCCAGAGAATCTAGAAATTCGATCTCACAAAGTCATCATGACTGAAGGGATAGTGTGCAAGAGAAGCATCTCCATAAAGGTAGGCAGGACATGGAAGACAGACCCTAGTTCTATACTGGTGAAACAGAGGCAACCGTATAGCGCTATGCATAAAATAAATTATGGCATTTACTCTTCCTTTAAGAGGGTACTTGCAGCAGGAGGTTAATTTGCCCTTTCTGCCAATAAACCAAAGAGACACAGGTCCCCCTCCGACAAGCGTATTCTGCCAGGCAGGGTCTGAGGCACATCTATAAATGTGAAACTCTCCTCTCTGTCCAGAGGCTACCAGTTGAGGGAAAGTGGTTTCCAGGGGATTGTCCTTAAAGTATTTAGCATGTGTAAAACTCACAGTATCGTCTAGTGCAGAAATCAGACTACCTCTACTTACACAAGAAGGACTCCCATCCCCTTTCAGTGGTGAAGATACAGCAGTACCTTGTTTATGTCTAATTTATTCTGAACCAAGAGACCTGAGACAGGATCCCACAATGTAGAAAAAAACATCTGTTCTGGGTGGCCTCAAAGCAGCCCCAGAAATAAGGATTCTCCAATATGAGACCCCTATTTGCTAAATATGGGGAGAAGAAAAATCCATACTACATTGATGGAGAAGCTGAGTGGCCACACAAAAGACAACCTGGCCCATAAATGTAAACATGTTAGACTTCTCAGCAATTAAACCTGCAATTACATAGAAAGTGGCAGAAATAGACCAAGAAGAGGCAAGGGAAGTCTCTAAGAGGAGGGTGCCCCAATGCCCAATGCTCCTTCATGGGAAGAAAGATGTTGTCCAATACAATACACAATGGCAGGAGATTGTTTTAAGCAAACTATAGATTAATCAATTTCCTTCCTTTCCACCACAGGTGGAAGGAAAGTAGATCGCTTGATTTCCCCATCAACACAGCCAGTGTATTCTGCCAGCGGGGGTGGCGTGGGGAGCCTGGCTGGCAGTAATAGCATATAGAAAAGCCCTACAGGCTGGTTGTCCCCAAGTCGATTGATGGATCAACCTGTGTACAGTCGGCCTACTCATACAAGGATCGAAATTCGTCCATTTTCTGCTGAACCGGCCGAATTTCGATCCATGTATAGCTTGTTTTTTATTTATTTATTTTTTATTTATATTTAAATAAATATATATATACCTGCTCTGTGCAATGGTTTTGCACATCCTCTTTTTTTGGGTCCCCCGCCAGTGGTCCTGGCTCCTCCCCCCTGCCAAGTGCCCCCAATACCAAGCCTTTTGCTTCAGAGGCACTTGAGCAGGCTTTGTTTTATGAGCCACACTCCTGTGAATGGACATTGTCCATTCACACACACACAGCGCAGCTTGGCTCTGTCCCCCTGCTCTCTCCTCATTGGCTCACTGGCTGTGATTGACAGCAGCAGGAGTCAATGGTCCCCATTGCTGTTTGAGCCAATAAGGAAAGAGAGAGTTGGGAGAGCCACTGCTCTCATGGACATTGCTGGATCGAGATGGGGCTTGGGTAAGTACTGTATAAGGGGGGCTGGGAGGGAGCTGCATCCAGAAGGTTTTTTACCTTAATACGTAGAATGCATTACAGTGAAACACCTTCTGCCTTTAGAACCACTTTAGACTTTACTAAAAGTTTGAGATCAGCTTTCAGTATGGTGGGGGTAGTGATTACTGATCTTTCTATTTTACTGTCACAAATGTATTGATGGGATTTCCCCATGCTAGTGTCTGACTAGTGCCTGCTTCTGCCTTCTGGGTCTTGTGATTAGTCGATGCCTGTCAGGAACTTATGGTGAGGACAGGCATTAAGGTGCAGTTCAGTTCATCTGCGACCAGCACAGGTTTTTGCTCAAAATGTAATGTTTAGTGTTCTGATGGCATACGTATGAGGTTAACCCACTAAACTTATCATTTGCTCATTCCAAAATAATCATTTTTAGGTCATCTTTGAATGATTCCGTTACTTTTTATACCTATGCTTTTTAGCAATTGGGAAATCTCCCAATAGTCTTTTGCTTTGTTTCCATCAGCAAAGGAGTGACACTCTGTACTCTTTAGCAATCATGTCATGGGTAAGTGTCTCCATTGACACTGTTACATGGCCCTAAAGAAACACTGGTGCCTATTTGTGTATCTACTGTATATCAGCTAAAAAATTAAAGTCCTATCTATCCTGATAAAAGATGTATATGTTAGAACAGCCAAGAATGGAGGAAGTTAATTGGCACACAATTGAAATGACTGAAAAAATAATTAAAAATATATCATTCACACTTATGTGTTTTTGGCCGATGTCTTTTCCTTTTGAAATGGATGGAAACGCATCAAAATGCATGGTAACCCATGATGTAACGTAGTGTTATGCTAGAAGCTGACTTCCTGTAATGTGACTGGACTCACAAGAGTGAGATCATAACTTCTTGCAATAAACTGACAATGCTGCCTTTGCTGCACTGAAGTCCCAAGCAGCAGTGTCAGCTCTGACCGAATATCCCGCCCGCTGGACTACAGAACACCTCCCTTCCTCTTTATCTCCAAAACTGAACATAAGAAAGCATTATTCATGCCTTAAATTTCCGTACCTTTACATGCATTACTTATTGTTCCTTACCTTCATGACAGTGTTGTAGATGGATATGAACGAAGTAAACAAATCCAAGTAACGTGTGGTAAACACAAGAGCAAATAATAGCTGGCTTTTCCCTGATATTCCTGAAAGACACGGTATATAAGGTTAGATTTTTCCACATGGTCATTAAAAATATTGTTTTTAATAGTAAGACCTCCATTTTAGAATTTACCCGCCTTCCAAGTAAATAAGAAGATATTTGTACAAATAGGCAGAGGCGTAAGGAGTTGCCAGCATTTGCTGAGCAGTGCTGGAGTCCACCTTTTGCAACAAATAATGAACACACCCATAAAAATGAAAAAGGTGCATTTGTTATTTTTTGCATAGGGGCCTGGAAAGCATTGCAACCACGATCAGTGGATCATGGGTGCAATGGTCTGACTCCCACAGAATATATTTGCAGCAGCTGGCATGTACATAGATCATGTTGCTTGTGTTCCATTGAGAACCAAGAGTCCCTCTTCTGCGGTGGTGGACAGAACTAGTCATTTTTTCATTCATAGATTCTTCTGAATGAATGATGCAGCTGTGTGGGCAGAGCCACACACACAGCCATGCCAATTTCAAACTTAATAGGATCCAGTGGGGGGAAGACCCCCCCAACTCTGTAACGGGGGTAATGGCTTTAGGGTTTGGCGCTGCAGACAAGACAATGCTTTATGTTATCCCTAATATGGGTGTAACATGAAACATGTTCAGAAAGATGGAGTTAGCTGTTAAGGCTCTATTCACACTTCGTGTTTCCTGAACGCACGACATAGCACACATGAAACGTGCATTTTGCCTCGCATTTCAGAAATGTGCTGCAAATGTGCAACGTGTTTTCGTTGCCACTAATTGATAATGGCATCCCAAATGTGGTTAGCAGATGTGAGGCAAACGTGCATTGAAAAAACATGCGACAATCCATCCCAAAAATGGTTCTGGAGCCTCTTTGGCGTTTTTATTGCACATAGAGCAGCCCATTCAAGTGAACTGGCTCCCCTATGCATGTCATGTAGACATGTGTGAAAAACGCACAACAAAAAACCTTGAATGGGATTGTGTGTTCCTGCTACGCACAAGTGTGAATGCAGCCTAAACCCCACTGAGTTGGTTTGGGATGAATTGGACAGAAGGGTGAAAGCAAAACAACACAAATGCAACACACTTGTGGAAACATCTTCAATAGTATTGAGAAGAACTTTCTTAAGAATATTTGTTATATTTGCAAAAGACAATTACAACCCCAATTCCAAAAAGTTGGGATGCTTTGTAAAATCTACGAAAAAAAAAAAATAGAATGCAAAGATTTGTAAATCTTATAAACCCATATTTTATTCACAAAATAAAATAGAAAATATATCAAATGTTTAAACTGAGAAAATGTAACATTTTAAAAGAAGGTAGTTTTGAAATTGATGGCAGCAACACTTCTCAAAAATTTGGCGCAGGGCTATGGTTACAACTGTGTAGCATTCCTTCTTCTTTTAACAAGACTCTCTAAACATCTGGGAACTGAGACCAGTTGCTTGAGTTTTGGGAGACAAATCGTGTCCTGTTCTTGCCTGATATAGGATTCTAACTGCTCAGCAGTTCTGGATCTTCTTTGTCGTATTTTTCATTTCAAGATGCTCCAAATATTTTCAATTGCTAAAAGGTCTGGACTGCAAGCAGGCCAGTTAAGCACCCGGATGACTCTTCATCTACGAGGCCATGCTGTTGTCACAGATGCAGTATGTGGTTTAGCATTGTCTTGCTGAAATATGCAAGGCCTTCCCTGAAAAAAACATTGTCTGGATGGCAGCATATGCTGCTCTACAACCTAGATACTGTATATCTTTCAGCAATGATGGTGTCTTTCCAGATGTGCAAGCTGCCCAATCCATACCCCCCCCCCCCCCATACCATCTGAGATGCAGGCTTTTGAACTGAGCACTGATAACAAGCGGTAAATCCCTCTCCTTTTTTAGTTCTGGGAATGTGGCGCACATGGTTGCAAAAAGGATGTCAAATTTCAATTCATCTGACCACAGAACAGTTTTCCACTTTGCAACAGACCATTTTACAGGAGCTTTGGCCCAGAGAAAACGTTTCTGGATCATGTTCAGATATGGCTTCTTCTTTGAATAGCAAAGCTTTACCTTGCATTTTTGAATGGCATGGTTATCTGTGTCCACAAACAGTGATTTATGGAAGTATTCCTGAGCCCATGCAGTGATGTCCATCACATAATTATGCCTGTTTTTAATGCAGTGCCTTCTGAGGACCCGAAGATCACGGGCATCCAACATTGAGTTGCGGTCTTGTCCCTGGTGCACACAAATTTCTCCAGATCCTCTGAATCTTTTGATGATATTATGTACTGTAGATGACACTATATGTAATGTCCTTGCAATTTTACGTTGAGGAACATAATTCTTGTTCGACAATTTTTCAATGCAGTTTTTCACAGATTGGTGATTGCCCATCTTTACTTCGGAGACACGGGGGGAAATTTACTAAAACTGGTCCACACAGAATTAGGTGCAGCTGTGCATAGTAACCAATCAGCTTCAAACTTCAGCTTGTTAAATAATTTTTGACAATAAAACCTAGAAGCTGATCGGTTACTATGCACAGCTGCACCAGATTCTCTGTGCACCATTTTTAGTAAGTCTCCCCCACTGTGACTCTTAGATGCTCTTTTTATACCCAATCATGTTACTGACCTGTTGCCAGTTAATCTCATTAGTTGAAAAATGTTCTGACAGCTCTTCTTTGTTAGTACCACTTAGTTTGCCAGCTTTTTGTTCCCCTGTCCCAACTTTTTGAGGTGTTGCTGCCATCAATTTCAAAATTACCCTATTGTTTTCTTTAAATGATACATTTTCTCAGTTTATACATTTGCTTTCTTTCCGTGGATAAAATATGGGTTTATGAGATATCATTGCATTCTGTTTTTATGTAGATTTTTACACAGTGAAGTTGATTTACTAAAACAGGAGAGTGCAAAATCTGGTGCAGCTCTGCACAGCAACCAATCAGCTTGTTTAATTAAGCTTTGACAATAATAATTGGAAGCTGATTGGTTGCTGTACAGAGCTGCACCAGATCTTGCTCTCCAGTTTTAGTAAATCAACCTGTGTCCCAACTTTTTTGAAATTGGGGTTGTACTAACTTTGTTAAACAAAGCAATTGGTTATTTGTTCAATAGTTTAATTGCAGTAGTTTCAGAGTAAACTGAAGCATTAAACTGCATGAATTTCTATAAAAAAAAAGAAAAAACTTGGAGTACAATGCAGGATACGGGTTTAATGTTCATACACCCTGGGGTATAAGCTTGAACATTCAGGTGATTGGACACTGGCAAAGCTTTGGAGGGCACACATCCTGAATATCCTCCTATATCGCTACTCTAATCCTAAGTCCTAAGCAATGCATAGTAGCACAGAAACAGAGGGGAGGGTAGCTTATGTCTAGTACTCCAACATATGGAATTTACAAGTAAGCCAAAATGTATTTTATCTTGGAGGTATAGTACAGGAGACAGGCTTATTATTCATATACCCTGGGTCCTCCCCAAGCAAAGGGGGCAACAACAAGGCAAACAGAGCTGTGCCAACAGGACCAACAATAACAAGAGTCAAAAGACGTCCACCTGGTAGAACTTGGAAAAGGTAAGAACAGAGGACCATGTGGCGGCCTTACAAAGCTGAGCAACAGAGACTTGATGTTGAAATGCCCAGGAAACTCCTACTGACCCGGTGGAGTGCCAGGAGGTCCTTTATCCTTTTAGGGCAGTGGTATTGAATTAAAATTCATGGAGGTCCAGTTAGTGACACTTTCTTCCAGCAGAGGTCCAAAGCGTATATTTTCACATCACAGCCCTCCTCTCTTCTTCAGCTAGCTTTACATCTCTGTGGCTAGGGAGCATGTGCGAAACCACAAACATTCCCCACCCAGAGAAATGCGCTGCTCTTTCGGCACCTATGGCACATTTTCACAAACACCAAACCAGATGGTGCTGCAGCACCATGCAGCTTGATGCGGTGTGATAAAAAAAAAAGTTGGGGCTCCTTTCCCTGCGTTTCTTTCGGGTAGGGCAGCCCATTAAAATGAATGGGTTGCCCTACCCGCAACGTGTGCGTGCAAACGAGCTTCCCCCTTTACCTGTCCTGAGCTCCCCCCTAACTGTCCCGAGCCCCCCCATTACTGTCCTCAACAATCCCATTACCGTCCTCAGCCCCCTCCATTACTGTCCTGAGCACCCCCTTTAACTGTCAGTGACCCCAATAATGTCCTCCGGACCCTTTACATACTCTCCCCCCCCCGCTTCCTATCCTACCTTACACAAACAGGGAAGAAGGTGGTAGACACAGCAGGTTTGGACAGAGGACGGGAGCTGCTAGCTTGTGATTGGCTGCTGGGACCGCCCTGCAACCTAGCAGGCAATCACCTGCTTGTTAACTCTGGCAGCTCCTGCCCTCCATCCAGCGCTGTCCTGCCTCCTGCTGTCAGCTCTGTGAAAATGACAGCAGCAGTAGTGATAGCTCTGGGCAGAATGGCATCTAAATGGGGGGACTATGGTGATCCAGATAGGACATTGACTAAGTACGTACGAATGTGGACCGTGGTCTGCTATTTAGTGATGCCTGCTTTCAGGTGTGAACTGGAGATGAGTTGTTTTATCCACCCAGCAATTTTTGATCTTGAAGCAGGATGTCCTTTGCAATGTCCTGAGGTTAGGACAAACAGAAAATCTGTCTCCCTGATAGAACCTATAGCTTTTAGGTACTCTCTGATGGCTTTGACCCCGTCCAGACAGTGAAGTACAGTACAATCTCCTTTGGGTGCTTATAAGCAGTGCACAAGGAAGGAAGGATTATGTGGAGGCCTGACACCACCTTAAAAAGAAAGGAGGGTAATGGCTGCAATACTACAGTATCCTTGTGAATAATAAGGAATAGCTTTTTACAAGAGACAGACGTTAACTCAAAGACACATCTGACAGATTTGATAGCCACCTTGCAGGGGAATTCCCTAATTGGTTAAAAAGTTACAGAGAGGGAAAAAATTATTTGATCCCCTGTTGATTTTGAACGTTTCTCCACTGACAAACTAATTATCAGTCTATAATTTTAATGGTAGGTTTATTTTAAAGCAGAACTCCAGGCAAAACCTTTTTTCCATGTTCTCGTTGCTGATCTCCTACCTTCACCAACTATGTCAGCTCTGTAGTTCTTTTGCAATAACCTGCTGAACTTGCTGAAAAAACATTCTTGCTGATTTCCTGTTTGCAAGACCGCTGGCTGCTATCCCTCCAGTAACCTTAGCCAGTGGTCTGACACGCCCCCTTGTAGTCTTTTGAAAGCGAGCAGGGACTTGTACTTCTGCCTGGCTCGCTGTAGTGGGCGGAGAGGTTCTTACAGCCCCCGGTCTGTGCCGCCCATAGAGTTGGTGTCCTCCTCCTCTGCTCTACTCCCTCCTCCTCCCTGCCAGCACCGCCCCCATCCTCCCCGGCATCTCCATCGCCCGCCATCTCTCTCCAGTGCGGGGAGATTACAGGTATGGTTGCCACATCATCCCTTTAATCCAGGACACATGCAGATAAGGCACCTTAATTACCACCTTAATCAGCCACAGAACCTGTGTAATTAATGCGTGTCCTGGATTAAAGGGATGATGTGGCAACCCTAATTACAGATAATCTGGACAGAGCGCATCTCAGGCTGACAGATCTGTATGTGAGAACACCGCTCGCCGTACAGCCCTGCCTCCCTACACATTGGAACAGTGCGCTCAGCGCTGTCTATCACAATTCCGGTGCAGGGAGGTGGGGCTATACGATGATCGGTATTCTCACATACAGATCTGTCAGCCAGAGATTCGCCCTGTCTCTGGATTATCTGTAACTATTCCCGCTCTGGACTGACAAGCACTGATAAGGCACTGGTGTCACCACAATGATGGGCACTGATAAGGCACTGGTGACACCACACTGATAAGGCACTAGTAACACCGCAATGATTGGCACTGATAACGCACTGGTGACACCGCAATGATGGGCACTGATAAGGCACTGGTGTCACCGTACTGATAAGGCACTGTTGACACCGCACTGATAAGGCACTGGTGACATTGTACTGATGGGCACTGACATGCTGCACTGGTGGTCCCTGACATGCTGCACTGGTGGTCCCTGACATTCGGCATATTGGATGTATGTTGTTTCTCTGTATCCAATGTATCAATCATGATTACTGTGATTTATATTCTCATCAATCATGTTCATTATTCACTGATTAACTGTAACAAATATTTTTACGATCCTTAATTGATATGTTAAGTATCTACAAAATAAAAATCATGTTACTACTATTATTATTATGATTATTTACATTATGATTATCATTATTGCCATTATTATCATTTTGTACTAGTTCACCATGTGTCTATCAATCATGTATATCTTACGTGATTGTGGCACTGACTTGATTATCACATTACGTGATTGTGACATTCAACTGAATTAG
Organism: Lithobates clamitans; assembly: GCA_037952925.1. NCBI lineage: Eukaryota > Metazoa > Chordata > Amphibia > Anura > Ranidae > Lithobates > Lithobates clamitans. The sequence continues at coordinate 2,776,898 of JBBGZY010000250.1, forward strand.
AGTTTATCATTTGAATTCTATTTTTATTTTTTTGCAAAGACATGTCCCATGCAAAGTCCCAACCCTGTCTCTTTTTTATGTATGTTCATTTATTCGAGATGGGGGCATGCCTTTGCTAGCTGTGCCAGGTCACTTCTACATTTTAATTTGTCCAGTAACAGAGGTCAGACGTTTCTTGTAGTTGGCCACCAGGCTTGCACACATCTCAGGAAGGATTTTGTCCTGCTCCTCTTTGCAGATCCTCTCCAAGTCATTAAGGTTTCAAGGCTGACGTTTGGTAACTCGAACCTTCAGCTCTCTCCACATAATTTCTATGGGATTTAGGTCTGGAGGCTAGGCCACTCCAGGACCTTAATGTGCTTCTTCTTGAGACACTCCTTTGTTGCCTTGGCTGTGTGTTTTGGGTCATTGTCATGTTGGAATACCCATCCACGACCCATTTTCAATGCCCTGCCTGAGGGAAGGAGGTTCTCATCCAAAATTTGACGGTACATGGCCCCGTCCATCATCCCTTTGATGTGGTGATGCTGTCCTGTCCCCTTAGCAGAAAAACATCCCCAAAACATAATGTTTCCACCTTCATGTTTGACAGGGGGGATGGTATTCTTGGGGTCATAGGCAGCATTCCTCCTCCTCCAAACATGGCGAGTTGAGTTGATGCCAAAGAGCTTGATTTTGGTATCATTTGACCACAACACTTTCACCCAGTTCTCCCCTGAATCATTCAGATGTTCATTAGCAAACTTCAGACAGGCCTGCACATGTGCTTTCTTGCTGCAGGATTTCAGTCCTTAATGGCGTAGTGTGTTACCAATTGTTTTCTTGGTGACTATGGTCCCAGCTGCCTTGAGATCAATGACAAGATTCTTCTGTGTAGTTCTGGGCTGATTTCCCATTGTTCTCATGATCATTGAAACTCCACGGGATGATATCTTGCACGGAGCCCCAGAGCAAGGGAGATTGACAGTTATTGAGTGTTTTTTTCATTTGCGAATAATCGCACCAACTGTTGTCACCCTTCCACCAAGCTGCTTGGCGATGGTCTTGTAGCCCATTGTGTAGGTCTACAATCTTGTCCCTGTTATCCTTGAACAGCTCTTTGGTCTTGGCGATGGTGGAGAGATTGGAATCTGATTGAATGCTTCTGTGGACAGGTGTCTTTTATACAGGTAACAAGCTGCGATTAGGAGCACTCCCTTTAAGAGAGTGCTCCTAATCTCAGTTTGTTACCTGTATAGAAGACACATGGGAGCCAGAAATCTTGCTGACTGATAGGGGATCAAATACTTATTTCACTCATTAAAATGCAAATCAATGTATAACTTTTTTGCAGTTTTCTGGATATTTTTGTTTTTATTCTGTCTCTCACTGTCAAAATAAACCTTCCATTAAAATTATAGACTGATCATTTCTTTGTCAATGGGCAAACATACAAAATCATCAGGGGATCAAATACTTTTTTCCCTTATTGTAGTTTCTGCAGGGCAGAGAGAACCATATAAGGGTCCCAAGGAAACATAGGGTGCTGTAATGGTAAATTAATCTGAGAAAAGTAAATTCTCTGAACCTCGATTTAGCCCCCATTCACACTGAACACGGGTTTGAAATTGCGCGAGTTCAGCTGAGCACGATTTTAAGCCCGCATTTCAGTGCGAGCTCTGGGGCTATTTGAAAGACATCTGTGAGGGTTAATGCACAGATGTCTATTGAAATCGCCCCCGAAGTAGCCAAAAGTAGTGCAGGAACTACTTTTGGAAATCGGTGCAGCGTTGCAAAGTCAGAGTCACACTGATAGGGACAGTGCCGTTGCCAGCAATAGGCTTCGATTTGGCATGCGATTTGACATGTCAAATCGTGCTGATGGGAACGGGGGTAAAGGTTTTTACAAGGGAAAGTGATTTCAGAGGTTTTTGAAATGAATGTAGGGTTTTTAGGGTTATAGGGTTAAAGTGATTGTAAACGATCACCTTATCAAACAACCCATTTAGTTTAAAATAGAAATGAAAGGCAAAACATTTTTGTGCAGATATAAAAAAACACTATAAATACCTTTTTTTATAAGTGATTATATTCCCTCTGTTCTCAGCCGCAAAAGAGCTGGGGAGGGGAAGCAACAGCACACTGAGCTTCCCAGGGAAAGGCTGTGCAGCGGGGGCATTTCAGGACAAGTCTGATCATTGGAGGAGAGCAGGCTGAGTTCCCAGCACAGATAGAGAACTTACCACGATGTGCTCTCCTGCTTAGTGTGATCAGTTTTTAATAGGAAAGCAGAGGGCTTGGCAGTAGGGATGAGCCGAACACCCTCCGGTTCGGTTCGCATCAGAACATTCGAACGGATCGAAATTTCGAACACCTATAAAGTCTGTGGGGCTCGAACGTGAGAAATCAAAAGTGCGCATTTTAAAGGTCAATATGCAAGTTATTGTCCTAAAAAGGGTATGGGGACCCAGGTCCTGCCCCAGGGGACATGTATCAATGCAAAAAAAAGTTTTAAAAACTGACTTTTTTTGGGTGCAGTGATTTTAATTATGCTTAAAGTGAAAAAATAAAAGTGAAATATTCCTTTAAATATCGTGCCTAAGGGGTGTCTATAGTATGCCTGTAAAGTGTCGCGTCTTTCCCGTGTTTAGAACAGTCCCTGCTCAAAATGATAGGGAAAAAAGTCATTTAAAACTGCTTGCGGCTTTAATGTCATGTCTGGTCCCGGCAATATGGATGAAAATCACTGAGAAACCCCCCCACCCAGCCCATTACCAGCCCCTTTGGGTCTTGTAGGGATATTAAGGGGAACCCCGCACCCAAATAAAAAAAAAGGAAAGGCGTTGGGCCCCCAGGCAGGCCCTATATAATCTGAACAGCAGTATACAGGTGGCGCAAACAAGACAGGGACTGTAAGTTTGTTCTTAAGTAGAATCTGTTTGTAATTTTGAACTGGTACATTCTTTACGTGTAGCTCCAGCCAAAAAAATCTATTTTTAAGCTTTTTGGAAAACATAGGGAAGGATTATCACCCCTGTAACATTTGTTTTGCTGTCTGTGCACCTGTTCAGAAGATTTCACCATTTAAGTTTCTGTCCCAATGACAATTGCATTTTGAAAATTTGGGGTTTTTAGTGAAACAAGGAACTCTTACAGGAGAGAATTTCCCTTCCTAGGGGTAGATTTCCTCTCACTTCCTGTTGTCTCCTTCCGTTTGCAAGTAGGAGTCGTTTTGTAAGTTGGATGTTTGAAAGTAGGGGCCTGCCCTATATACTCTGCAGAAATTTGGGCCTTAGGTGTTGGTGTTGCCACAACACTGTAAGCCCTCACAGTTACTCTTGGTGGGTGCAGGAACGGGCCCTGCTGTTAAATATTAGATCAAGAATAGAACTTACATGCCCCTGTTGAACAGGATCAGAAAAATTGGGCCTTTGGTGATGGACGGTGTGGTGGTGTTGCCACAACACTGTAAGGCCTCACAGTTACTCTTGGTGGGCGCAGGAACGGGCCCTGCTGTGAAATATTAGATCAAGAATTGTAATTACATGCCCCTGTTAAACAGGGGCTGAAAAATTGGGCCTAAGGCACTGGTGCCACAACACTGCAACCTCTCACAGATACTCTAGTTGGAGCGCAGGAATGAGCCCTGCTGCAAAGTATTGCATCAAAAATTGTAATTACACGCCCCTGTTAAACGGGCAGAAAAATTGGGCCTTGGGCACTGGTGCCACAACACTGCAACCCCTCACAGATACTCTAGTTGGAGTGCAGGAATGAGTCCTGCTGCAAAGTATTACATCAAAAATTGTAATTACACGCCCCTGTTAAACAGGGGCAGAAAAATTGGGCCTTAGCCACTGGTGGCGGTGCCCAGAACTAAAAATGTTCTTACAAGCTATCAGCATGAACATTGGATTGTCACTCAGCATAACAGGATAGTCACTCAGCATCAGCATAGGCAGTCTTGAAGCGATCTCATATAAAAAAAAAAAAATATTCGGTTACATCAGAATATGGTGCTTGGTAGCTGGTGATCCAAGACTGATTCATTTTTATGAAGGTCAGCCGATCGACCGATTCGGTGGATAGGCGCACCTTGTGATCAGTTACAAAGCCTCCAACAGCACTGAATGTGCGTTCCGAAAGAACGCTGGATGCAGGACAGACCAGTAGCTCAATTGCATACTGCGCAAGCTCTGGCAGTGATCCATCCTCAAGACCCAGTAACCCAGAGGATTTTAAGGTGTCCAAGTCTGATTTTGCACTAGGTATTCCTGCACCATATGAATCAGATGCTGGCGATGGTTGCTGGAACCAATCGTACCTTGGGGCTGCGGACTAAAAAATTGTCTGACGCATCGGTCAGACGGCCACCTTCTCCACCACTCCTTCTGTGACTGACCGAAGCCTCAGCAACACATTGTCCAGGGGAACCAGGAAATTGTAACACTCCCAGGCTCTGGAAAGGCATTGCACAAACCTTTCTGCGAGGCCTCCCGAAGATGTTTCATCCTCTGCGACGGCAAGATAAGGTCCACAACCTTACCCTTGTAACGTGGATCAAGGAGGGTTGCCAGCCAGTAATGATCCCTCTCCTTGATACCACGAATACGAGGATCCTTCCGCAGGCTTTGCAGGATCAGGGAGGCCATGCAGCGTAGGCTTGCTTGAGGCATTCAGTCCTCTGAGTCACTAAGAACGACATGATCCGCAGCCACCTCCTCCCAGCCATGTACAAGTCCATGGGTTTCTTTGGACTGTAAATGATCCCTTGAAGGCTGCTGCTGAGTGCTAGGCCCCACCTCCATGCTGAAACAATCCTCCTCCTCGTTCTCTTCCTGTGTGATCGGCGGGCACGCAGGAACACTGTCTGGATAAAGGGGGCTTTGAGAGGTAGGGAAGACCTCCGCTTCCTGCCTCTGTTCTGCCTCAAGTGCCCTGTCTATTATTCCACGCAGCGTGTGCTCCAACAGGTGGACAAGAGGGACAGTGTCACAAATGGTGACAGGACCGTGCATGCATCCCTGATCATGGCCCACTGGCGTGGGGGAAAAAAAACAAGCTCCCCTGACCCTGTCCTGGTGCCATAGTCACACAGGTACTCATTGATGGCCCTCTGCTGTGTGTGCAGCCGCTGCAGCATGGCCAACGTTGAGTTCCACCTGGTGGGCATGTCACAGATGAGGCAGTTCTTGGGCAGGTTAAATTCCTTTTGGAGGTCAGCCAGCCGAGCACTGGCATTATATGACCTGCGGAAATGCACACAGACTTTCCTGGCCTGCTTCAGGACATCTTGTAAGCTCGGGTACCTGCCCAAGAACCGTTGCACCACCGAGTCATGGACGTGAGCCAAACAGGGCACATGGGTCAGTTGTCCCTGTCGGAGGGCAGAGAGGAGGTTGGTGCCCTTGTCGCAAACCACCATTCCTGCCTTAAGCTGGCGTGGCGTCAACCACCTCTGCGTCTGCCCCTGCAGAGCTGACAGAATCTCTGCCCCAGTGTGGCTCCTGTCCCTTAAGCACACCAGTTCAAGCAGCGCATGGCATCTTTTTGCTTGCGTGTTTGCGTAGCCCCTTGAATGCCTATGGACCGCTGGTTCTGAGGAAAAATCAGCACAGGAAGAGGCCATGGAGGAAGAAGAAGAGGAGGGGGTGGAGGAGAGAGGTGTGGCAGAATCACCACTAGTAGAATTTTGGAGGCATGGTGGCGGAACAACCTCCAACACTACTGCACCCTGTCCTGCATCCTTCCCAGCTGCCAGCAGTCACCCAGTACGCGGTGAAAGATAGGTAACGTCCCTGTCCATGCCTGCTGGACCATGAGTCAGCGGTAATATGCACCTTACCGCCGACCGCCCTGTCCAGCGAGGTATGAACATTGCCTTCCACATGCCGGTAGAGAGCCGGAATCACCTTCCGTGAAAAAAAGTGGCGTTTGGGAACCTGCCACTGAGGTAGCGCACATTCCACAAACTCACGGAAGGGGGCAGAGTCTACAAACTGAAAAGGCAGCAGTTGAAGTGCTAGCAATTTAGCCAAGCTAGCATTCAACTGCTGGGCATGTGGATGGCTGGGAGCAAACTTCTTTCGCCGGTGGAGCAACTGGGGTAGGGAAATCTGCCTGCTAGAATCGGACGCTGGTGTACCGATAGCAGATTGCCCGCAAGTACTTGGCAGTGGCACACCTAATTCTACACCTTCATTCCTCTCAGTGCAGGTTTCTGAGAGGACTGAAGGTATAGTGGGGTTGGAAATCCCAGCTGATGAGGAGGAGCAAGGAGAGGTCCGCCTTGTTCTTTGGTGTGGGTCTTTTAGGTAGTGTTGTCAACGGGCTGCATGGGAGCTTGACATATGTCTGATTAAGCATGTGGTGCCAAAGCGCTTGCTGTCTAGTCACGCTTGATACGCTTCAGACATATGTTGCAAATAGCAACAGTGCAATCTTCTGCACACGTCTCAAAAAAGGCCCACACCAAAGAATTTTTGGAATAATGCGCAGACTCAAAAAAGGCCCACACCAAAGAATTTTTGGAATAATGCGCAGAGTCACCAGCGCCCTGCACTTGTGGAGCTCTGCGGTGTGATGCAGTTGCGAATTTGGCACAAACGGCCCATAATGTTCGTAATTCGACAAACGGTCGAACGGCCGATGTTCGAGTCGAACTTACGTGGCAGGAACACCAGGGATTTCACATAAAGGAAGCAATATGAGAACAGGAGACTTTCTCATACAGGTACATGATACAGCGGGCACATATCAGGAATATGAAGTGTTGGGGTAACAAGCGCTTTAAGGGGTGTTTCCTTTAAAAGCTTTACCAGATTAAGATAATAGATTTTGGGTTTACATACACTGTAACCTTTTTACAATTACAGACCTTTAGGCTGGGTTAACACTGGTATGACACAACAGTCGTACCACTTTGGATCCAACTTTGCCCTGCGACTTGAAGTCCGACTTCAATGCACAGGGATCTGACTTTGATCCCCGACAATACCAGGCACTCTGTCTGGTATGAATCTTTAGGGGGACCTCCACACAAAATGTTAAAAATAAAACGGCATGGGTTCCCCCTCAAAGAGCATACCAGGCCCTTCGGTCTATTATGGATTTTAAGGGGAACCCTCGCGCCCAAAAAAACGGCATGGGGGTCCCCCAAAATCCATACCAGACCCTTATCCGAGCATGCAGCCCGGAAGGTCAGGAAAGGGGGTGGGGACGTTTTTTACACTTTTTTTTCGGTGAATGGGTAGGGGTACAATGTACCCCATACTCATTCACATAGGGTTGGGGGCTGGGATCTGGGGGCCCCCTTGTTGAAGGGCGCTTACAGATTCCGATAAGCCCCCCGCCCACAGACCCCAACAACCAACGGCCAGGGTTGTCAGGAAGAGGCCCTTGTCCTCGTCAACATAGGGACAAAGTGCTTTGGGGCGGCCCCAAAGCACCCACCCCCCATGTTGAGGGCATGCGGCCTTGTACAGTTCAGGGGGGAGGGAGCCGCTCGCTTGTCCCTACCCCCTGACCTGCCGGCTGTGTGCTTGGATAAGGGTCTGGTATGGATCTAAAAATTAGGTTTTACCACTGCCCACCAAACATAGAAATGCAGACACGTGCCATAGTAAAAATTTTACGGCATGTCACATTCGCCAACTGGTACCGCAGCTGACATACAAATGCAGCCTATTCAAGTGATTAGAGCTGTGCCACAACCACTTGCATTGTACGCAGTTGCAGTACAGTGGAATGTTATTTTGAGGGTAAAAATGTCAGTGAGGAGGTGACATAGCATCTCCTTGCTGCCTGTCAAACATCTCTGAAAAGTGGTCCACCTTGGACTGCTTTTTAGAAGGATGGTAGTAATAGCTGCACATGTGAAAGAGCTCTTATTTGATCTCTTTTAGCCTGTAATGCTCAGTACACACGATCGGAAATTCTGCCAGCAAAAGTCCAATGTGATCTTTTGGTCGGAAATTCCGACCGTGTGTATGCTCCATCGGACTTTTGCTGGCGGAATTTCCGCCAGCAAAAGATTGAGAGCAGGTTCTCTATTTTTCTGACGGAAAAAGTTCCGATCGTCTGTAGCAATTCCGACGTGCAAAATTCCTACGCATGCTCGGGAAACAAATTCAACGCATGCTCGGAAGCACTGAACTTAATTTTCTTGGCTCGTCATAGTGTTGTAGGTCACCGCGTTCTTGATGGTCGAAAGTTCAGAGACTTTGTGTGACCGTGTGTATGCAAGGCAAGCTTGAGCGGAATTCCGTCGGAAAAACCATCCAAGGTTTTTCTGACGGAAATTCCGATTGTGTGTACAGGGATTAAGGCCTCATGTACACTGATGCTGGTAAACGGACGTTTAGGAGCAGTTGGACGTTTTTTTCAGCTGCCCCTGAACTCTCCTCTATGTTATCTTATCAGTACATGTACACAGGGTCTTTTATAGTCGTTTCTAGGCAGTTGAGTTTAGAAGCATTTAATCGAAAAGCAAAAAAAATGCATTCAGGACGGATGTTCAGAGGAATCTGAAACGCCTGTAACAGCTTGTAAATGCGTTAACTCGCACTTAGTTTACATGCGTTCTTAATTTTTGTCTATTTGATAAAAAAAAAGAAAAAAAAGCTTCTAAACGCAAACGCGCCATGTAAACACGGCAAAAGGAACATTTTTAAAATATCTGTTCATCCTGCCAGAAATCTTGTGAGCCGATAACGTCCTTTGCTCTCTGCCACTGGACTATTATTAGCTAGCACTGTTCCCTGCTACCTCTGTGGGCTACAAAACACCTTATGATGCAGAAGAAAGGAAGGTGTTATGTAGTCTTAACACACTCCCTGTCCTAGAGTTTCAACGCTGCTCAGTGCAGTTGTCACCCTGAGACAGGAAATGCATTAATGGCAGGAATGCCAGGTTAACATAAAGGGAAAAGAGTGTGAAGACCCACGTAGTGGATAGCGTTATAAGCCAGAGTCTATGAATACTCAACCTGTGTCCTGTAGTGTACGATTAACCTCTTGCCACCTACGTAACACACATATGCTTCAGCAAATAGGTTGGGCACACATGCTCCACATTAGCATTCATGCGTGGTAGAGCTTTCTGTGCTGAGGTTGTGCTCCCAGCACAGTGAATGAGATGTCAAAGACAGCTCTTGATCTCAACTAATAATCAGGGACCAGTGGGATAAGCTCCCGATTATGTGATCACTGTGACAGTCATTCACAGTGGTCATTTGGTCAGCCGGTCTTTCCTGTCCCCCGCGTGTAAAGGTACACCAGGGCTGGGCAGGAAGGGAAAGTAATCTAAGGACTTATTAGCAGTTCCTGGGTTTAGATGTGCTTAAAGTTGTTCTAAAGGCAGGACATTTTTTATCTTAATGCATTCCCTGCAATAATGGAGATTTAGGGCCGTACTTCTGTAGATCACAGGAGTGCACTATGTTCCGCACTCCTGTGACCTGTATCCAGCCGACACCTGGCTTAAGTCCACTGTCAGCTGACGTCATTCAGCCGGTCCAGACTCTGGAGGGATCTTGACTCTAATGTCGGGATCCACCCTGATCCCTGAGTGGCAGCTGGCTCAGCCTCTAAGCGAGTTACTGATAGTCGTAGCCAGCAGCTCCAGACCCCTCCACACCCCATCGCTCCAGTGAGAGCTGGAGGGGCAGAGCAGAGAGCTAACAGTCACCGGCTCTCTGCTCACAGAAGCCCAAGAACTGAGTGATCAATGGTCTTTAATGGCTTAGTTTTTGGTGTAGAGAGTAGAGATGGCGGAGACAGATGCAACATCGGACCGAGTATAATTTATTTGTTATTTTTTAATTCTTACACTTTTCAAACAAAAATGTCCCAGTAGTTGTATCACCCCCCACTCCACCATAAATACTTACATACCTACTTAGTCCTATCTCAGTCCAGCGTTGTGTCTGTCTGCAGTGGCTCTCTCTTCTCACAGAGGCAGCAGCAGGAGCCATTTGTTCCTGCTGCTGTCAAAAAAACCTTATGGGGGGGTGCCGAGTCGTGCTGTTCGTGTCTATGGATACACACAGTTTGGTTTGGGAGTGAGTCCTCAGGTGTGCCACCATAGAAAGTGGCTTGCTATGGGGGCCCACACAAGGGAAGGAGCTGAGAGTGCTGGTGGGGGACCCCAAAAGAGGAGCTTTGGGGCTGCTCTGCAGAGCAGGTAAGTATAACATGTTTATTTTAGCAAAAAAAAACTTTTATTTTTTTTTAACCTTTACAACCCCTTTTATAATTCCCCTGACTGAGCACTTTCTGGTGCCTGGGGAGCCACTTGTGCCACTTACAACTGCTCATACAAGTGAATGGCTATAAACAGTCTTGCTTGGTTGAATGCCATTGGTGTCTACATTAATGTTTACCCATGCGCATACAGCGCTTCAACCTGAATGTGACACTTTTGCCATTGGCATTTCCCAGAGCACGGCTATGTACAGCCATTCACTTGTATTTGTGGCTATAAGTGGACACCGGAAAATGCCAGGAATTTTACACCGCTAAGGCTGGCCATAAATGGATCTTTTCAATCAACCGGTGGGCTAATAAAACAAAAACAAGAAAAACCAAATAGATTCCCTCTTGCACACAACCATGATAGATGGAGGAATCCACCCCACTGTGCCATGGTATAGTCCAGTGTCAGAATGCATTGATCAGCACTGCAGCTGATTGGCTTCAGACACTGATCGAATGAAAGTTCTCCAACATTCCCAAATGAAGGATGTTGATCTTTAGTTCAACTTCTCTTGAGTAGCCATAAATGGATTGAAATTTGGCCAGTCACTGCTGAACTGTCTAAATTTGATCCATCTATGGCCAGCTCAAAGCAATAGTAAACTTGTGGGAAAAAAAATGTTTCTCCTGCAAGCTAATATCATAATGTGCTAGTATGCATCGCATTCCTTCCGTGTTCACTGGCTGTGCCTGTTTGAATGGCCAAGCAGCAATGACATCACTCTTGCGCATGCGCACAGGAGTTATAGCCACAGCGCGGAGCTGGTGACATCACTGGCTGTCAGACAAACAAATATCTCCTAAATGGTGAATAGAAATAGGAGATATTCATTTTACCCACAGGTAAGCTTTATTATAGGCTTAACTGTTCGTAAAAAATCACAAAGGGGAGTTTACTACCACTTTTAAGAAGTTGTAAAGTCTCAAGGTTTTTCACCTGAAAGCGGTGTTCCACCCCCCCCCCCCCCCAAAAAAAAAATGAAAAGCCAGCAGCTACACATACTGGCTTTTAACAATAGGGCACTTACCTATCCAGCGATGTCGGCACCACAGCTGATGTTTCCATCAGCTGTCAGGTGCTGCCTCCGCCACTGCAGGTAAGGGTACCCGGCAGTATAGCCATACGGCTTCACGCCAGGAACCCTACTGCACATGCGCCAGGCCCCACTCCTCTCTCCTACTGGCCCGGTGACAGGGAGAGGAGGAGGGAGTCCGAGTCCTGCTTCTGCATCCATTGACACAGACAGCAGGACTCGGACCCCGCCCCCCTGCTCCTGTGTCACTGGATTTGATTGGCTCCTGCTGCTATCTATCTATCCAATGAGGACCCAAGACGGGCTGGAGCTGCTGGGCTTGTTCACGACCCTGGAACAGCCAGGTTCAGGTAAGGAAAAGGGGGGCTCTGGGGGGCAACTGCAGCACAGAAGGTTTTTCACCTTAATGCATAGAATGAGTGCGCCCGCACAGGTGCCCTTTGAAATCGGCTCTCTAAGGGGGCACCCATTGAAGAGGAGGAGCCAGGAGTGTCGCTGGGGGATCCCAGAAAAAGGAGGATCGGAACCCTTGCACAGAGCAGGTAAGTAGAACATGTTTGCTATTTAAAAATAAATAAATAAATAAGACCGCAAGCTTTACGATCACTTTAAGTGTCTGTGTGTATGAGGCCTTCCAATAATTTCATACAGAATGTAGCCACCCCTCCGTCCTTCATCTGATCATTACCCTGTATAATGCAGTGTACATCCCCCAGAGACCTGCTATATCTTACCAGCACAGGACTTGGTCTTCCACATCTTCATCAGCAGGATGATAATAGCTAGTAAGTGGGATAAATCCCCTGAAATTCTAAAAATATTCATCTTCCTGAAAAAAACACAGCCAAATGTGCAAAAATGACGTTAAATGTGCAAAAATGACGCTAAATGTGCAAAAAGCAGCGCAAAACGTTGTGGAGAAATTCAGGAGAGCTGCTGCAGAAGCGCTGAAAGTTTTCACAAAGTCCCCTCAGAGTCCCCGGGCTGGGCTCAGCTCGGCCTTCTCTCCTATATATTCTATAGAAAGTTGGACGTTCGTTAGTTGAGGACAAACCGTGACTTCCCGGCGCCGTGTTGCTCCGGAGAGGATGGACGGCAGTGGCCGGGCTGGGAGGGAGGAAGGAGGGAGCTGTTCCTCTGCTGTAGTGGCGGGTGACGTGGCTGCTGGGTGCCTGTACTCAGGGCAATGCATGAGGAGGAGGAGGAGGGGACCTGAGCTGGGAGGTTACACATCACCACATCAGCCTGTTTAAAGGGGATGGGGAAGGCTGCCGACAGAAAACGGAGGAATGTGCACGACTTCTCCGAATTATACCCCCTGCTCCTGAAATATGCCACTTCTGAGGTCTCTGACACAGAGTACAGGCCGGGGATTTTACTGACATGATAGAGAAAAGAGATAAAAAGCGCCAGGATTTCCTTTATAAAGGGGAGTTAGTTATAGTCAGATTGTAAAAGTTTGTTTTTTTCTTAAAATAATAAATATGTTCTATTTACCTTCTCTGTGCAATGGTTTAGCCCAGTGTCCCCAAACCTTTTTTTTTAGGGATCTTCTGGTGACCCCCCCCCCCCCCCCCAGAGTCTAGTCTTGGGAGGGACACTGAAAGAAAATACTTTTTTTGCGGGCAATTTATCCGGGAAATGGCTGGTGTTGGCGCTTCAATCATCACGGCACCATGGTTGTTATGGTGTCAGGATGATTGAAGTGCGTTATTTCTTATATTATATTGTTATATAAAATAAAATTGTTCAACTCACCATAATGCAGAATCAATGGGAGCCCTGAATATGTCACTTGCCATCGTCGCCTGTCACCAGATGCAGATTGTCACTTGCCACATCACCTGCCAGAAGTTGCGGATTGTCACTTGCCACGTCACCTGTCACCAGATGCAGATTGTCACTTGCCACGTCACCTGCCACACATTGTGGATTGTCACTTGCCACGTCACCTGTCACACGTTGCGGATTGCCACGTCACCTGCCACAAGTTGCGGATTGTCATTTGCCACATTGCCTGTCACCCGATGCAGATTGTCACTTGCGACGTCACCTGCCACAAGTTGCGGATTGTCACTTGCCAGGTCGCCTGTCACCAGATGCAGATTGCCACTTGCCACGTCACATGCCACACATTGCAGATTGTCACTTGCCACGTCACCCGCCACACGTTGTGGATTGTCTCTTGCCACGTCACCCGCCACACGTTGTGGATTGTCTCTTGCCACGTCACCCGCCACACGTTGTGGATTGTCTCTTGCCACGTCACCTGCCACACGTGGATTGTCTCTTGCCACGTCACCTGCCACAAGTTGTGGATTGTCACTTGCCACGTCACCTGCAACACGTTGCAGATTGTCACTTGCCTGCTACAATTGTCACTTGCTGTGTCACTTTCCTGCTAAGGTGGGGATTGTCACTTGCTGTTTCCCAGAGTGAAGTTAGGCAGCAGAAAGATGATGTAATCTCTCTGCTTCCTGCATAGTGAGGGCGGAACTGCAGGGATGCAGGGCGGGCACCAGGCGGTGAGAGATGATGTCTAATAGGCCAGCCGCCCGCTCACCCACCGAGCCGCCCGCACGCATGTTCACCCATCGAGCCACCCAGCTGCCTGCTTGCCGAGCAGCCCGGCCACTCACCCACCGAGCCTCCCGCCCGCTCACTCACCCGTCCGCCAAGCTGCCCACCCGCAACTAATTTCTCAGGGGGAGGGCAATTGTCCCATCATCCCCCCCCAGATCTGCCCCTGTTCTGGTGGTGCTCCATGCTTTTCCTCTCTTCTGACTGATCCCATAGGAAGCCACTTTTTTGTCTTGATCCTAATCCGGGCTGTGTGCGTCTTTTAACACTGTTATCACTGAAATAAACTAGAGCTGGAATAGTGGGGACACTGGTGACAGACAGGGACCCCCTCTTTTTGGAGGGTTTTCCTCTCACTTCCTGCTTTGGCTTTATGACAGGAAGCAAAGGGACATCTCCCCAATGGACATAGAAGGCCAAAAGATCTAAAGCTTCATGCAGCTCTATGGACAAGTTGATGTAAATGGACTTGTGTCCGTTTACACCCGCCCACTTCCAAGTCCATCCAAATCTGGGAAAAAAAGATGGAAAAGAACTGCGTCCTTTTCCATTTTCTGGACCTAAATGTGGGAGATCAGAGATAGCCTAATGTAAATGGACTCCAGTGTTCGTTTACATTCGTCTGCCCCTAGAGCTATCACGGATTTGCCTGTGTCCACCTGACACAAACTGAATGGGCATGATTATCAAAAAACTGCCATCCACTCAGTTCGGCTCTGATCTGATCATGGACGTCCGACTGGTCCAATGCAGGGGGCGCGGGACGTGCGACGTCCATCATAGGCGCTGCAGGCTCCAGAAGGCGGAGATTACAATGCGGCCGCGCCGAGCACTATGAGATCCCTGCTCGGCGCTGGGGCGGGCGGCTCTTCTCTCCTGTCTCTGCCTGCCTGCTCTTTCCTGGGATGGGCACCCTGGCTGAGACGCAGGAGGGGGTCACGGTCACCTGAAGTCTGACGTGTAATGGTCAGGTAGGTCAGTGTGTGTCAGGTAGGTCAATGTGTATCAGGTAGGTCAGTGTAATGGTCAGTGTGCGTCAGGTAGGTTAGTGTGCATCAGGTAGGTCAGTGTGTGTCAGGTAGCTCATTCTGGGTCAGGTAGGTCAGTGTGTGTCAGGTAGGTCAGTGTGAGTCAGTGTAATGGTCAGTGTGGGTCAGGTAGGTTAGTGTGTGGCATGTAGGTCAGTGTAATGTTCAGTGTGTGTCAGGTAGGTCAGTCCGCGTCAGTGTAATGATCAGTGTGGGTCAGGTAGGTCAGTTGTGTATCAGGTAGGTCAGTGTAATGGTCAGTGTGCGTCAGGTAGGTCAGTGTGTGTCAGGTAGCTCAGTCTAGGTCAGTGTGTGTCAGGAAGGTCAGTGTGTGTCAGGTAGGTCAGTGTGCATAAGTGTGATGATCAGTGTGGGTCAGGTAGGTCAGTGTGGGTCAGGTAGGTCAGTGTAATGCTCAGTGTGGGTCAGGTAGCTCAGTGTGGGTCAGTGTAATGGTCAGTGTGTGTCAGGTAGGTTAGTGTGGGTCAGGTAGGTAGTTACTCTGGGAGACAGACTGCTGGTAGAAGGAGTGCCGGCAACATCTCCTTCACTGCTAGATGCCGTTTCACCTATAACAGGTACATGCTATCAACAATAAAAATCAAAAAGGTACAGCGCATATAAATGTGTTACAAATGTCCATATCCAGGTAAAAAGGACATACAGCAGAACATTCCTGAGAGAATTCCTGTGCTGGAAATCCCAGAAATAACAGATAACACCAGACTCCGTGTGAGAATGAGCCCACCACTGACACTTATAGTGCTTCGCTCACCTCAATATGTTGACCTCTGTCACCACAGATAGGTCAAAACACGCAATTTTCCCACTCACGGGTAGGATGAAATGGTAGAAGTTGGCCTGTCTAAGATTTCTCAGATGGTAACCGTCGCCCCGATGTCATAGAAGCATTAAGAAACACAATCTAAGTGCTCTCTGTATGATAAGTAAACACGCTTTAATTGAAAATACACTTACAAATTCTTTCATCTTGTGTACAGCCTTTTTAACAAGTACCGCCGAGCGGCTCTCGATGACACACGATCCGATCAGATGACAGCTGGTGATGTCAGCAGAATGTGGCTCCTCCTCCCGTACACGTCATGTCCTACGGGACTTCGTCTGGGGTGGAGACATGGCGTCACCCGAGGATTTTTAAAGAGAAAACATTGTCATAGCAACACTGATGCTTATTCCTCTGCAGCTGCACGGCTTGCATAAACTCTGTCCCAGTGAGCCGGAAACAAAGATTACTTCACAGCATTGCTAGAGGTTCAATCATCACTAAAGCATACAGCGAATAATAAATAAAAAGCAGCGTCAGCACAGCTGTATCACTAATAATACTTAATAAATTAAAGTTTCATTTAATTATTCCCATCACCCACGGCCATCCGTTAAGTACATCATTTAAAAAACAATGCATATTGATAATATAATAAAATCATTATATATCATTGTTATGTACAGAAAATCAATATTAAAAATTAATACACCCAAGAATTAAAAAATCAATAATATAAAGAGGGAAGAGAAAATCTAAAAGTTGATCAAAACTACCTATGTGAAATAAAACAGGTGAGATCAAACTCAACATTTAATCCCAAAAAATACGTACACTTAATGTCCTTTTTGTCCAGCCAACATATTGGAAACCACAGTCACCCTCAACATATAGACCATGCCCTCAGTGTTACATGTTAAAGGGGCTTAATCTGGTATTTTTTTTATTGGTAACCGAGGAGAAAAATTCTTTACTTTTTTTATGTTGTTACGGGAATGCCTACATGCTGAACACCGTCCACACGCATAGAAACCAGACAGAAACCTAAATAAATAATTTTATTTAATGACAGGTGGGTCCACTACACCAGGGGCAACCAAATCCCTTAAAGTAGGGGTCTTTCGATAAATAAACTGGGGACGTACAGGCATGGGCGTCTGCAGGAGGGGGCGGGGGGGTCAAGTGCCCCCCCCCTCCCCCGAAATCAGCAAGGTGTCCACACACTAGGGAGGAAAGTGCAGGAAAGTAAAGTCAAACATGATAAGAGAACGCTCACTTTTTTTTTAGCAAAAATGAAAAAAGCCAGTGGTGATTAAATACCACCAAAAGAAAGCATTATCTGAGTGAAAAAATGATAAAAATGTTAATTGGGTACAGTGTTTCATGACTGCGCAATTGTCATTTAAAGTGCGACAGCGCTGAAAGCTGAAAATTGGTCTGGGCAGGACGGGGGTGAAAGTGCCCTGTAGGCAGGTGGTTAAGCACAGCAACTTAGCATAAAGATGTTAATGTGCCCATAAAGCTGCTGCTGTGCCCATATAACTATAGCTGCTGTTGTGCCCATAAAGATGCTTTTGTGCCCATATAGAATTTAAGATCTCCACTGGCTTAAGCCAATGCTGAACCATGCAGGTGTAGTTTTTTTTTTGTAATTGATCGATTGCCTAATTGTATGTTTATTTATACCTTCACTTGCTGTGGTAGCAGCATATTTTGCATGGTTTTGTATGTGGCTCAGATCGCCACAGCAAAACCAGGTACATTCTCCCCCCCAAAAAGTGCCAAATGTGGCAGTGGAAGGGGGGAGGGTTATCACGCTTTATGTGATGATGCTAAAAAGGGGTGCAACGGATCGTCACCAATCGGTGATCCGAACGGTTCAGCCTGTTCGGATCGGCACACGTGCACTCCGCGGAGCGCACCGCCGCCTCGGCCTTAGTAAAGGCCGCGGCTTCGGCCTAGCTACGGAGCGGCAGCCATCTTGGTACACCCGGCGGCCGTTTACCACGGGAGCAATCACTTGTAAACAAACCGGCGTCCTGTCATGACGCGGTTCCTCTCTCCCCTCTGTGTACTGATCTGAAATCAGATGGCAGCAGTGCCAATACTCTGCCATACTCTGCAATGCCCTGCCAATACTCTGCAATACCCTGCCAATACCCTGCCAATACTCTGCAATACCCTGCCAATACTCTGCAATACCCTGCAATACTCTGCCATACTCTGCCAATACTCTGCCAATACCCTGGCATTACTCTGCCATACTCTGCAATACCCTGCCAATACTCTGCAATACCCTGCCAATACTCTGCCAATACCCTGCTAATATATTATTACAGTGGGGGAGATGACGTGGATATTACAGTGGGGGAGATTTTTTTTTGTTGATCTGAAAATGATCCGAACCGTGACTCCTGATCCGAGGAACGATCCGAACCGTGAGTTTTTTGATCCGTTGCACCCCTAAAGCCCCTCCTCTTCATGAAATTGTCAAAAAGGGGCGGAGCATGGGTGACCTAAAATGATGCCCCCCCTGAAAAAAGTTCTGCGGATGCCCATGTGCACAGGGAGAACCTGTTCCAAAGTTCGATACCTTAAAGTGGTTGTATACCTGCAAAAATTGAATTTCCGGCAAGGAGCTGTGATTTTCCGGCAGCATCCAACTGACCTTTAGAGCGCATGCGCTGCTGACGTCAGTGGCTGCATGCAAGGTGAATATCTCCTAAACCATACATGTTTAGGAGATATTCATTTTACCTACAGGTAAGCCTTATTATAGGCTTACCTGTAGGTAAAAATGCACTAAAAGTGTATACAACCACTTTAACAGAATTCCCCAGTGTTTATTTATCATTTTCTTAAGCTTCTTATGTTGTGAGTTAAAATCTAACACCAACTTAAACTCATGTTTATGTTCCTTAACCACTTCAATACAGGGCTTTTATACACCCTTCCTTCCCAGACCAAGTTTTAGCTTTCAGCGCTCTCACACTTTGAATGACAATTACTCAGTCATGCTACACTGTACCCAAACCAAATTTTTATCATTTTTTTCTCACAAACATAGCTTTCTTTTGGTGGTATTTAATCACTGCTGTTTTTTTTATTTTTTGCAATATAAGCAAAAAAAGAGAGAAATTTTTGAAAAAAAAAAACACTTTTTTTTTTAGTTTCTATTGTAAAATTTTGCAAATAAGTAATTTTTCTTCATAAATTTGGGCCAAAATGTATACTGCTACATATCTTTAGTAAAAATAACCCAAATTAGTGTATATTATTTGGTCTCTGTGAAAGTTATAGAGTCTACAAGCTATGGTGCAAATCATTGAAAAATGATCACATCTGATCACAGCTGATGTACTGAAGGCCTATCTCATTTCTTGAGGCCCTTACAAGCCAGTAAAGTACAAATACCCCCCAAATTACCCCTTTTTAGAAAGCAGATATTCCAAGGTATTTAGCAAGAGGCATGGTGAGCTTTTTGAAGTTGTAATTTTTTCCCACAATTCTTGGAAATTTTTTTTTTTGCACAAAATTGTCATAATAACAAGTTATTTCTCTCACACAGCACAGGCATACTTGCAATGACACCCCAAAATACATTCTGCTACTCCTCCTGAGTATAGTGATACCACATGTGTGAGACACAGCCTGGCCACATACAGAGGTCTAACATCCAACTAGCACCGTCAGGCGTTTTACGAGCATAAATTGCACATCTCATATGATGACAACCTATCACACTTTTGAAGGCCCTGGAGCACCAGGTCAATGGAAACGCCCACAAAATGACCCCATTTTGGAAAGCTAACACCCCAACATATAATCTATGAGGCATAATTAGTCTTTTGAATGGTTCATTTTTTTCCCGAAGTTTTTGGAAACTGTGGGATAAAAATGAAAATGCATTTTTTTTTACACAAAGTTGTCCATTCATAAGATATTTCCAACACATAGCATGTACATAGCAAAAATGACACCCCAAAATACATTCTGCTACTCCTCCTGAGTATGGCGATACCAAATGTGTGAGACTTTTACACAGCCTGGCCACATACAGAGGCCCAACATTGAAGTAGCAGCTTCAGGCATTCTAGGAGCATAAATTACACATCTCATTTCTCAACCACCTATTACAATTTTGAAGGCCCTGGAGCACCAGGACAATGGAAACGCCCACAAAATGACCCCATTTTGGAAAGCTAACACCCCAACGTATAATCTATGAGGCATAGTTAGTCTTTTGAATGGTTCATTTTTTTCCCGAAGTTTTTGGAAACTGTGGAAAAAAAATGAAAACGCATTTTTTTTACACAAAGTTGTCCATTCATAAGATATTTCCAACACATAGCATGTACATAGCAAAAATGACACCCCAAAATACATTCTGCTACTCCTCCTGAGTATGGCGATACCACATGTGTGAGACTTTTACATAGTCTGGCCACATACAGAGGCCCAACATCCAAGTAACACTGTCAGTTGTTCTAGGAGCATACATTACACACAAATTCCTGCCAACCTATCACATTGTTGAAGGCCCTTCATATTTCTAACACATAGCATGTACTGTACATACCAATTACAAACCAAAATACATTCTGCTGAGTAAAGGGTAAAGAAAAGATTACCTGCAGTTTTAGTAGTGCAGTGGTCCACAGAGAAGAGCATCGGTCCAGGCAGCAGGCAGGAACGTGGACAGCGACAGCAAAACAGGCAGCAGGCAGGAATAGTCAGTACAGGTAGAGATGTCAGCACAGCCAAAGCATTAGTCCAGATAGCAGGCAGGGATGTGGTCAGCAGCAGCAAAAGGATCAAAGGATCGTCCATGCAGCAGGCAGGAATACTGTCCATAGTTAGTACATGCAGCAGGCAGAGGTATGGTCAGCACAGCCAGAGTATTTGTCCAGGGAGCAGGCAGTACCATCAAGCTTAGGGCATCAGTCAGGAAAGAATGGGGACAGGGGTAGAGGCTTCTCCCACCCAAATCGCTTTGAAGCCTCCGGGCAACCAGACCCTGTTATGGGAACACAGAAAACCAAAAACTGGTTTTCTGAACTCCGAACACTATTCTGGAGCCCCTCACATATGTGAGACCCCTGTGTAGCAGGGTGAAAGATCAATCCAAGGGGCAGGCAAAAACATGGTCAACAGGCCGAGGTCAGTGCAGGTAATAGGCAGAAATAGACGGTAGGCAGAGGCATAGTCGATACAGTCCAGGGTCAGTTCACGTGAAAGGCAAAAACATGGCGGAAAAACAATGCAGACGGTAGGCAGAGGCATAGTCGAGAAACAGGCCAGGGTCGGTTCACATGGAAGGCAATAATATGGTTGGTTGAGGAAGGGAAATATTCAGGACAGAAATTAAAAACGGGGAAATGGCAGTATTAGAAATATGGACTAATAATTTTCCAGAGTGTGATATCGCCTGAAGCATTCTCAGATGCAAAGGCCAGGTTGGGAGGGACAGTCGGTACAATGGAAGCTGGTATCTTGCCTAATTCCTCTTTGGTGCACACCCGACATTTTTTTTGGCGTCGTCTTCCGGATCCTGTTGGTGGAATATGGTCTGGGAAATGGCGCTCATGTAGTCTGCTGACAGAATCGGAGCGAATGCTTTCTGGAGGGGATACTTGCTGATAAATCAGGGCAGTGACAATGTCTTCAATAAACTTTATGAAGGTGGTGGGTGTTTCTGTGGATTTTTGGTAGATTATGAAAGAATTTAAAAGGGCCAAATGAAAAAAGTAAATTGCGACTTTTTTGTACCAGAATAAGGATACAGGTAGGCTTGCGAACGGTCTGTGAAGTTCCACCGAGGTGTCATCGTGGATGGTGGACATGATGTACACGTCTTTTCTATCCCCCCACTTCACAGCCAACACTTCTTCGTTCCTCAAGCTTGTCGATTCCCCCCTTGGAATGTTTGTGGTGACAAGACACTGTGGGAAGCCCTTTCGTTTTTTTCTAGTTGTACCACAGGCCAAAGTTTGTTTGAGATATAGGTGGCGGAGAAGGGGCAAACTCGTATAATAATTATCCATATAAATATGATACCCCTTTTGGAGGAGTGGGAATGCCAACTCCCAAACAATTTTCCTACTTATTCCCATGTACGAGGGACACTCAGGGGGCTGGAGCTGGGAATCTTTCCCTTCGTACACGCGCAATGTGTACACATAACCGGTGGCACTTTCACAAAGCTTGTTAGGCTTCAAGCCATACCTCGCCCTCTTACTGGGGGTATATTGCTTGATTCCCAGCCGGCCTGTGAAATGCACCAGGGATTCGTCCACAGATATATTTTTTTCAGGGACATAAACTTCGGCAAACTTCTGGGAAAAAAAATGAATTAGGGGGCGAACTTTATATAATTTGTCAAAGTTTGGGTGATTTCGGGGGGGCACTGTGAGTTGTCATTGAAATGCAAGAAGCGCATTATGATTTCGTATCGGGACCTGGACATGGCTGATGAAAAAACTGGCATATGGTGGATGGGTTTGGTCGACCAATACTTATGAATTTCATTTTTTTTTGTAAGCCCCATGTTCAGGGTTAGGCCTAAAAACAATTTTAGCTCCACTACTGTTAGCGGTCTCTACTCAAAAGGGCGGGCATAGCTGAAGCTGGGGTTGGTTGCAATAAATTGTTGGGCAAACAGATTAGTTTGGTCCACGATGCCTTGAATCAATTCGTTCGGGAAAAATAAATTTTAAAAATCCATTTGTGAAAATCCTGCAGTGTTGACCTGCACACCCGGCTGTGCTGTAAAAGGGGGGATCGTGGCTGACCCTGTGGTAGAAGGCAGCCACAATGGGTTTGCCAAGGAATCTGGAAGATGGGTTTGGGCCCTACTTCTTTGGCATCCACTTGTGCTGGGCCTTTCCTCCTGGGGTCTAGCAGCGCTTGTACTGGGCCCCTCCTCCTGGGGTCTACCGCCGCTGGCACTGCTGGTAGCTGCCTGGTTTTCAGACCGTCGTCCTTTTGGACAGACTACTTCCTCCTCTGATTCGGATCCTGATGTGCTGCCTTCGGGGGGCTCATATTCCGAATCAGAACCAGAATCTGAACTGAGCGGTGAGAGCTCCCCGTTGCTCTCATCAGTCAGACTCAGTATCTGGTATGCCTCTTCTGGGGTGTACATCTTTCTGGACATAGTGGCTGACTGGCTGTATGTACTCTGGTGGCAAGTGATGAGGTGGCGGGTACTCTGGTGGCAGATGATGAGGTGGCGGGTACTCTGGTGGCAGGTGATGAGGTGGTGGGTACTCTGGTGGCAGGTGATGAGGTGGCGGGTACTCTGGTGGCAGGTACTCTGATGGTGAGGTGGCTGGGACCCTGGTGGCAAGTACTCTGGTGGCAGGTGATGAGGTGGCGGGTACTCTGGTGGCAGGTGATGAGGTGGCGGGTACTCTGGTGGCAGGTGATGAGGTGGCAGGTACTCCTGATGGACAGGTACTCTGAGATGACAGGTACTTTGAGGTGACAGGTACTCTGAGGTAACAGGTACTCTAAGGTGACAGGTACTTTGACATGACAGGTACTCTGAGATGACAGGTACTCTGAGGTGACAGGTACTCTGAGGTGACAGGTACTCTTTATTTAGGAGGGGCGATCTGGGCACAGTAGTACATATGTAATAAGTAACTCACTGCTAGCTGATCTCTTCTCCTCACACTGGATCGGTGTGAGGAGAAGAGCCCAGCAACAGCAGTTACTGTCTGTGATTGTTTACATTAGTGACCGGCTGTGATTGGACACATCGGGTCATGCGATGCAGAGCCATGTCATTGGCTACAGTGATCGGGGCTGAGCTGTATCCAGGGGAAAAGCCTCAGCCCCGATCACCGCTCTGATCACCGCTCTTCCGCCGGAACCCGCACAATACACGCCGCTTCCCAATGCCGCTCTGCATCCGCCGCTCCGATGCCCACCGCCGCCCGCCACCGCCGCCGCTTCAATACCCCCATCGGGGAATGGCTGTGTCCTGAGAGACACAACGGTACACCGATCGCCACTCTGCGGGCCTCGGGGGGCCCACAGTAGCAGCGGAAAGCCGAGGCCATCATATGACGTCCACCCAGGATGGGAGATCCCATCTGTGGACGTCATTTGACTATGGCCGGGTATTGAAGCGGTTAATAATCTTGGGACCTGACACTAAAGAGTTCCTATCCAATTCCCAAACTTTATCTTTTTCTTCCTCCAGAAAGTTCCTCTGATAACCTTTCTACATGAAACTCCCAACTAAAACTTGCGACTAGGAATTGAAATCACTTAGGGAAGAGCAATTCCTTCTGATACGGACAAACTGTCCCTTCGGAATATTACAGATCCACGTCTTACAGTGACAGCTGTCACAAGGGATATACCCATTTCTATCTGTGGACTTGAGGCCCAGTTCACACTGCTGAGTTGCGAATTTAGCGTGAATTTGATCCGATTACGTTGCAATATTTTCATTGTGAAATCTTTATGTTTTCTTGCGAATCTACTGCAAATATTGCGAATTGGTGGGAAGAGATCGCGATTTATGTCTGGCCAATAGAACCCATTGTTTATGCTAACGTAAAAATAGCTGTATTTACTTCCTGTTCTCTTCCTGTTTTTTGTGGAGTGTGTAGAGAGGAGCGTGGACAGCATGTATCACCATTCATTGCCTTTGGTTATGGCTGCAGTAATAACTGCTACTGCTGCAGTCATAATAAAAAAGAAAAAAAGCAGGTTGAGGAGGAGGAGGATGATGATGCCAAGTAGAAGATACTGGGTCCACCCTGTTATTGCAAATAGGGAGGAGAGAGGCCAGTTCAGGATCATCTATAATGATCTACGTGCACATGATGTGAAATTTTTCAACTATACTCATATGTCAGTGGGCAGGTGAGTTGTTATGTAAAAATTCAAGTACAAGGATTACAAAATTCTCCCACTCTCCTGATATTGCCCCAAACTCTAATGCAGCTGTAGCACCTCCCACACCCATGAAAACCTTTCATATCCCAAAACATTTTGGGTTTGGGGGGGGTTCCACCACATTATGCACTAGTAGGTCCCGTAAATTCGGTGCCCTCTTATATATATAATCCTGGGCATGTCTGACAGATGGTCTTTGAGATGAATGTCTTGTTTCAACACATTCCAATATTTCTCTATAATTTTTTCCACGTTGCGGTTCTGTAGATTGTAGTCGAGCACTATACTTGTGCCCATATCCTCATTACACTTTTTATTGTTGGTACCCTCTGTTAGTAAACTATCCCTGTTCAAATCCCTCACTTTGATTCTTTCTTTCTCCAGAAAAGTGTCTTGATACCCCTTATCCTTGAACATCCCACTCAGCATTTTGGATTGGGCTTCAAAATCTCCATCCCTTGTGCAGTTTTTCCGCATTCTCATGTATTGCCCACGGGGAATATTATTCAGCCATGGTTTAAAATGACAACTTGTGGTGGGGATATACGAGTTGCGATCAGTCGCCTTAAAGAATGATTTGGTTACAAAACCTCTTACAGTGTTGCTGATCTCCAAATCCAGAAAGTGCACGCTATCCCTACTGACATCCCAGGTCAGGGAAATATTGCGATTATTATCATTCATAGATCGCAACATTTCCATCAGAGATTCCATGTCACCCTTCCAGATGATCAAAACGTCATCTATGAACCTCTTGTATAACATGATGTTTTAATATCCCTCACCTAGGAGCCCTTCGGCCTCCCATTTGGCCATATACAAATTTGCCACGCTCGGGGCGAATTTAGTGCCCATAGCCACGCCTCTTGCTTGTAAATAGGACGTGTTATTGTACCAGGAAAAAATTGTGTTCTATCGATCTATTATTTGGAATCCTCCGAACCACAGAATGGTAGATGAGAATACGCACTGTTTGACAAAAATAGTTTTAAAGATATGGGATGTAGTATATAAGCAACTAGATAAGGTTTACAATTCTCCCCTGATAGAATTAAAGGAGAATGAATATTTTGCACCAGGGAAAATAAATATAGGTGGGAATTGGATAAAAAAAGATAAAGTACAACTTAGAGAAATACTTAAAAAAGGAAAATTGTCACAATTATAGAGTTGAAACAAAACACTGACACATGGGTGATAGATGAATGGAGGTACATGCAATTAGACCGCTTTGTGAAAAATCTACCTCAACCGATAACATCAGGAGAAAATTTGACAGCTTTAGAAAAATTATGTATTTTGGAAAAAACAAAAAATACAATATCTAAGCTATATAAATTACTATTGAAAGAAGAAGAAGCAGAGGTAGCCACATTTATCAAAAAATGGGAAAAGGAATTGGGAACACAAAAAAACATAAGCACGATTAGAAAAATGTTATTCTTGGCCCATAGCTCAGCGGCAGATATAAAAACGGCCGAGATGAATTATAAATGTATGGCAAGGTGGTATGCAACGCCAGATAGGATAAGTAAATTCCAACATGGAAACCGGCAGACTGTTGGCGGGGCTGTGGAGGGGTGGGTACTATGGCTCACTTATGGTGGAACTGCCCGATAATCAAAAAATTTTGGAAAAAAATCTTGGTCTTGATTAAGGAGATTACAAAAATAGAGGTGAAAGAAGATCCGTGGGTGGTTCTATTCCACGGCATAGAAGGGAATGTGAAACAATATAGAACATCCCTGGTTCCACATCTACTAAACGCAGCAAAAAGATTAATCCCTAAAAATTGGTGGGGAAAAGAAAGCCCTGAGATGTGGGACTGGATAAATGCCGTGGAGGAGACCTATACCATGGAGCAGTTTTTTTATAACAAAGAGGAAATAATAGAAGTAGACAAATTGAAATGTTGGAAGAAGTTTAAAAAAAACATGGAGTTATGCAGAAAAAATTAGGATTTAAACTAACTACCAAGTAGATCATAGGCATTGCACAAGGGTTGGGGAGGGAGAAGGGAGGGAGGGGGGTTTATATATATATGGTTTTTCTATACAGATATGTAAAACAGAGAGATATATAAATAAAGATAAAATTTTAGAGAGCAAAAGAGGAATGGGAACTAAGGGTCGAGCCTTGTTAGGCTGTGAGAGTTTTTATATTATCATTTCCTTGTAAACCCCTGTTGTTTCCCTCTGTTGAAAACGAAATATATGCCACAGTGATGAAGAGATGAGAAGAGACACATATGAGCGAGTAAGCTGAATTAGTCTCAGAAAAAAATTGTGTTGCAGGCAAAACTTCAAACATTTTAGGATAAAATTGTGCATATTAAGCTCCATAGTACCTTCACCTTTTTCCAGGGCCCATCTTACATCGGTCTCTGTCCTGCACAAACATCACTTTGGCTGTTGATATATTTCTATATATGTGGATATTTCCTTTGGGCACTGAGTTGGACTCTATTAACTCATTCCCCATATACGCAGCTATAAATCCTAGTTTCGCAGATGCTTGTTGCTTTCTGCGGCGTCGTTCAATACACTGAGCAATAACACATGGAGCCTGGCACTAGAGTGTCTGCAAATCCACGGCAAAATGGCCGCGATGACTATATTTAGGCTGCAGAGCATCTGTCCAATCACATCCCCCTGATGAAAACACGTGGCCCTGTGTCGAACACGCATAGGGGAGGGGCCAGGACGGAGCATGGAGCCTTTCACTCCACTGAGATGAGATGCACAGCTTATCCCTCCTGACAGGCAAACTTTGAGGCAAACTTTGGAGACTGTTATCAGATTGGTGCACTCACGCATCTTGCAAATGTGAGTACCCTAATGTGGGGAGCTTTTATTCCAATAAACATTTATAAACAATATCACACTATCCAGTTTTTCTTTTTCTTTTCCTTTATTCCTAACTGTGGAGCTGCTGCTGAATACTGTGTATCTGGATTCCATCACTGAGCCGTGGGATGGCTCATAAGCGTGTTTAGATTCAGTCTCACAGCTGAGTCGCACGCTCTGAGGTGAGCGGCTGTCCCTGGGGGGGTCACTGGATGGCACTTGAGCATGGAATTCTGAGCACTAAGCACTAAGATTAGTGCACGCATGTTGGATTTTTTATGAACTGTTTTTATGGACTTTATGTGCATTTCTTTCATAAATTGGACTTTAATAACCACGTATCACATCTTGGATTTGATATTCACACTCATTGTGTGGCACTTGGCACTTTGTTGTATTTTTTACACTTATCACTGTAATATTATTTATATATATTTTTTACACGGTAAATTTCAGATTATATAAATAATTTTTCATTTATTATATATACAGTTAGTAGTTTAATCATCGCTACTCTTATTCTAATGGTATACATCTAGTATATTATTTACACATTGCACCTTATAATCGCTCAAAATACTTTAACTACAAAAAATATTTCTCATTCATTCTAATGGCAGTGGCTGATGCCAATTACTCATTTACCTATGTGGATATAGGATCATATGGAATTAGCTCTGACTCCAGCATCTTCTCTCATTCTTCTTTTGGCAAGATTCTATGTGAAAACTCACTGAACCTTCCTGATAATTACCCACTTCCTGGAACAAATCAACCTCTGGAGCCTTATGTCTTTGTTGGGGATGAGGCATTCCCTATTTCTGAGCGCCTTCTACGCCCATATGCAAACAGAAGACTTACCATTGAAAAGAGGTTATTTAATTACCGACTATCAAGGGCAAGACGTGTAGTGGAGTGTGCTTTTGGCATACTTGCCAATAAGTGGCATTTCCTGCACTCACCTACAGTGGGGACGGAAAGTATTCAGACCCCCTTAAATTTTTCACTCTTTGTTATATTTCAGCCATTTGCTAAAACCATTTAAGTTCATTTTTTTCCTCATTAATGTACACACAGCACCCCATATTAACAAAAAACACAGAATTGTTGACATTTTTGCAAATTTATTAAAAAAAGAAAAACTGAAATATCACATGGTCCTAAGTATTCAGACCCTTTGCTGTGACACTCATATATTTAACTCAGGTGCTGTCCATTTCTTCTGATCATCCTTGAGATGGTTCTACACCTTCATTTGAGTCCAGCTGTGTCTGATTATACTGATTGGACTTGATTAGGAAAGCCACACACCTGTCTATATAAGACCTTACAGCTCACAGTGCATGTCAGAGCAAATGAGAATCATGAGGTCAAAGGAACTGCCTGAAGAGCTCAGAGACAGAATTGTTGCAAGGCACAGATCTAGCCAAGGTTACAAAAAAATTCTGCTGCACTTAAGGTTCCTAAGAGCACAGTGGCCTCCATAACCCTTAAATGGAAGGCGTTTGGGACGACCAGAACCCTTCCTAGAGCTGGCCGTCCGGCCAAACTGAGCTATCGGGGAGAAGAGCCTTGGTGAGAGAGGTAAAGTAGAACCCAAAGATCACTGTGGCTGAGCTCCAGAGATGCAGTCGGGAGATGGGAGAAAGTTGTAGAAAGTCAACCATCACTGCAGCCCTCCACCAGTCAGAGCTTTATGGCAGAGTGGCCCGACGGAAGCCTCTTCTCAGTGCAAGACACATGAAAGCCTGCATGGAGTTTGCTAAAAAACACCTGAAGGACTCCAAGATGGTGAGAAATAAGATTCTCTGGTCTGATGAGACCAAGATAGAACTTTTTGGCCTTAATTCTAAGTGGTATGTGTGGAGAAAACCAGGCACTGCTCATCACCTGTCCAATACAGTCCAAACAGTGAAGCATGGTGGTAGCAGCATCATGCTGTGGGGGTGTTTTTCAGTTGCAGGGACAGGACGACTGGTTGCAATTGAGGGAAAGATGAATGCTTCCAAGTACAGGGACATCCTGGATGAAAACCTTCTCCAGAGTGCTCAGAGCCTCAGACTGGGCAGAAGGTTTAGCTTCCAACAAGACAATGACCCTAAGCACACAGCTAAAATAACGAAGGAGTGGCTTCACAACAACTCTGTGACTGTTCTTGAATGGTCCAGCCAGAGCTTTTTTCTTCATTTCTGTGATAACATTTCACAAATTAGCAATTTTTCTTCATAAATGTTGGCCACAATTTTTACTGCTACATATCTTTGGTAAAAATAACCCAAATTAGTGGATATTATGTGGTCTGTGTGAAATTTATAGAGTCTACAAGCTATGGTGCAAATAAAAAAAAAAATGATCACATCTGATGTACTGAGGCCCATCTCATTTCTTGAGACCCTAACAAGCCAGGAAAGTACAAATGCCCCCCAAATGACCCCTTTTTGGAACGTAGACATTCCAGGGTATTTACTAAGAGGCATGGTGAGTTATTTGAAGTTGTCATTTTTCCCACAATTCTTTGCAAATTAAGATTTTATTTTATTTTTTATATTTTTTTCAGAAAATTGTCATTGTAATAGCTTATTTCTCTCACATGGAATGTGCATACCACAAATGACACCCCAAAATACATTTGGCTACTCCTCCTGA
Organism: Lithobates clamitans; assembly: GCA_037952925.1. NCBI lineage: Eukaryota > Metazoa > Chordata > Amphibia > Anura > Ranidae > Lithobates > Lithobates clamitans. Next base: position 2,806,961 of record JBBGZY010000250.1, read on the forward strand.
GTATTACAATACCACATGTGTGGGACTTTTTCACTAACTGGCCACATACAGAGGCCCAACATGCAGGGAGCATCATCAGGTGTTCAAGGAGCATAAATTACCCATCTAACTTGTTGACTACCTATTACACTTTTGAAGGCCCTAGAGCACCAGGACAATGGAAACGCCCACAAAATGACCCCATTTTGGAAAGCTAACACCCCAACATATAATCTATGAGGCATAATGAGCCTTTTGAACTGTTCATTTTTTTCCCAGAAGTTTTTGGAAAATGTGGAAAAAACTGAAAACACATTTTTTTTTACACAAAGTTATCCATTTATAAGATATTTCCAACACATAGCATTTACATAGCAAAAATAACACCCGAAAATACATTCTGCTACTCCTGAGTATAACGATATCACATGTGTGAGACTTTTACACAGCCTGACCACATACAGAGGCTTAACATTGAAGTAGGACCTTCAGGCGTTCTACGAGCATAAATTACACATTTCATTTCTCACCCACCTATTACACTTTTGAAGGCCCTGGAGCACCAGGACAATGGAAACGCTCACAAAATGACCCCATTTTGGAAAGCACACACCCCAACGTATAATCTATGAGGCATAATGAGTCTTTTGAATGGTTCATTTTTTTCCAGAAGTTTTTGGAATATGTGGAAAAAAAATTAAAACGTATTTTTTTTTTACACAAAGTTGTCTGTTTATAAGATATTTCCAACACATAGCATTTACATAGCAAAAATAACACCCCAAAATACATTCTGCTACTCCTCCTGAGTATAACGATACCACATATGTGAGACTTTTACACAGCCTGACCACATACAGAGGCCTAATATTGAAGTAGCACCTTCAGGCGTTCTACGAGCATAAATTACACATCTCATTTCTCACCCACCTATTACACTTTTGAAGGCCCTGGAGCACCAGGACAATGGAAACTCCCACAAAATGACCCCATTTTGGAAAGCTAACACCCCAACGTATAATCTATGAGGCGTAATGAGTCCTTTGAACGGTTCATTTTTTTCTAGAAGTTTTTGGAAAAAATGTGGAAAAAAAAAATGAAAACGCATTTTTTTTTTACACAAAGTTGTCCGTTTATAAGATATTTCCAACACATAGAATTTACATAGCAAAAATGACACCCCAAAATACATTCTGCCACTCCTGAGTATAGCAATACCACATGTGTGAGACCATTACACAGCCTGGCCACATACAGAGATCCAACATGCAAGGAACAGGTGTTCCAGGGACACATAGCATGCACATACCAAGAATTACACCCCAAAATACATTATGCTGAGCAAAGGGTAAACAAAAGATTACCTGTGGTTTTAGTAGCACAGTTGTCCACAGGAGGATAGCACTGGTCCAGGCAGCAGGCAGGGACTTGGTCAGCAACAGCAAACACAATTTTTCAGGCAGCAGGCAGGAATACTGTCCATAGACAGTATAGGCAGCAGGCAGGGATACTGTCCATATACAGTCCAGGGTCAGTGCAGGCAGAGATTGTCAGCAGTGCCAAAATATTGGTCTTGGTAGTAGGCAGGAACATGGTCCATGTGCTGTGGTCAGTGCGACAAGCAGAGGCATGGCAGCAGTAAGTCCTACAGGCAGCAGGCAGAAGTAGGGTCTCGTTCAGGACAGAATGGGGACAGGGGTAGAGGCTTCTCCCACCCAAATCTCTTTGAAGCCTCCGAGTCTCCAGACCCTAATCTAGGAATGAGAAAACAAAGAAAATTGTTTTCTTCATCCAGAAAAACTATCCTGGAGCCCCTCACATATGTGAGACCCCTGTGTTGAATCCCACTAGTCCAGTTGCAGGGTACAAGATCAGTCCAAGAGGCAGGCAAGAGGCATGGTCAAACAGTCCAAGGTCAGTTCCAGATCAGGCAGAGGTATGTACAGAATAGTTAGGCAGAGCATGGTCGAATAACAGTCCAGGGTCAGTTCCAGATCAGGCAGCGGTATGTACAAAATCATCAGGCAGAAGCGTGGTCGAATAACAAGCCAGGGTCAGTTACAGAGCAGGCAGTGGCATAAGGGGTGTGAAGGCAGGAACTGAGGATTACGTTTACCATACTTCACTAATAATTTAGTGAAGTATGGTAACGGCGGAAACATTCACCTATGCAGAGACCTGGTTGGGAAGGACATTGTGCACCATAATAAGATGTGTCTCTTCTGACTCCTGCTCTGGTACACACCTTACATCTTTTTTGACGTCTTTGGCCTGTTGGTTTGGGAGGGAGTTTATCTGGAAAGTGGCATTCGGAGAGTCGACTAACAACATTTGATCAGATATTTTCTGGTGAGCCGTTCAGGAATATAAGGGTAGTGTAAGTTTCCTCCTGGTAGCCAAGGAAGGGTTGGGGGTTTTGGGTGGAATTGCGGTAAATGATATAGGAATTGAATATGGCCAATTGAAAAAATAAATTGCTACTTTTTTGTACCAATGGTATGTCCGTCTTGTGGTAAGGTATGGTTCCAACATTTGATCGTTTAAGTCAACTCCCCTCATAAACAAATTGTATTCATGGATGCATGTTGGTTTTTGGACGGGGCCATTCCTTCTGGGGATTTCCACATAGGTGTTATTGTGGATGGAAGACAACATGTACACATCCCTTTTGTCCCTCCACTTCACTGCCAGAATCTCTTTGTTATGCAGATTTGCTGTTTCTCCTTTTCTCAACTTCTTATTAACAAGTCTTTGAGGAAAGCCCTTCTGATTCTTTTTTACCGTGCCACATGCTGGCGTCTTCTTCCGGTGAAGGTTGTGGAATAGGGGCAGAGATGTGTAGAAGTTGTCTACATACAGGTGGTAGCCTTTCTTCAGTAGGGGGTATATGAGGTCCCAAACAACTTTCCCGCTGGTTCTCAAGTAGTCCGGGCAATTAGGGGGCTGCAGCTGGGTGTCCCCTTCCCTTCATACACTATGAAGGCATATGTGTACCCTGTGGCTCGGTCACATAATTTGTACACCTTCACCCCATAGCGGGCCTTTTGCTGGGGATAAATTGCTTAATTTTAAGCCTGCCGCTATATGTGTTGGTCCGGGGTGAACAGCTGGGGGAATACTTCAGAAAAATAATTTAATATTGGCCAAATTTGTAAAGCCTGTCATAATTTGGGTCATTTCGGGGAGGGCACTGGGTTTTGTCACTGAAATGTAGGAACCTCATTATCATCAGATACCTGGTTCTGGGCATTACCGCAGAGAAAATCGGCATGTGGTGGATGGGGTGGGTTGACCAATAGGAACGTAATTCATTATTTTTGGTGAGTCCCATATTAAATGTGAGGCCCAAAAAAACCTTGAACTCCACTGTTAGGTCTCTCCACTCGTAGGGATGGGCATAATATGATGTGGGATTTTGCAAAATAAATTGCTGTGCATACAGGTTGCACTGGGCTACAATTGACGCCAACATGTCCTCCGTAAAAATTCAATTAAAAAAATTAATTGGGGTAAAATTCTCTGTCCACCTGGACTCCTGGCTGGGCAGGGAAAGGGGGAACGCTAGCTTCTCCTGAATTAGGAGGAAGCCACAAGGGGTTCTGAAGGGCATAGGGAAGGCTAGCATGGGACCTAACCCTTTGGGGCTGAGGTGACACCCCACTGGTACTTGACCTTTCTTGCCGAGGTACTGCAGTGCTGGTGGATGGCACTGCGGTGCTAGTGGATGCCACTGCGGTGCTGGTGGATGCCACTGCCTCCTCACCAGAACGCCTTCGTTTGGTGGGCCGAATTTCTTCCTCCTCTGAGTCTGTTAGTGTTCCACTACTGAGGACTGGCTCGTAATTTACGTCAGACTCAGAATCCGAATTGGAAAGGGAATCCGAAAAAGAGAGCTCCCCATTGCTCTCGTCGGCCGTGGAAAGAATTTGGTGTGCCTTCTCGGCAGAAAAGCTTTTTTTGGACATGGCTGCTGGTGGTTATCAGATTGCACAGGTGTGTGCTAAGCCTGCACTGATGAGGTGGCAAAGATGAGCACAGATGTGCACTGATGTGCACTGATTGATGGCACAGATGTGCACTGATGAGGTGGCACAGATAGGCACTGATCGCACAGATGGGCACTGATGAGGTGGCACAGATGGGCACTGATGAGGCGGCACAGATGGGCACTGATGAGGTGGCACAGATGGGCACTGAGGCAGCACAGATGGGCACTTAGGAAGCAGCACAGATGTGCACTGATTGATTGCACAGATGTGCACTAATGAGGCGGCACAGGTGGGCACAGATATGCACTGATGTGGCACTGGTGAGGCGGCACAGATGGGCACTGATGAGGCGGCACAGATGTGCACTGATTGATTGCACAGATGTGCACTGATGAGGCGGCACAGATGGGCACTGATTGGTACAGATGTGCACTGTTGAGGTGGCACACATGGGCACTGTTGAAGTGGCACAAATGGGCACTGTTGAGGTGGCACAAATAGGCACTGATGAGGCGGCACAGATGGGCACTGATGAGGCGGCACAGATGTGCACTGATTGCACAGATGGGCACTGATGAGGCGGCACAGATGTGCACTGATTGCACAGATGTGCACTGATGAGGCGGCACAGATGGGCACTGATGAGGTGGCACAGATGGGCACTGATGAGATGGCACAGATGGGCACTGATGAGGTGGCACAGATGGGCACTGATGAGGTGGCACAGATGCGCACTGATTGCACAGATGCGCACTGATTGCAGATGGGCACAGACAGGCACAGATGGGCACTGATGGCACAGATGATGCACTGATGGCACAACTGGGCACTGATGCGCACAGGTGGGCACAGATGGCACTAGATAGATGTCACTGTGATCAGGAAAAAGGGGGAATTAACTGCGCATAAGTGAAATTGTGTAATCAATAAAATTTAAATAAAAAAAATCGAAAAAAGCTGCGGATTCCTATATGTAACACAAACACAAAAATAGATAATATAAAACTATTGAATCGTGCTTTTGAGACACAGATGTGCTTACAAGTGACAATCAGTTCACCTATGGGATACAATCCAAATAAATGTGTAAACATGGAAATTATATAGTGTATGAATTGGCATTATATAAATAAATAGCAAATATAAATCAATCATCAAAAGTGCAATCTTAATGTGCAACAGTGGGAAAAATATTAGTGTGAGTCCATATGTGAAAAATAGAACACCCAGGTGTTGATTAAATTGGAATGGAGGTCCTGTTGCATGAGGACAAGGTGCTTAAGTCCACCACCGCATACAGAGTGACTGGCCGCTTACCAGAAACTCATGACCCCCTGTTACAGAGGGTCAGAGTGAGCTGTTAAATCTGATTGCTCCGGACCACCGAAAAACCAAGATTGGCGCTGGGATGGAACGTCAGGGACCTTGGTGTTGATGGATGGATCAGCGGGAGGTCAGGCTCTCTTCTCCTTGTCAGCCAGAGTCTTCCTATATTCAGCTGATTGAGTATACTGCACAGGAAAACGTGAGCACACTTAAAATGAAGCCCTCCAGCGTTTTTCTTATAAGCTTAACTGTGGATGTGGCTGGTCACACTGACACCGTGCTTCTACTGCAACAAGCCAGCTTCATGAGAGCTGGGGGGGAAGGACACACTCAGAGGGGGCAGAGTGGCCCAACGGAAGCCTCTCCTCAGTGCAAGACACATGAACGCCCGCATGGAGTTTGCTAAAAAACACCTGAAGGACTCCAAGATGGTGAGAAATAAGATTCTTTGGTCTGATGAGACCAAGATAGAACATTTTGGTCTTAATTCTAAGCAGTATGTGTGGAGAAAACCAGGCACTGCTCATCACCTGTCCAATACAGTCCCAACAGTGAAGCATGGTGGTGACAGCATCATGCTGTGGGGGTGTTTTTCAGCTGCAGGGACAGGACGACTGGTTGCAATCGAGGGAAAGATGAATGAGGCCAAGTACAGGGATATCCTGGACGAAAACCTTCTCCAGAGTGCTCAGGACCTCAGACTGGGCTGAAGGTTTACCCTCCAACAAGACAATGACCCTAAGCACACAGCTAAAATAATGGAGTGGCTTCACAACAACTCCGTGACTGTTCTTGAATGGCCCAGCCAAAGCCCTGACTTAAACCCAATTGAGCATCTCTGGGGAGACCTAAAAATGGCTGTCCACCAACGTTTACCATCCAACCTGACAGAACTGGAGAGGATCTGCAAGGAGGTATGGCAGAGGATCCCCAATCCAGGTGTGAAAAACTTGTTGCATCTTTTCCAAAAAACCCATGGCTGTATTAGTTCAAAAGGGTGCTTCTACTAAATACTGAGCTAAGGGTCTGAATACTTAGGACCATGTGATATTTCAGTTTTTATTTTTTTAATAAATCTGCAAAAATGTCAACAATTCTGTGTTTTTCTGTCAATACGGGGTGCTGTGTGTACATTAATGAGTAAAAAAATGAACTTAAATGATTTTAGCAAATGGCTGCAATATAACAAAGAGTGAAAAGTTTAAGGGGGTCTTAATACTCCCCACTGTATATACCCATAGCTCCCAATTGTCCCTGATTTCGAGGGACTGTCCCTCACTTTGAACAAAGTCCTGCTGTCCCTCTTTACTTCTCATTTGTCCATCAGTTTTGGTCTGAATGATATAGTTGTATATGAAATGCACTGTAAATAACTGTAAATATCAAAAGCCAATATTAAGGAATGTAGCACCCTCTACCTTAGGTAGGTGCTATAAGTAGGATTTTTGTAAGTGCAGTTAAATTTAATCAGACCTAGCTACAGCAGGGTTACAGGTGGACCACATTATCCAGCAGCCCCCACAGGGGTACCGCTACATTTGGGGGCTCATCCGGGATCACCTGTTCATGGGTAACTTGCCAGCCATTGCCCCTAGCAACCTAGGTTGATCAAGCCGGGAAACTGTGTTTTGTTCCACCACCATTGAGGACTTGAACCCAGGGAAAGGACTTGTGTGCTCTGCCTGCTATACAGTGCTACAGTTATAAAATTGGAACTTGCAACTGCGGAAGAACTGGAAGGCTGGAGAGGGCCTAGAATCACCCCCTAAAGTCGGAGCAGAGTTGAGGCCTGGTGACTTCCCCCCGTGAAAACAGAGGACATTAGCGGAGAAGAGACTGCCGTGACCTGTGGCCTGGCCAGGGACTTGGAGACTGTAAATATTGCCGTGCAGGAGCCAGATGCAACCCCTGAAGAGCCGGCCAATTCCAAGCCCCTTGCCATCCCAGTTCGGAGGGAGCCATTGCCAGAGGAAGGTGCACCTTCAGGTGAGCTGGACATGGAAAGATAGGGCCTGGTCATTGATTGGGGTTCCCCCAGAGTACAGGCCGAGTTTGGGTCTCTTGAGAGGTTGGCAGAATGGTCATCCTCTAGTAAAGATTCTGAAGAGGAATGGGAGACCGGGGAATCTCAGGTCTTTGAAGGTGGGGATGGACAGAGCCAGCAGAGGGATCTGAGCCAGCCGCAGGACCCCTGATAAGCAGCAGGCAGCTCTTTTTGAACAGGCCTTCCACCACCCAGACCAGAGAGCTCCCCTACCATCAGTGGGTCATGAGGGCCCAGGATACCTGCATTCTGCAAGGGAGAGGAAATCCTAGGGAGTTTCCTAGATTCTCCCGCTTCCAGAAATAGGTGCAAAGGAGGGTAGCACTGGAGTGGGGCCTGGAATTTCTGTATGTCCCTCCCCAGATTATTGACATCGTGGAAAACTCCTTGGGAGAGTGGGAGGATGACTTAGTCTGGGACTACCTACACATTCCCAAGCCACTGCGGGTACCAGACAGTGAGATATGGGCACGTTTCCAGGACATTTGGGAAGAATGGCGGCTTGGGAAGTCCATTTACAGAGACCGGGTACTTGTTGTGAGGGTGGGTCGGCCCACACAGAGCTACTCAGTCTCCAGGGAAAAAGAAGGAGGAAGCTGAAAGGCTACCTGACTCTCGCTTCTACGCATAAGAAGACTGTGAGGAGTCACTGTATGTGAGGAGTGAGTTTCATGGACTTCTGTAGAGTTGCAGCATGTTTTTCTTTCTTTCCCTGATTTTTGCAGGAGCAAACCAGCCTGCCACCCTGTTGCCCGATGGAAGAAACTTTCCTGTGGCAAGGGGTGAGGTTTGTTCCCACATTAACTCTTTTAAGGAGCCTGTTTGCTCAGGGAGGGGCCCCTCCCACCAGGAATTCCAGAAGAGGACTGTCCCCATCTGTATATATGTTTTTTTCTTTCCCTGTTGTTCTGTTAGCAGGTTATAACCCCCTCCTGACAGAGCAAGAAGAAAAAAAAAGAATGTGTGTGCTATATCTAAGTTGTGTTGTTTATATTTCTGCTGGCAGTTTGCTAACCCCCCGCCCAACAGAAATAATGTATAGTGTACAGTTAGGTCTGAGAGTAGGATGTACTATTTTTTTTGTTTTCTCTTAGGATCTTCTGGGATGGGATGGCTGTCCATCCCCATCCTCTGGCTGGAGACAAGAATTTCTGCGGATGGAGTGTCTTTCTTGAGGGAGAGATGCTCTGGCCTTAATGTATACACTGTTATGCCCTGTACACACGGTTGGATTTTCTGACGGAAAATGTTCGATGGGAGCTTGTTGTCGGAAATTCCGACCGTGTGTAGGCTCCATCGGACATTTTCCATCGGAATTTCCGACACACAAAATTTGAGATCTGGATCTCAAATTTTCCGACAACAAAATCCGTTCTCGTAAATTCTGATCGTGTGTACACAATTCCGATACACAAAGTTCCATGCATGCTCAGAATCAAGTACGAGATGGAAGCGATCGTTCTGCTAAAACTAGGGTTCATAATGGAGATAGCACATTCGTCATACTGCAATTTTTGAAATCTTTTAATGCAGTGCATTCTCTTCTTCTTTAGAATGCTAAAATAATGAAGTTATTTTGCTGCTGATATTTACACAGAGTTCTTGAAAAAATGATTTCTTTATTATTTCTCGTGATGTCCTGAATATTTTATTTTTTGGTTTTCGTCAGATCTCCATAATAATTTATTTAATTTTGGTTTATAGTGTTTTTTTTATCAAGATCTCCTTGTTTTCTTCTAGTGCTCTCCATAATATTGTTTTTCGTTTTGTGTGTCAAGTTGAGACAACACCATTATTATCTTGTATTTTTGTAACCTCTAGGAGGTTGGTTTGTGTTGGTGTCCCTTGTTAATTTGACATTGTATTTTGGAAATGTACCTGCCTACTCACAAACAAACTGTCCTTACATAGGCAAGTATTTTTGAATACAAAATAGCCATTTATTATGGGTCATAATAAAATAAAGAGGAAGGCAATGCTGGAGAAACTGGTGAAATTGGCGAAGCCTATGTACCCCAGGGCACACATCAACTATTTTACCCCCAAAAATGGTATTTTTTTAAACCAATTAGAGCCCCAGGCTCTAATCATGTGCTTCTAAGAGAAAAAAATCCATTAAAATCCAAGCGTCTGGTGCCCTGCATATAGATTAGGGGCCGGACTCATGGATTAGGGGGTGTGGTGCCCGTGTGTCCCTAATGAGCAGTCGCCACTGGTGCAGGAGTCTATAAAGCAGAGCACAGGGGTCGGGGATATCCAGTGCACTGAGTGCTGCAGTCAGTGTCAGGTTTAGGATACATAACACAGACTGTAGAGTCCAGGGTGTGTAATGCAATGTGTTCAAGAATCCGGAGTATGTAGAGTATGCCCTCAAGAGGGCTGTAGTCAGTGTTGGGTTTAGGAGTACATGACACACAGAGAGCAGGGTCCCGGAGTACAGAGTGCAGGAGACAGGAGTGTTATCCACAGAACGCAGGGGTCAGGAGTATGTAATGTATGGTAGGAGTACAAAACAAAAAGAGTGCAGGAGTCAGGGGTGTGCAACGCACAGTGTAGGGGTAAGGAGAGTTGCAAAATACATCCCCCCCAAGCAATACTCTCCCCCACTTTACCCTTAGAGCAAATAAATCAAACTCCCTTCCCTCCCTAAAAATCCAGCACTAATTTGCACAAGACCCCCCCCAGTACAAATACTCTCCCCCCCTCCCAGAAGAAATCCTCCCACGCAAATCTTCTTCCCCTTTCTCAGCACAAGTCCTCCTCCACCCTCCCCAAATCTCCAGTCCCAGCACAATTCCACCTTCTTTCCTATCCTAGCATTTATCCCCATGCCTCTCAATTCCCCCTCACAGCACAAATCCTCCTTCCCCCCAATCCCCCTTCCCAGCACAACAAATTCCCACCAATTTTCTTCTCCCAGCAAAAAATCCTCTCCTCCCTCAAACACAAATCAACTCCCTTCCCCCAAATCCCTCCTGTAGCACAGATCCTTCTCATCCTAGTGTAAAGCCTTTCCCCTCTTCCCAGCACAAATCTTCTTCCACCACCCAAATCCCCCCTTCCTTTGCGTTCCATGCTTGTTTCCCGCACCACGTCGAAAACGCACTGCAGTTGTGATCTGTCATAGAGCTCCATGGAGGCTTTGAAGACACTTTGAAGCACCACTAAAGCTACATAGGGTATAATTTTTTAAAGCAGAGCCAAAGCAAAGCAAACACAAGGTGTAAACAGGACTGTAAGCTAACCATTTTATTTAGTGATATGAGCTTTGACTGGCATTTAAGAGAGCTTTAACAAAGCGTATCCAAAGCCTTTTGACACTTTTTTGGGATCCAGTGACACTAATACAGTGATCAGTGCTAAAAATATGCACTGTCACTGTACTAATGACACTGGCTGGGAAGGGGTTGACATCAAGGGTGATCAAGGGGTTAACTGTGTGTCTAGCCTGTGTTTTATTACAGTGTGGGAGGTATTTTTACTATAAAATATTATAAAAAGAAATTTGCGCTAGGTGTAAAGATTTAAATTGGGTTTTGAAAAAATTAAAGTGAAAAAGATCTGTGAAAGATGTCCTGCAGCTGAACACTAAAAGCCTAATAGGGGGTACAAATAAAACATATGGAAACAAGAGTGCAGTGCAGGACAACTGTGATAATAACATTATATAGTATGCAATATGTGAATATTCAAAAATCACAAAGAAAAAAAAGAAACATGTGATCAAAAGGTGTAATAGCCTCTAGAAATAAGATCTGAGGCTGCAATAAACCACAAAGAAAATGTTCATAAAACACTGATATCCGGAAAGAAGTGACTTCAGTGCAGATGTGGAAATGTGACATTCACCGCATGTGTTTCCCGTCACCTTAGTGGGATTAAAGGCTTACCAGAAAGCCCTTCAAATAGGTTTAATAGAATCCTAGAATCAGTGATGAAACATTAGATACTTCCTCCAGCAGGCGACCCACAGATGTCCAAGGGTATCCCTCTCAGAGACCTCCAAACCCCACTAAGAGCTGCTCACTTCCGGGGTGGTCAGTATACATCAATAGGAGTTCCTTTTCATGGGCAAACCACAGATGCCCAGTGAAGTTCCAGTATTAAGGAGCCACATACAGCAATGGTATATTAAGGGAGAAAAAAGAAACTCTAATGCCCCATACACACGGTCAGATTTTCCAACGGAAAATGTGCGATCGGAGCGTGTTGTCGGACATTCCGACCGTGTGTGGGCTCCATCGGACATTTTCCATCGGATTTTCCGACAAACAAAGTTTGAGAGCAGGCTATAAAATTTTCCGATAACAAAATCTGATCGCATCAAATCCGACCGTGTGTGGCCAGTTCCGACGCACAAAGTGCCACGCATGCTCAGCAGAAATCCTGAGACGGAACAGCTCGGTCTGGTAAAATGAGCCTTCGGAATGGATACAGCACTTTCGTCACGCTGCAATGTTTTAAATAGTTTAATACAGCGCACTCTGTTCATCTTTATAATGTGAGAAGAATGAAGTAGTCTTGCTGCTCATATTCACACAGACTTCTCACAAACTTATTTCTTTATTATTTATCGGGATTTCCTCAATATATTTTGATTTGTCACATCTGACCAATTTTTTTTTTGGTTGTTTTTAATTTTTTAAAAAATTTTTTCAAGGCTGTTTATTTTTATTTTTTTGTGTTTGTATTTTTTTCAAGGCTGTTTTTTTTCTTTTTTTTTCTTTTTACTCCAGAATATTTTTGTGTGTGTTTTGTGTGTCAAATTACCACAACACCATTGATATCTTGTATTATTTAATCTCAATGAGATTGTTTGGTGTTGGTGTCCCTTGTTAATTTCACATTGTATTTTGAAATGTACCTGCCTCCTCACCAACAAACTGTTTCTTTTTAAGGAAAACACACATAGGCGAGTATAATTGAAACAAAAATTCCTTTATTAAGGGCTCACAACCAAACAAAGAGGGAGGCAACGCTGGAGAAACAGCAGAAATTGGTGAAGCCTTTGACCCCCAGGGCAGACATCAATTCTTTTCAAGCAAAATTGGTGGCCTGAGGAGTCCATATCTAAGGGAGTGCAGCCTGGACCAGAAGTCCCAGAGATCCGGAAAGCAGCAGATGACATCTGTGTCCCCAGGCTGTGGTCATACAAGAGACTGCATCTTTTGTCAGACCAGACTGAACCCAGGGCCATCACTCTCTGGTCTTCCTTCCATGCTTCCTTCCACGCTGTGGCTGTGGTGGTGGAGTTGTGGCAGGAGGAGGAGGAGGATGGTCCAACTCAATCACGTCGGTATTGGGTGTGATTTCGCCACTCACCCCCTTAGTTAGGACTTTATAAATAAGCTTCTCACACATGAGGCGTTGACCCTCCTGCATGCCCTTCAGTTTTGTGGCAGCCATGCAGGCAAAGGCCTCTTCAGGAGTGGGTAAGGCTCTGAGGGACGCAGAAGCTTCCTGAATAAACCTGAGCGCTGAATCCGGAACGTGACTCCCCTTCCTGGGTCTTTTGTATGGAAGGCAGAGGGGAGGAACTTGCGATTTGGTCAGGCACCGACTGGTCCCAGGCTTCTCCTGGCTGCCACTTAGCCCCGCCTCCTCCTGGCTGCCACTAACCCCCGCCTCCTCCTGGCTGCCACATTTCACAGCCTCCTCCTATGTGCCACATTCCAGAGCCTCATCCTGGCTGAGGTCTTCCTGTGTATGAAAAAGGGATATAGTTTTAGTTTTTTATTCATCAATCACACACAATTTTCAGCTCATGACTGTTGCAAATTGAATGTTAACAAATATAAAAGACTATCATTCTGAGCCCAGCATTTTTCATTCTTGTCCCAATTATTTTTGCCCACTACTGTCTATTGATATGTAAAACACTTTCTTAAATCAGCAATTAGTGATCAATAATAACATCTAGTAAACATCATTTATTTATTGACCAGAAATCTGTAGAAGAATTCTATACCTGACTCCATCTGGGCTCCTCCACTTCTTCCTGGCTAGAAGTCCCAGGTTGGACATCGGAAGCTTCAGCTGGGGTGGAAGGAAGAGTGGAAGGAAGGGTTGAGAGGGATTCCCTGTCTCCAGTCTGGTCTGACAGAAATCGCAGTCTCTCATAGTACCACAGCCTGGGGACCTAAATGTCATCTGCTGCAGCTCCGGATCTCTGGGAATCCGTGACCTTCTTGCGCTTCCTAAGATAAGTGCTCCTCAGGCCACTAATTTTGGTTTTTATATAGGGGATGGTTGCCATGGGGACCACCGGCTTCACCAACTCCAGCAGTTTCTCCAGCGCTGCCTGCCTCTTTTGTTTATTATTGTAATGTGGATGTTTGACCTGCCATAAACAGGGCAGCTCCCTGTACTTGTCTATGAACAGGGGGAGGAAGTTGTGGTCATTGAAGCCATCCATTTTATCTGCAAAACACAACACGAGACAAACCCTAATGTCAGGCAAAACTCTCCTAATCTTGTTACAATATAGGCCTCAATCTAGAAGCAGTATAGGCCCAAGTTTAGATCTTCCAAAAACGGGGGGAGAAGGGACTTATGGACTTTTTAGGCACCACAAAATAATAGATAAAAATTCCTTATTTTATTTGATATCAAAAAACACACATAACAAAACAAAAATAGTATAGTTTAAAACACAACATGTGTCTGTACTTGAATTATTGCTATACAACACCGTCTACAGTATGAAAATCTTCGGGCATTAGGAGAAATAGTTTCCCATGTAGATCAATCCGGAGAAGTGGCTATATAGCAGTTCCAAAGTCAGTTCATATGTTGAGATTGATCGATGCTCGACATGTTTCGCGTATGGACTACGCTTCCTCAAGAGCAATAGCAGTATATGATGTAGCTATCAAGGTATATAACATTACAGTTAATTGTTAGTACATATACATATAGATAAAAAGCAGGCGTCTACAGAGGCGCCACATATCTAGTACCAAAAAGAACAATTGTGTGCTTGCTCATAACGGAGTGGTGGTGGGCGCCAACGTCCCAGCGATACTGAAGGACTGCTATGGGGGCGTGCACAACATAATTATAGGTGGTCTATACAATGTGTTCAAGTTTGTAACCCCGGTCAGGTATTTAAGAAAAGGAAAAGGACGAAGGGGGGAGGGGGGGGGGAGAAGAGAAGAAAGAAAAAAAAAAAAAAAAGGGGGGGGGAGAGAGGGGACGGGGGGAAAAAGGGAGGAGGGGGAGGGGGGGAAAAGGGAAGAAGGGGGGAGGGGAAGAGGAGGGGGAGGGAGGGGGAGGGGAGGGGTGGGGGGAAGGGGAGAAGGGAGGGGAGGGGGAGGGAGGGGGAGGGGAGGGGTGGGGGGAAGGGGAGAAGGGAGGGGAGGGGGAAGGGGAAAAGAGGGGGGGGAAAAAGAGGAAAGGATGGAGGAGGGGGAAATAAGGGAGGGGGGGAGCGAGGGGGAGGGGGAAGGAGGGATGGGAGGCGGGGGAAGGTGAAAAAGAGGAAGGAAGAGGAAAGGAATAAGGGGGTATATACATTGGTAGCCCCCTGGTAACACAGACAAGTAATAAAGATAAATTATGAAAAAGATACTTACATTTAAAACCAATATGAAACATTAAAGGGGGGTATTAGTCCGCTAACAAGGAAAGACCAGGTGATTTGACCATATAATAGAGCTTTACGTCTCCGGGTCAGTATGTTTGCTATATATATAGGCCTGTTTCTGAAGTAGAGAAGGTAATGCACTTTTAAAAAAGGAAAAAGAAAAAAAAGATTTTTTTGTATATATATATATCAGGCATAAGTATTTATATATCTATATATGTACTAAAAGTAACCTATTTCCTTGCTGTGGTCTGAGACACTTACCACTATTAGTCTTACAAATCAAGGATTGTAGTCTATGTGCCTCTGAGTTTCACCATGGAGTACAAGCAGGCATAGAACGCAGTGTCGCTGTTGTAATACCCAGTATAAGCTTAGGTATAAACCCTAAAGTATAAATGGAGCCAGGAGCATAGGGAAGAAAAAGATACAGAGAGGGAAGAGAAAGGGGGAGAGTGGGGCCTAAGTTAATCATATAAAGCCACCATCCAGCAGTATATGCTATAATCCAGTTAATGCCGTGGTCAAGCAAAGTACCTGAATATAGAGAAGGGGAAGCCTGTAGTATGTGTAGTCCTCCTGATCCTGGAGCGGAACGCACACTGAGTCAGGACGCTGTCCTATTTGTGTGCCCGTCCCGTCCGTCGACGTCCAATCGGCGGCCGCCGACGTGACGTCATCCGGACCGGCCAAGGGCTCTCCGTGCGCATGCGCCTCCACCGGCCGGAAGGGCCGTCAAACCGAACGGCGCCTCCAGCAGGAGGGCGGCGCACGCCCACCGCGAGCTGCATCCGCCGGCTAGAATAGCCAGCCGATGCGCGCGCCGCATCGGAGGGGACCAATGCGGCGCTGGGCGGCCGCATAGCAGTCAAGAATGCACCACCAGGTGGCGCCAACGTACACCCCCATCTGTAGAGCTAAGCACACAAAGAAAAATTATACACATGTACCTTGAAAAACAGGGGGGTTATTCAAAACATATATTAAGTTACAATGGAGCAATACAAAAATTTCTGTTATTGCATATGAGTACCTCCATATTTATATTTGATATATCTGCTCTATAAAGAACTATGTATGTACCTTCACAATGACCTCTATGTCTCTAAGATGGATTTTGGGCCCGTGTATGTCTATTCAGATTAACCAGAAGGGGCATATGCTTCCAAAAAAGGCAACCCAATAGAAGTTACAAAAAGGGTTTATAAGACTGTGATTCATTAATGCCAGGGGCCCGAGTCGCATTTAAGCGCTCTATCCACAAGGTTTCCTGCCTTAAAATTTGTTTGTCCCAGTCGCCACCACGAGGGCTTCTGGGAATAACCGCAAGGGCAAAAAAGGAAACCACCGAGGTGTCAAATTCATGGTAGAGGTCCAAGTGTCTACTAACAGATGTGATCATTTTTCCTCCTCCAGAGTAATACACATGATCTTTGATACGTGAACGGAAATGTCGGATAGTTTTTCCGACGTAGAAGGCTTGGCACTCACATGTCATGAGATAAACTAGGCCCTGAGTTTCGCAATTGGCATGAAAATGAGGAATAAATGTTTCTCCATTGGGGAGTTGGAATCTGGTCCCTGTGCGGATCCAGGGGCAGAATGAACATCTGCCACATATGGTCATTCCTGTCGGGTGGGGCTGTATTGTAGAGTCATTGCTGAAATGACTGGATGTGAGTTTGTCCCTAAGGGATCTGCTTCTTCGAAAAGTAATGGTAGGAGTGGGGGTTGTGTATTTGGCCAGGATCGGGTCTTCGCGTAATAGCGACCAGTGTTTAGATAAAATATTCCGTATTTCCGCATGTTGTTGGGAGTATTTTGTAATGTATCTAACCATCGTGTTTGCTTTTGGAACTTTTTGTTGATACAATAAAGTGTTACGAGACTGACGCAATACCCTGTTGTATGCACGACGGAGTAATGATTTGCTATATCCCCTTGCTTTTAGACGCTCACGAAGTGCTTTAGCTTGTAGTTTAAAGTCCTCTGTAAAGGTACAATTTCTCCGGAGTCTGAGGTACTGGGCATATGGTATACTGCGTATAAGAGTATGTGGGTGGGCGCTTTCCGCATGTAGCAGAGTATTCCCTGCTGTCTCTTTGCGGAACAGAGAGGTGGCCAATTTACCATCATTATCTTTACAGATTGTGAGGTCAAGGAAGGTAATGGTTGAATGGTCACTGCATACTGTAAATTTCAAATTGAACGAGTTGCAGTTAAGTTTATTTACCAAAATGTTCAAATTTTCCATAGACCCTGACCAAATGATAAAAATGTCGTCAATAAAGCGCATCCAACACATCACCTGACTAGTCAGGTGTGATATGCTGTCATCTGAAAAAATTGAGCGTTCCCACCCCCCCAGGTACAGGTTGGCATAGGTGGGTGCACAACAAGTGCCCATAGCCACGCCCTGTACCTGGAGGAAGTGGGATCCGTCAAACGTAAAACAATTGTGCGTCAAAATGAAATGTAACAACTTCAGGATGAATTCGCAATACTCCCAACGGTGATGCGTTTGCTCACGAAGGAAGGTACGTGCTATCCCGACGCCCTGCTCGTGAGGGATGCTCGAGTAAAGGGCCTCGACATCTAGGGTCACGAGCAGGGCATCAGGAGGCACGACCATCCCCTCAATTTGTTTTAATAGGTCCATAGTGTCTCTAATATATGAGGGTAGGGCCAGTACATGTGGTAAAAGAATTGAGTCCACTAATCGGCTGGCGTTTTCTGTTAGAGACCCTATACCTGACACTATTGGTCTACCCGGAGGTGTGGTCTGATTTTTGTGTACTTTGGGGAGTGCATAGAATGTGGCCATCCTAGGATGGCGCACATTCAGGAAATTATAGAGGTCCTGATCAATGAGGCCCTCCTGATGGGCAGAGCCGATGACGTCCAGAAATTCTGCTTTATATTGATCGATAACTCTCGACTCAATTTGTTTGTACCAGGTTTTATTACATAAAATGTTCATGGCCATCTGTTTGTAATCAGCTTTGGTCATGAGAACAATGTTACCGCCTTTGTCGGCGGGTTTTATCACCAAATCAGGGTGATTTTGTAATTGCTTGATTGCTAATGTTTGAGCTTTAGTTAAATTTTTGTGTTTAGATGTTACAACCATATTCTTGACGTCATTGACCGTGCCCATCAGGAAGGCCCAGATACTGGGATTAGTCATCAGGTCAGGGAAACGTTGGGATTTAGGCCTGAATCGATTAACTGGAGGGATCTCTGTGAATGTAGAGTTGGAAGTCACAGAGGTCTCTTCATGGTTTGTTGGGTCACTCTCGTCTAGCAGTAACATTAAATCTCGGAGGGCTCTAAAGTCCTCCATCGTAAAATGTTTGACTTGTTCGGAAATCTGTTTGTCCTGTATAGATCGTACCCGATCTTTATCGAATAGGAATTTGTATGTGAGATTCCGGGAGAATAAGTATAGATCCTTAATGGTTTCGTATTTGTCTATTTCAGCAGATGGACAGAAGCTTAAACCAAGCTGGAGAACTTCTACTTGCTGAGTGTTCAAAGAGTAGGGGGTTAGATTACAGATATTCAAGTTGGTATTTACGTGAGTGGCAGTTTGTGCTCTGACACCTGAAAATTTTGTGAAGGATTCCTCATTTGTGAAATATGTGGGTCTAGTGTGCTCTGTCTGAGTTGTGTATTTGGTATATTGTTACCAAAAGTGTTTGAAGGTGTGAGTAGTGTGTTTTCCATAGTAGTGGTCCCCTGTGTAGGGGGTCTGCCCATGTCACTAATCATGGAAGATGAAGTCGCAGTTGCCGACAAATTATGTGATTGTGGTTGTGAGTTTAGAAACTGGATCGCCTGTAGGGCCGTAGCTCCCAGGTATTTACCAGATGGGTGTGTGTTCGTGTCAGCGTTCAGAGAGGTGTCTAATGAAGGTTTTTTGTGAGCAGAAGAGTTGTCATACGGAGGACGTCTTTTGAAATAAGGAGTGAAAGACCCACCACCAAGATCCCGCTTACGTGCTCCTAGATGTGAGTGATGAGTCATGGGGTTGGTTTTCTTGGAAGAAGGCTGTGAAGAAAAGAGAGAGGAATCAGATTCAGTATCATCATCTGTTGTATATAATGCATTATCTTGATGTTTCACAGTGCGGTTTCTGGTTCTAGACCCTCTTTTTTGAGCAGGTGACTGCCAGTGATATGCAAAACCATCCATGAAGGCTAATCTATCTTTGGAAAGTTTGTTTTGTTTTTTATAAATGATATCTTTAGTGATTTTGGTGACAAAATCTTTAATGTCCTGCCAGCGTTTGATGTATGACGCATGTGTTTTTATGCTTTCATTGGAGGATTGTAATGTTACAATTTCTTGGTCAAGTGTGACCAATTCAGATTGATAGTGGGAAATGAGTATTTTCATTAAATTAATACTGCATGTGGTGAGTATTCCTTCCCATGCTACCCTAAACTCAGGAGTTGTGATCTGAAATGAGGGATATACTTGTACTCTTAGTCCCAATGGACTGATGTTTTCCCTGACATACTTATTGAGGAACTCTATATGCCAGTATAAGTTGGCCTTCTTTTTTAGAAGGCGTTTCATTTTAGCCATAAACTGGTTAATCCCAATTTCTTGTTCCGTATCGACATTGCAATTGGTCTGGATCTCCGACATGTAGCCCGTCCATGCCGTACCTACAAAGTCCATGAGTCAGCTCTCCTTAAATATAGGGTCTGATCAACTAAGGAGGAAAACAAGATTACAAATATAAATTACTGGAGGTAAATAAAAAACCATTTACTAGTAGAAATACAAAAATCTATGGTACAAGCCACTGATTGGTTCCCAATTATGGTCACCAAAGGGGAGCCCGGGTGCTTCCACCCAAATTCAATTAGAAAAGATGTATAAAGAGTGTGTATCATCACACGGAGTGGTGCCGTGGATACACTGCAGTTAGTACCGTGCCGCGTCCTATCAATTACATATACCAAAAACGGGGGGAGAAGGGAAACATACTGACCCGGAGACGTAAAGCTCTATTATATGGTCAAATCACCTGGTCTTTCCTTGTTAGCGGACTAATACCCCCCTTTAATGTTTCATATTGGTTTTAAATGTAAGTATCTTTTTCATAATTTATCTTTATTACTTGTCTGTGTTACCAGGGGGCTACCAATGTATATACCCCCTTATTCCTTTCCTCTTCCTTCCTCTTTTTCCCCTTCCCCCGCCTCCCATCCCTCCTTCCCCCTCCCCCTCCCTCCCCCCTCCCTTATTTCCCCCTCCTCCATCCTTTCCTCTTTTCCCCCCCCTCTTTTCCCCTTCCCCCTCCCCTCCCTTCTCCCCTTCCCCCCACCCCTCCCCTCCCCCTTCCTCCCCCTCCTCTTCCCCTCCCCCCTTCTTCCCTTTTCCCCCCCTCCCCCTCCTCCCTTTTTCCCCCCGTCCCCTCTCTCCCCCCCCCCTTTTTTTTTTTTTTTCTTTCTTCTCTTCTTCCCCCCCCCTTCGTCCTTTTCCTTTTCTTAAATACCTGACCGGGGTTACAAACTTGAACACATTGTATAGACCACCTATAATTATGTTGTGCACGCCCCCATAGCAGTCCTTCAGTATCGCTGGGACGTTGGCGCCCACCACCACTCCGTTATGAGCAAGCACACAATTGTTCTTTTTGGTACTAGATATGTGGCGCCTCTGTAGACGCCTGCTTTTTATCTATATGTATATGTACTAACAATTAACTGTAATGTTATATACCTTGATAGCTACATCATATACTGCTATTGCTCTTGAGGAAGCGTAATCCATACGCGAAACATGTCGAGCATCGATCAATCTCAACATATGAACTGACTTTGGAACTGCTATATAGCCACTTCTCCGGATTGATCTACATGGGAAACTATTTCTCCTAATGCCCAAAGATTTTCATACTGTAGACGGTGTTGTATAGCAATAATTCAAGTACAGACACATGTTGTGTTTTAAACTATACTATTTTTGTTTTGTTATGTGTGTTTTTTGATATCAAATAAAATAAGGAATTTTTATCTATTATTTTGTGGTGCCTAAAAAGTCCATAAGTCCCTTCTCCCCCCGTTTTTGGTATATGTAATTGATAGGACGCGGCACGGTACTAACTGCAGTGTATCCACGGCAGCACTCCGTGTGATGATACACACTCTTTATACATCTTTTCAAGTTTAGATCTTACCTTTGTTCTCACGATCGGCGCCTCCGATACTCCTTCCTCCGCTCACAGATCGTTCGTACTACGCACGTGTGTTACGCTTTATACACACTGCGCATGCGTGTAACTCTGCCCGCCCCTGACGTTCTTTCTAGTCTATTCCCCGCCCCTTTGCGTTCGGCGCAGTGGGAGAAGAGCACATGGTGGAGACACAGCAGGTGCGTGCTAATTATAGCAACGAGGAGGAGGGGGAGGAAAGCCCGGAGCCTGAAACATCTGGATCCAGAAGGAGACGATTTAGGGAATCAAATATGTCCTTTGGGGAGATGTTGGAGATGGTGGATATCCTGAAGAAGGCCGTTCGTGCTGCTCCATGTGCTTTTCTTAACTGTTATCCATTTCTAAATGTGAACTTTCATGTTCATAGGCACATTATTCGTTCGTATCAAATATTTTTCGTGCAGCCTAGAAAACACCGTTGTTTTGGCCATATGCATTTGCACACATTTTTTTAGGGCCTACTTGTCTGAAACTAATTTGGTTGTATAGATGGGTTTGTTACTAGAATGAAATGCAAAATAGATTCTGTGTAAGGAGAGGACACTCAGCAGCTGTTTACACATCTGGACGCTGAAGCACTAGTGTGGGACACAAGCACACCCTTTTTATTAGGGGTCCCACACAGGTGCTTCAGTGGATACTATAGGGGTGTCTCCATCTGTGAAGCTTGTACAAAACAGGTAAAGTATTGAAGCTTGACAAAGGACAATAAAAATGCAGCATCTTGGAACTCTGCCAAAACAGGCAATTGTACCCCACTTCCAAGCAATGTTTCATATTTATAGTTCTGCCATCAAATATCTGTGTGCTAAGTATACCATTTTTTTTTAACATAGGGGAGAAAAGACTCGGAGGACACCCCTCATCCGAGGAGACCAGAGACCCCCCACCTCTGGAAGAAGGTGAAATCCACACAAGCAAGGCAGAGCAGGAGGAGGAAGACGTGGTGGAAATTGGCACCACAACAGGTGAGTGTCTGCGACCACAGGCTCAGGTAAGAGATGGATGCCAGAATATTTATAATACATGTTTTTTTTTTGGTTTCTTTTTTTTTAGGTGATTGTGATGATGTGGATCCAGATCCTTTCACCTCAGAAAGTGCACAGATCATGATCGGGGAGATCATGGGGTGTAATAGGGACTTGGAAAAGATCAAGAAAAACATCAATGATGTTATTCAAAAAAATAAGAACATCATTGATGTTTTGGGGAGAGTTTAAAACCCCTCCAAATCCCTTTGTTTTTTGGTGTGCTACAATTTTTAAACTT
This sequence comes from Lithobates clamitans, assembly GCA_037952925.1. Taxonomy (NCBI): domain Eukaryota; kingdom Metazoa; phylum Chordata; class Amphibia; order Anura; family Ranidae; genus Lithobates; species Lithobates clamitans. The sequence continues at coordinate 2,829,382 of JBBGZY010000250.1, forward strand.
TTTGTGTCAAATTGTAGAAAAGCCAAATTTTGAAGAGGCACACAGTGTTTCAACATGTGCTATCTGCCATCACGGGAGATCAATGGACGCGTTTTGGGGATGCAACCCCTTCCTCAATAATAAAGTAGCTGAGAGGAAGGGGTTGCACCCCCAAAACACATCCCTTGATCCCCAGTGATGGCAGGTAGCACATGTTGACATTCGGCTATTTGTGTGCATCTTCAAAATTTGGCTTTTCCGGGGGTGACTTCACCCCATCTGAACGCAATATCAAACACAGTTTCTAAATACTCATGTCTGATATTGCCTTAAAGTTCTACCAAATGTGAACTTTGTAAGTTCAAGATTTGTGTCTTTCTTGTTGGTTTTAAACATGCCTGTTTTATCTTAAATGGACATTTCTACTTTTTCTAATGTGACCCCAAAAATTGTTGTACAACAAACATGTTGGTTTGTTTTAAAAACCTTTTCTAAATGCACATGTGATTGTGCAGGTATTTAAAAGATTGATAATCAAGAATGTGTAGATTATTGTCTCAACGCTCCAACACTTTTGTGGTGCTCTAATTGGTGTTTTCTGTAACAAGGGTGTTATTTCCTAAGGGTAAACCCACTTTGCACTACAAGTGCAGTTTCAACTGCACTTGTAGTGCAAAGTGTCTTTGCCTTTAGTAAATAACACCCAACAGTGCTTTGTAAGGTTACACAATCACGCCATTTTCAGGACTCAACACATTTCTGTCAGGGTCAGCTAAAACAAACACAAGCAGTAAATGTCACCAAAGATTTGCTTATTTTTTTTTTTAATTTAAAAAAGGTTTTACACATTGTCTGGCATATTGATAGCCCCCCTACCCGCAAAGTATTCAAGGTATCTTAGCCGGACATCATGGGCACTCAGGGGGGGCAAGCCAGGACGGCCACTTTCAAGCGTCGTCAGGGTTGGTTCATTTTGAATTCCGGCCTCAGGCCCAACTGAGCTAGCATAGTTGGCAGAATGTTTCCATAAAAAGTTGTGTAGAACACAGCACGCCAGGATAATATGATTCAGTTTATACTCCGCCATATGTATGGGTGTAAGAAATAGGTGGAACCGGCTGGCCATGATTCCAAACGTGTTCTCCACCACTCTTCTGGCTCTGGCCAGCCGGTAATTAAAAACCCTCTGGTCCGGGGTGAGGGTCCTCATCGGGAATGGCCGCATAAGATGGTCCCCCAGCGCAAAGGCTTCATCCGCAATGAAGACGAATGGGAGTCCTTCCACATTGTCTTCTGGAGGTGGAAAGTCCGAGCTGCCATTCTGGAGACGCCTGTAGAACTCCGTCTGGGCGATGACTCCACCATCAGACATCCGGCCATTCTTCCCCACGTCCACATACAGAAATTCATAAGTAGCCGACACCACTGCCAACATCACAATAATATTGAACCCCTATAATTATAATAGTACGACACCGAGTTGGGTGGTGGGAAGGTGTGGACTTGTTTCCCATCAATTGCCCCTCCGCAGTTAGGAAAGTCCCACCGCTGGGCAAAGTGGGAGGCCACAGTCTGCCATTCCTGTGGCGTGAAAGGAAACTGTGGAATAAAATAAAAAAAATTAATTAGTCTTTGTGCACTTAAACAGGGAAAGCAAATTAGATACAAACATTGTTGGCCAACATCAAGATACCATGTATTAGAGGTAATTTTTAAACACCAAAGTATAAGGTACACCTATTATTTTCCCCCTCCCCCCCTCTCATGGGCCATTTCTAACATTATGGGGGGGGGGACTCTTGGAGAGGTAACCCTCTCCACTTCATTGAGAGATGAATGCCTAAAAATTGGGTATTACTTTGAACAGCCTCTCCTTAGTTACACTATTGGCAGCCCACTGGACAGGTAAGAAGTGTCATAATACAAAGATATAAATACACACTGTACACATTTGAGCACATTTGGACATTCTGCTATTACATATCAAGATACTAATAGGATACAAAAACTTTAAACATTACCATTTGAAAGTATACAGGCAGGCCCGTGCACTACATACTTTGGGGGATTCATCCATACATCTGACCACAAAAGAGATGGGTATAGTGTGTATGGGTTTGGCAAAGTCAGCAGATAGATGATTGAGGATAGACAGAGAATTGGTATCAGCTGACTTAGCAGTTGGGGGAAGGGAGGGTTCCAAATGATTTGGGGACCCCCCAAAAAAAGCCTCTGGCACTCTGCCTGAATTTAAAGCACAAATCACATTTCAAAACATTTTAGGGGTGTTTGGGGTAAAGCACTACTATAAAGCTGATAAAATACATTGTTAAGTGACTACATGATGTGAATATAGGGCCAGGAGACCATGCTGGGGAGGTAAGTGAAGGCAAATATGTATGAAGGACAACAAAAATAATTACAAAAATATCAAGCATGCATGAGGACAAAGGGGACATTCACAGCATATTCCAATCATGGTAATTAGGGAATGAGGAAAGAAATACAATATATTATCAAACATTAAATACAATAAAATGTGATATTAAAGGATAAAAATCTTACCTTAATATACTCCTTCTGCAGGACCTGTATGATGGCAGAACAGGTCTCCGGGATAATGATTCCCAGAGCCTGGGGGGAGATGCCTGTCGAGAACTTCAAGTCCTGCAGGCTTCTCCCCGTCGCCAAGTACTACAGGGTGGTGACGAGCCTCTGCTCCGGAGTGATGGCTTGCCTCATGCAGGTATCCTGCTTGCTGATATAGGGGGTCAGCAAAGTCAACAAACGGTGAAATATGGGGTCCATCATCCGGAGAAAGTTCCTGAAATCATCAGGATTATTCTCACGGATCTCACGGAGCAAAGGCATATGACAGAACTGGTCACGCTGAAGCAACCAATTCTTGGTCCATGAACTCCTCCCCACCCTGTTCATGGACTGGACTTGTGTCAAGGTCAGGACCCCAACACCAAGCCCCCGCACAGCACGAACTCTATGAGGAGTACGTATACGCAACATGGCTAGAAAACGGTCGGCTGCTCAGAACGCAGTAACAGAACGCACTGAAGAACAGCAAGGCCTGTGAAGAGCGACCTGAAAAACAGTAACGAACGAACAAGAACAGAATGACAAGAGTCACGCGTCACTTGCTGCACGCACTGAAGAGCAGATACAAACCCACAAGCACAAACTGAACAGCAGAAAACGATCTGAAAACCACGAGTTAAAAAGCGCGAATCGTCTATCACCAAACTTTTACTAACACGAGATTAGCAAAAGGAGCCCAAAGGGTGCCGCGCTTGGTTCTGCACTGGCCTTTTCTAGTCTCGTCATACATGGTGTACATCACCGCGTTCTTGGCGATCGGAAATTCCGACAACTTTATGCGACCGTGTGTACGCAAAACAAGTTTGAGCCAACATCCGTCGGAAAAAATCCATGGATTTTGTTGTCGGAATGTCCGATCAATGTCTGATCGTGTGTACGGGGCATAAGAGTGCAAAGATACCTTTTGGCTTCCTTTATTTAAAAATTTCCAGAGAAATAAAAGCCGGTGCATTTACAGCAGAAACGTTCCTTGCAAGGATTTAAAAGCAACTCCAAATCGTATCGAAGATTTCGCGGATGCGCAGTGAGTGTGTACGTGTCAACCCTACGACCGTTTCGTCAGAAATGACATCGTCAGGGGCACGCACACACGTTCGTGTGTGCGCATTATATACCCAAACAGCAAAGCTGAAGAACGCAGCCATTGATTTCACAAAAGCGATACTTGGAGCTGATTAGACAAACACTTAATAGAAACTTTCTGACGACACCCAGAGGGTCGCAGTAATATTACCGAAAAAACACTACATAGGTGGTTGACGCTAGAAGAGGTATTCACAATGCCATCATGTGGACAATTGCAATATTACCTCAATATTAAAAATTCCATTTATCCTTTATTAATAAATATAAAAAAAGGGTGTTAAAGAAAAAATAAAAAACGCTCTTCCGTGTTACCATTAATGAGCATAGTTCTTTCATAACCTAAATCTAAAATCCAATATTCATTTATAAAAACAACCATAAGGCCGCATAAATTCTTGGATGGCCGTCAAAAAAGAAAAAAATAGGTTCAAATAATGATATAATAGAACAAACTGGAATAAGAAGGGGAGGGACCATTACAGATACATAAAAAAGGCAATATTAGTAGTAGAGTGGTAGCATAGGTGGAGGGGACATCAACAGTTATTAATAAAACAGTTGATATCCCACTCCACATTCAAGCCATTAGGGACATGGGATCCAAGCCTGTATATCCAGTTTGTTTCGCTTCTAGATATACCAAGTCTACCATTACTGCCTCGCCAGTGTGGTATATACTTTTCCAGAGCAAAAAAGGTGGTACCCTTGGGGTCTCTATTATGTTTGAGATCATAATGTTTCAAAACATTGTATGTGTCGAAACCACTTCGAATGTTAGCAACATGTTCTCTTAGTCTAACGTGTAACTTTCAGATGGTACGCCCTACGTATTCTAAACCGCAAGGGCACCTTAAAAGGTACACAACACACTTAGTGGTACAAGTGATAAAGGATTTAATAGAATGTGTGGTTCCTGCACCAACTGATGTAAATTCTGTTAGTCTCCTGCCACGAAATGCATTTAATTTACAAATCTGGCATTTTCTGCAAAGAAAGAAACCTTTCAGATCACCAAAGAAAGTGGGACGTATAGGTGGTTCCGGAACATTGAGTGCTATAGAGTGCCTAAGATTAGAGGCACCTCTAAAGAGAACACAAGGTTTCTCAGAAAGCAGAGGTCCTAGAACCCTATCATTTTTAATGACAGGCCAATGCCTTTTAATTATTCTCTTTATAGCCCAATGTTGGCTAGAGTAAGTAGTGAGAAAAGCAAGTCCAAAGTCCTCTCTGTTTTCTGCTTGTGGTGGTTTGTCACCTAAGAGAGCCTGGCAATCTCTATTTCCATAGGTGTGCACAGCCTATTGCATTAGGGTGTGCACCTCAAACACACACGTGTGTGTATGTGTATATATATATATATATATATATATATATATATATATATATATATATATATATTTATAGCAGTAGAGCAATGGACGGTGTCAGTAGTGTACGGTATTTTTAATTATTATAACTTTTTTACTATTTTTTTTTTTTTTTACAATAGTTTACCATTTTTTTCACAATTTGGTAAAATAACAGGGGTCTAAACAGACCCCTGATGTCTCACTTTTGAAACAGAGAAAGGGACTAAGGACAAAGATTCCCCAGTCCCTTTCTCTGCAGCCAAACAGCAGGGGAAATCTGCGCAGCACATCGTGATTAGGGTGTGCCCAGGCACACCTGGCACACCCTGTGCGCACGCCTATGTCTATTTCCTATTTTTGTTATTAGTGAGTCAAGGGCCATGTTGTCATAACCCTTGGTCAGAAATCTGGACTTTAGGACCAAAGCTTCCCTCTTAAACTCCTCCAAGTGGGTGCAATTATGCCTTAGTCGTAGTTTTTACTAGGGGAAGACATGGATCCATGTCCCTGCTTTGCAGAGACACACGATCCAGGCCTTCCCTCCTGTCAAAAAGGCAATCTGCCTTGTTGTACATATGCAGACTGCCGTTTTGCCTCTCTGTAGGATAATCGGCGGGTGGCGATGGACATCGAGCTGCCAGAGGCGCGCATTTGCTCACCTTACATGGAAGTGCAGGATCTAGGGTTGCCACCTGTATGGGAATGACCCAGACAGTACGGGTTTTGACAGTTGTGTCCTCCTGAAACCCGGACACAGCAGCATACCTCCTTTTTTTTATAATCACTTTTTCTTTATTAAGACAAATTCCAACATACAACATAGAAATACACATTGCACAATATATCTATATAAATCTTTTGATTAACATACACCACACTAACCCCCCATTCTGAGAAAACACACCGGGTCCTTGATTATGTCCTCTTCAAAAGAGAGAAAGAGAGAAAAAAATTTAAAAAAAGGAGGTATGCTGCTGAAAGAGAGAAAAAAATTAAAAAATTAAAAAAAAGGAAAAAGCCCACCCACTTACCTAACCATAACCAAAACTCAATTTGTGCAAAACATTATACAAAGTATAATTAAGAAGGGGGCTTTACAGCGCCCTAGTAAGTGTGTCAAACAACCAACAATACAATAAAAAAAGTAAATAATAAAAAAATATATAAAAAAGTGTATAATTTCAAATTACTATTTTCGTGTCCTCTTATGTTTAGTGTTTTAATTCAATATAATCTCACTCTACTATTTCATTTTTATACCTCTCCACCTTTCATTTCAATCTACCCTTCTTTATGTGATTCCATTACGTGTTGCCCATCCCATGCCTAATTTACTATTATAACTTATCCTCTTCCTTAAATGACATCAATCATCTCTCCACTGTGCCTCCCAGAGGAAAAAAGAAACAACACAAAAAAAAAGAAAAAAAAAAACCCCACCCCCTACCAGTTTTCCCCCACCAGATGCATCCCACAGACTATCTGATCCATAACGCAGCATTGTCCCCAAAAGGGTTTAATCCACCCCTATTTCTGAGGAGTAATACAGCCATCCTGCCCATGTATCTTTAAATGTATTCTGTTGGTCTTTAAGCATATGTATCCATCTCTCTGCTTTCATTATTTTTCTACCTTCCTTTTCCAATCCATTATAGTGGGACATCCAGACTGTTTCCAAAATCCAGGTATCAATATTTTGGTTGCATTTAGCAAATGGGGAGTTATGCTTCTCTTATAAAACTTAGCAGATGATGGCATCCCATGAAAAAGAAATTGTAATGGAGAGAATTCTATAGGTCCAAGTGTCATTTTCTTACTCCAAGGGGCTATCTCCTCCCAGAAAACTTTAATCTTTGGGCAATGCCACCATAAATGCAGAAATGAACCCCTTTGGTTACATCCCCTCCAGCAGTTAACATCCGCCAATGGATATATCTGAGCCAATCGAGCCAGTGTACAATACCAACTTGTCAGGAATTTGTAAGACATCTCCTGTATATGGGAACTTATTGATGTATTGAAGCCAGCGCAATTACCCTTTCCGTCCATTCCCCAGCGATCTAGACTCCCTTTCTCTTCCCTCGGGGAAAACCAGGGAAATCCCTCCAATGGTGTTATAGGGGATATTGGGGAGAGCAAATTTTTCCGTACTGTTCATTCTATCCCAAATGGATAGTGTTGTCTTCATTAATGGTGATGCATATTCCAACAACCCCCTATAAGAAACCAAAATCCAGGGGGCTCCGGCCAAGTTCCTACCTGCTAATGTTTTCTCCAAGGGCATCCAAATTTTACTTGCAGAGTCATGGCACCAGTTCATTATATGAATCAGGGCCATGGCTCTGTAATAAAACGCTATATCTGGGAGTCCCACTCCACCCTCCCGTTTTGGTCTCCTCAAAATCTCGTGTGCCAACCTGGGATGTTTATCTCCCCACACAAAGGTCATAAAAGCCCTTTGAATTTGTTTAAAGAATATCTGTGGGATTGTTATGGGTACTGTATGTAAAACGTAAATAAGCCTGGGAATTACACTAATTTTAAGCGTGTTTACCCTGCCAAACCATGTCAGAGTATGACTTCTCCACTTTTGCAAGTCTTTTATTATGGATACCATCAAGGGTCCATAGTTTAGATCAAATAGGTGCTTTATATCTGAAGAGATATAAATCCCTAAATAGAATATAGAATCAAGGTGCCAAACAAAAGGAAAAGATTGTTGCAAGGTGGTCCTCATCCTCAAAGGCACATGGCTTGGCATCAACACTGATTTCTCAATATTTATTTTAAAATTACCGGTAGATATAAAGCCAAACCTGTCTATTTCCAACATCAATTCCATCAAAGACTCTTGAGGAGAGGAGCGGTACAACAGTAGATCATCTGCGTAAGCTGAGATGTTATGTTCCGTTATCAGGGGAGTTAGTAGACCAGACCGTGTGGACTGCACAGAGATAACCCAAAACGCAAATGTAAAATGTATAGTGAATAATGATATTTAGTAAGATAGATGATAAATAAGATAATACAAACAGTGCACAACCAACCCAACAAACCCACCAACAACAACAATATATACAGCAAGGGGCAGGTACCAGAATCACAGATGTCAGCCAGGCCAGGGTCATACACGGCAGGTCAGCAGAAGGACAAGGGATGTTCCAGAAGCGTAAACGTTAGCCAGGCCAAGGTCATACACAGAAGATCAGTAAAGATCAGTAAATGATTGACAGGGAACCAACAGGACAGAGAGGGGATGGATCGGGCTGAAGGGTACAGGAACACAGAAGGGACTGGGTCAGGATAAGCTCGGGAACAAGGTCAGATGCAGGCTCAGGATCGGTTAACAGGCGAACAAGGTCAGGGCTCAAGGAGAGAGGTACCAAGGCAAGCATGTGAGGGCTTGCTGGGTATTTATAAGGCTGCCAATAATTGACCTTACTTTACACCTGGGCGCAAAAGGGGCTGTCTGCTCCACACTGCTGGAATACACCCGCTGGTGGACACCGGTACTACGGCCACGGATCCAACAATGCCACCAGCAGGTCTGTCCTCTTATTACAGGTCTTAGGTGTTGGAAGACACCCGCTGGTGGACACTGGTACTGCGATTCAAGATACTGACAACACCACCAACGGGTGAACCTTCTCATGACATCCGTTACAAATCCCCTTGATCTTCCTATTTCCCCTAATTGTACGCAGAAAGGACTCCAGCACCATAGCAAATAACAATGGGGATGGTGGACATCCCTGCCTAGTCCTATTCCATATCTCAAAATAATCTGATAGTCTACCATTAACTTTAACTCTTGCTCTAGGATCTGCATACAGTGCCGTCACCCATCCCATCATCCACTCTCTCAGACCCATCTCCCTCAAAACTCTGACCATAAACTCCCACGCCACCCTTTAAATGCTTTTTCAGCATCCATTTAAATTACTACACTGGGGGGGTCTGGTTCCGTCCATTATGCATCCAATGCAATACATGCAGGGCCTGAATAGTATTATCTCTAGCCTCTTGGCCCTTCATAAACCCTGTTTGATCTGGGTGAATCGATTTAACTATATGTTCTTGTAACCTTAGTGCCAGAATTTTAGCCACGAGCTTAGTGTCAGAGTTAAGGAGGGAGATGGGTCTGTAGCTGGCACAGCACTGAGGATCTTTTCCTACCTTCGGGAGAACCGTCACATAAGCCAACAGTGCCTCTGGAGGCAAAGGGTTAGAGATTGAGATAGAGTTAAGGTATCTGCAAAGAGGAACCAACAGGATTGAGGAAAACGTTTTATAATACATATTTGTGAGACCATCAGGTCCCGGGCTTTTACCTGATGGCAAAGTTGCAATCACTCCGCCCAGCTCTTCAATGGAGATTGCTTTTTCCATTTCCTCCATGGCCGCAGATGGAATGGCCTGTAGCCCTGAGGCCTCAAGCTATTCCCCACTTCTATTCAAATGTCCACCCTCCTCCGTCCCCACAGGAACTGAGTCTATGTTATATAGAGACGCATAAAAGCGATGAAACTCAGCGGCTACTGCTTGGGATTCCACTTTCTGCTTATCGCCTGTCTTTATAGCGTGAACATGGCGTGAATCCTGTTATTTCTTTAGTTGTCTAGCCCAGTGTTTCTCAACTCCAGTCCTCAAGGCGCACCAACAGGTCATGTTTTCAGGATTTCCACTATTTTGCACAGGTGATTTGATCAGTTTCATTGCCTTAGTAATTACCACAGCCATTTCATCTGAGGGAAATCCTGAAAACATGACCTGTTGGTGCGCCTTGAGGACTGGAGTTGAGAAACACTGGTCTAGCCAATAGTCTCCCACCCTTATTCCCCTGTTCATAGAATCGGTGGGCAAAGTATCTATGTTTATTTTGAACTTTTCGATCAAGAAGATGTTTTAAGTCTGCCTGCAGTTTCTCCAGTCTCTGCGTGTCCCCAGGTTTTAAATGGGCCTTACGTATAATTTCAAGTTTATGTATTTCCTCTAAAAGCAAAACCATTTCCGTCTGTCACTCTTTTTTAATACGCGAACCCATTGAAATGAACTCCCCTCTGATGACCACCTTGTGGGCTTCCCATACCACTTGGTCATGCACCTCCTCTGATATATTGGTCTCTAAGTATAGTGCTAGTGTGCAGGACAAGGATTCCACTTTCTGTTTATTATCCAAAATAGATTCATTCAATCGCCATGTTCTTTCCAGGCTCCCAATTGTTGCCGGACATCATTAAACTTATTGGAGCATGGTCTGCCATGGTGATTGACTCAATAGTTGAAAACATGAATTTACATAATTCAGATAATATTGATCGATCAACAACATATCGATCCTTGAATATACATTGTGTATTTTGGAGTTATAACTGAAATTCCTGTCTCGCTCATGCAGCACCCTCCAACTGTCCACCAAGTGCAGAGAGCGAAGGCTCTGTTTAACATATCTTAACGCCTTATGAGACACAAAGGTTTTCCCCGAAGAGGTGTCTAGACTAGGGTCCAAGGTAATGTTAAAATCCCCTCCCATAACCAATAGACCTTCCCGAAACGTACTCAGGATATCCAAAATTTTAGATAGAAATTTAACGGTATGGCTATTGGGGCATACAGTAGCTAGGGTATAACACTGGCCCTGGATCTTTCCTTTAACAAAAAGAAAGCGGCCCTCAGGATCTACTTGTATTTCTATGGGTACTAGGGGACATTGTTTGTGTATAGCTACTGTAACTCCTCCAGCCCTGGGAATGGGTGAAGGTGCATGAAACCATTGATTATATGGAAAAAGAGGCATACGAGGGGTCGACCCTGCCACGAAGTGCGTCTCTTGCAAAAAAACTATCTCTGCCCTCATGTGACGCAGTTCATGCCAGAGGTGGCCCCTCTTGCCAATCAAACAAAGCCCTTTCACATTATATGATACAATCTTCATTCTACCTGCCATTCTATCATTACTCCCATAAGTCTCTTATTGTATTCCTGTGCCTGATCAGTGTCTGCACCCAGCCTTCTGAGCTCTCTCGCCTTGGATGCATCTGATGAGAAAAAGGAGGGAGGAGGAGAAGAAAAAAAAAACACACAAAACCATCTAAAAACCGTAACCTACTATGCCACTGTCTGTGGTGCATCCCCCTAAAGGGAGGGTGAAACCGGGCAGAGGTGCACCACCTGTGCCCGTAGTCCCCCCCCTTCTGCCTTTTGGCAGAAAACAAAGTCCCTTGTCTTGGAACCGACTTCTTGGGGAAAAGATGAATAAAAACATGAACCTCGTGAGTACCTCGTGAACCCCGGGCTTCCATTTATATTCTTATATCATTTTTTTTTTTTTTTGTGGTATTTCAGCGCATTGCCTCAAAAATTCCCACCAAAGGGGAGAAAACAAAAAAGTGTTTAGGGGGGAAAAAGGGAAGGGGAAAAAAAAGGGGGGGTTAAAAAAAAGGGGAGGGGGACTAAGAGAGGACAGAGGAAAAAACAACACCCACCCAAAAGAAAAAAAAAGGGTAATAAAAGGGATAAAAAAAAGAAAGAAGGGGGAGGGTGGTTGGGGATTAAAAGAGAACAGAGGGAAAAGCAACCCCTCCCCCCATCCCCCCAAACCAAAATACCCCCCCATCAACTCTAGTCAATCTGCTCCTTTCCTCTTAGCCTTTTTCACTTTACACCATTACTAAGGCATATCTTTCTATGACCGGATTATAGTCCTGTCTTATCCACATCCACATCAATTGTCCGTCGATCTTTAACTGGCACTTGTTGCCATCGTTCTGGTCATTGTAGGGATGGTTTGTAATTATTCAAACTCCAATCCAGAAAGTCCACCAGGGGGAGCTTAGCACCTCTATCAAGTGTTGCAAGTCATCTTTTGTTTTAAGTTTTGCTGTTTTCCCATTCCGGGTTGCTACAACCTTAAAGGGATATCCCCAGTGATATTTAACATCAGCTGCTTGTAGAACTTCCAGCAAGGGTTTAATCATTCTGCGTTGCATAAGAGTTCTATATGATAAATCTGGAAATAAGGCTATTTGTGCACCTTCAAAATCAGCCGTGGATTTATTGCGGGCTGCTTTCATAATGGCTTCTTTCACTAGATATCTATGTAGTTTACAAATGACATCTCTTGTTTTTTTCTGCATTTTGGGGGGTAGGGGCAAGGGCACGATGGACTCTATCTATTTCAATCTTATCCGGTGCAGATGGCCCCCAGAATTAACTGAAACAAACTGATCACCTTTGGAAGTAATTCAAAATGTTGTTTTATTTCAGGCAGGCCCCTTATACGTATATTTTGCCTACTTTCTCTATTTTCTTGATTAGCCATTTGATCTAATAGAGAATTCAACACTTCCTCATGATGTCTTGTCATATCTTGGATATCAGCCACTCCTTGTCTAATATCATCCTGGCCCATCTCCATTTCCTCTACTATGTGCCCCTAGATCCTCCCTTAACCCCTCCGCAGCCTGTTTGCAGGATGATTCAACAGCGGTTATAAGTAATTGAATGTCTTTCTTTGTAGGAAGTGCTCTCAAATGTTCTCTTATGTCTCAATCCACTATTAACTTTGATTGAAATGCACTTAGTTCATTATTAAGATCATCATACAAAGAGTTAACATACTGCACCTGCCCTGTAGAGGCTGTCTCTGGATTCATCACAAGTCCTTTGCTGATTTTAGCTGATTCACTGCTGGTCTTTGTAGTGAAACGACTTTCAACTTCCAGGGATTCAACCTCCTGGGATTCCTTCCACCTCCTGAAGACACGGGTCCCCTCCAATACACTCCCCCGCCGGACCCTCCGTTCCACTGAGGTGTCTCTCCCTTCTCCTGGGTAGTATGTACAAGAGAGGGGTGCGGAGTGTATGGTGGTGGGTAGTATATGTACATGAGAGGCGCAGATGGTGTAAAAGTATGTGGTGTGAATGATCTGAATGATCAGCTCTAGACGCTGTCTTGGGTCTTCATTGGATAGATTGATAGCAGCGGGAGCCATTGGCTCCCACTGCTGTCAATCAAATCCAGTGACATGGGAGCCGTGTCCTGCTGTCTGTGTCAATGGACGCAGCAGCAGGACTCGTGAGCGTGCTCGCACGGGTGTCCCCAGGGAAATCGGCCCTTGCACAGAGCAGGTAAGTGTCAGAAACCATGAAATCAGACCGAGACAGAAGTACAGTTAAATCACACTTGTTTAATAATAAAAGTAAAAAGAGCAAACGTAGTCAAAACATAGCCAAAGTTCAGTAACCAGAACGGATAGTCAGCCAAGCCAGAAATCAGGGATCCAAGTAGTAGAACAGCAAGCAGGATTTAGAGCCAGAAGGGATGTAAGCAAAGCCAGTCTTTAAACATAAACGCAGGAGATAGTTTCTTGTGATGTGACCAAGGCGAAGGCAGAGGTCCTCTGGACTGGATGGCTTAAGTTGGCAGGACTGACGAGCAGGATCATCAACAGCTGAGTAACTGTGGAGAGAGATGGGAGCTGGCAAATAGCCGACAGCTGAGCGGGCAGCTCAAAGAAGGAAGGGCTGAGCCAAGCTCTGACAGTAAGTGTAACATGTTTGTTATTTAAAAAACAAAACCTTTACAATCACTTTGAGACCCCTTTCACACTGCAGAGCCGTGCCGTTAGCGCTAAAGCGACGCTTTAGCAGTGTTTTAGTAGGGCATTTTCTACCGTAAAAAAAGGAGCATTTTGCCTGGAATGGGGTGTGACTTGCTATGCAATTTCTGATGGTCAAATCGCATGACAAATCGCACTGGTGTGAACCAGGGCTGAAACCGGAACATTGTTTAATACTAAACTCTAAGCTCTGCCCTGTTGTCTGCATTATTCCTTTGATGGTTGCCGGATGCTGGGGTGCTTACATGTGTATGTACTATTGTTTGTGTCATGCTGAGACCTGTTTAACCCAACATTAACTGGATGCTGCTGGGCCAAAAATCATTAGAGCTGTGTGATTGCCAGGCATTTGTTAAACCCGGTCATTTTAGAATACGGTGACTAAATTTTTAAAATTAAATCCGGGAACATGTTTTTTTTATTTGCAAGCGGTATACTATTTTACAAGCATATTTTTCTCAAATTATATATGCAATGTGTGTGGTATGTGTTTATGGAATGATTGTATGATATATATGTTATTCCTCACATTTCGACCATGAGATAAAAAAAAGATACTTCTTAGAATTTTTGGATTTTTAGAAAGATAAGATAGAGAAAAAACAGAGTGCAGAGTTTGAGTGTGTTACTTATAGAGTGCAGAGCTCAGGAGTGCGTTACATAAAGAATGCAGAGATAAGGAGCGCGCTACATTAAGAATGCAGAGCTAAGGAGTGTGCTACATAAAGAATGCAGGGCTAAATAACACTCAGGAGTGTGCTACATAAAGAGTGCAGGGCTCAAGAGTGCACTACATAAAGAATGCAGGGTTTAGAGGTGTGATACCTAAAGAATGCAGGGCTCAGCAGTGCGCTACGTAAAGAATGCAGGGCTCAGCAGTGCGTTACATAAAGAATGCAGGGCTCATCTGTGCCCTTCTATGTAGCCTTACCAGTGCCCATCAATGCAGCCTGACCAGTGCCCATCTATGCAGTTTACCAGTGCCCATCTATGCAGCCTCACCAGTGGCCATCAATGCAGCCTGACCAGTGCCCATCTATGCAGCCTGACCAGTGCCCATCTATGCAGCCTGACCAGTGCCCAGCAATGCAGCCTCACCAGTGCCCAGCAATGCAGCCTCACCAGTGTCCAGCAATGCAACCTCACCAGTGCGAGGAATGCAGATTGACCAGTGCCCATCAATGCAACCTGACCGGTGCCCATCTATGCAGCCTCACCAGTGCCCATTCAATGCAGCCTCACCAGTGCCTATTCAATGCAGCCTTACCAGTGCAGGGGAACAGAGAGAAGAGAGGAAGAGGAGAGCCGACCGGATCATCACACATCACACTTGATGTTATACCACTGGTTTACACAAGCGCACCTAATTTGTATGTGTATATTTTAAATAACATGCCTGGGAGTGTTCTAATTCAGGCAGGGGAGCTACAGGGGTGCATGCACAAAGCTGTCTGAGCAAGACATGCCTGCTTAGATCTCCGCATCTACTGATACCAGAGTCTAATACTGCCACAACCCCACCTGCTGAACCCACTCTCTGCCGTGACCCACCGGAGCAGCCAGCGATGGTATATAGCGACTCTAAGCTGAAATCAAAGCCAAAGATGATCCAGGACGTGCTAGCAAGGGCTTCCTCTAAGATGGCGCCGTCGCCATCTTCCCAACCTGACACACTGCGCACTCCAAAACTGAATCGGCTCCCGGTAACAGCAGCAGACCGTGAGTCTGACTCTGAATCCGGGGCAACCACCATAGCCCTGGAGTGTGACACCTCTCAGTCTGCCCTGCTCTGCCAGTTTGAACAGATGCTCACTAAGGCTCTACAGAACACCTCAGATGCCATTACTGAGCAGCTGACATGGAAGATCTGGGATGTGGGTTGCTGCACCTCAGCGTTAGAGCAGCGAGTTGAGGAGCTAGATATCATTACAGGCAACCATGTTGAGGAACTGGAAACCCTCGGTAAGGAAAACTTGACCCTCCAATCCCATCTTGAAAATTTTGAGAACAGGGCCAAAAGATCAAATCTCTGCATCCGAGGTATCCCTGAGACTGTAGTGGACCTCCAATTCACCATTACGGCCCTCTTTCTGGAACTTGCCCCATCAATCCCTATGGAGCGACAGGAGATGGATAGAATCCATAGGGCCCTGACTCCACATCCAGAAGATGGTCCCCTGAGGGAGGTTGTAGTAAAACGACATTACTTCTGCACTAAAGAGCAATTGATGGCAGCTTCACGTAATAAGGAATACTTAACCTTCCAGGGACACCGGTATCAGATATTCCTTGACCTCTTCCAGCTTACTCTCAACAAGAGAAAAGCCATGAAACTCCATCTGCTCATCTTGCAACAACATCACATTATATACCGCTGGAGCTTCTCTTTTGCTGTGCGTGTTTCCCACAACGGTTCTTCATACCTGTGCAAATTTGCCGAAGACCTCCAAGCTACCCTAGTAGACCTCCATCTCTCTCCTCCTGAAGCCTCCGCTGAGGGATCCAGACATAGAGCGGAATCCAGCTCCCCCAAGAAGCTGCAAGCCTCACTAGGTCGCCATGCCCAGTCCAGCATCCACAAACGAGGTTGCTTTGCTTCACCAGCATCAGCTCCAGAAGACTCCATGGACTGACTCCTCCCTAAGATGCACTTTTCTTTGCTTCACCAATTCCTACTCTTTACCTTGCTCTCCTAGCAAGTTCACAGGAGACATCACCTGACCCTTAACTATGCCAAGTGTTTATTTATTTTTTACCTCAACATGCTGGACATCTCTGTCTGCATATTATGTTATATCTGCTCGGCCTTGACTCTGTACCTTGGGACCCGATTCCCTTCACCGGTTTTTCCTAGCAGAAAGACTCAGGCACCTACATATAGTTATTATGATTTTAAATGTTGCATCTGACACCCCCTGGGTTCCTATGGTTAAGTTGTTCACGTTGGGTAATACTGCCTTGGACCTTTAGCAGTGGTTTTAGTCACTATCTCCGTCCTGCTTTTTGTGCTTACTCCCACCCTTGAGCCTTATGCCCCTGTACACACGATAGGATTTTCCGACGGAAAATGTTTGAAAGGAGCTTGTTGTCGGAAATTACGACTGTGTGTAGGCTCCATCGGACATTTTCCATTGGAATTTCTGTCACACAAAATTTGAGAGCTGTTTCTCAAATTTTCCGACAACAAAATCCGTTGCCGGAAATTCCGATTGTGTGTACACAATTCCGACACACAAAGTTCCACGCATGCTCGGAATCAAGCAGAAGAGCAGCACTAGCTATTGAACTTCATTTTTCTCAGCTTGTCGTACGTGTTGTATGTCACCGCGTTCTTGACATTTGGAATTTCTGACCAACTTTGTGTGACCGTGTGTATGCAAGACGAGTTTGAACCAACATCCGTCGGAAAAAAAACATGGATTTTGTTGTTGGAAAATCCTATCGTGTGTACAGGGCATTAGAGTTTGTTCACTCTGACTTAATACAGACCCTATCTGCTGGATGTCCTTCTGTTTACTTGACCAGGGATACTTAGTTTGCATCGCATAGTGTTAATGTTAATATTGAGACTCATATATATGACTTTCTTTAAAGTGGTGTTCCGGCCAAAATTATACTTTTTAAATAAAAATACCCCTATAATACACAAGCTTAATGTATTCGATTAAAGTTATTCTGTAAACTAAGGTCTGTTTTGTTAGTTTATAGCAGTAGTTTGTTGTTTTATAAACTTACAGCAGGCCGTGGCCATCTTAAGTGTGGGCATCTGAAGCCAGACTGTATTTCTTGCTGGATCTCATCCTTGCAGATCTCGCACATGCTCAGTGCAGCACAAGCAGTGTAATAGGTTTCAGGTCAGGTTTCCATAGCAACGGCAGTTTCAGAGGAAGTTGCCGCCCCACATGCTCAGTGCAGCACAAGCAGTGTAATAGGTTTCAGGTCAGGTTTCCATAGCAACGGCAGTTTCAGAGGAAGTTGGTGCTCCTTCCCAGAAGGCATTGCAAACAGGAAATGATGCGATGGGCCGCGGCCAGGGAGGAGGAAGTGAAAAATGAACACAGCAGATATACAGTAGGTGCTGAGAAAAAAAATTAAAAATATCCAATTTGTTTACAGTGCACAGTTTAGTGAGGGATGCTGAAGAGTTGTAAAAGTGGGTGGAACTCCACTTTAACATATAACGCTCACCCCCCTTTCTGGCTGTTACAGTCTTGGAGACTGCTCACTGTACCCCCCCCCCAGTCCTAGAATACCCCCTACTTTTTGACTTAGGGTATTCATCGGACCTCTTTGTGCCTTTGGCTGGTGGTAAACCCTTTTTTCCCTTTTCACTAAGCCTAGTATTACTTTCCTTCCTCAGCCTCTTCTTCCGCTCTTCTACCTACCCCTGCTTTACCCTTCCCTCCCGCCCCCTCAGAGAGGTACCCCTAGCCACTGTGAACCAGTCACCTGCTAATCTCTGCTAAGTCCAACCTTGGCAAATCTAAATGTGGTAAATGTCAATGTTCATACCCTTAATGTTCAAGGACCCAATTCCCCCTATAAACGTACTAAAGCATTTTCATCATTCTCATCCCTCTATCTATCTAAAATCTTTGGTCACCAATACTCACAAGTGTACATAGTCGCAGCCTCCACTAAACAGTGGGGGGTCTTAATTGCTTTCTATCGCTCCACGCATTCACGCTCCTGACAGAGACCAGTGACCCAGAGGGCCGCTATCTTATACTGACAGACGAAGTCACAATTGCTTCCTATTATGCTCCAAACAAGAGCCCGCTGTCATTCCTCTCCCATTTATTATCTGTCATTGCCTCCCATAAACAAGGTACACTTTTGATCTGTGGAGACTCAAATCAAGTACTATATCCGTTTCTAGATAAATCCCTAGCCCCATATACTGCCCATCGCCTTTCTTACCAACACCTTCTGAATCAGCACTCGTTACTTGACTCCTGGCGAGACAGAACCCTGTGAGGTGACAATATACCCACTGCTCTGATCCCCACAAGCTGTTCTCTCACATAGACCATATTTTGCTAGCATAGGCACCTCCCCGCTTTTTCTGGCCTCAATCATTATACCCTGTGCCTGGTCTGACCACAATGCAGTCATCACCTCTTTATCCTCTCTTGTCCCTAGATAATCTATTAGCTAACCCTACTCACCATCTGGAAATTGAA
The DNA here is from genome assembly GCA_037952925.1 of Lithobates clamitans. Lineage (NCBI taxonomy): Eukaryota > Metazoa > Chordata > Amphibia > Anura > Ranidae > Lithobates > Lithobates clamitans. The sequence continues at coordinate 2,848,210 of JBBGZY010000250.1, forward strand.
TGTGCCATCAAGGACCTTGCCAACAACACGTCCCTTGACACCCCCCCCCTTGACGTTGTGGGAAGCCCACAAACCAGTCATTAGAGGGGTCTGTATTAGTCAAACATCTTACCAACGCAAAGACCTCTTTTTTTAAAAGATTCCTCTTTTAATGAAATAGAACAAACCAGACAAATTTCAAGCCTTGGCGCTTCGCAAAGCTGATTACATCCCTAAACTGACTGAAAGTAACCAATCATGGAGCTCCAGCCGCTTGAGAGGACAGGCCTCGGGGAGCGGCGGCCATCTTGCTTCACCCGGAAGCTGTGGTGGCGCGGCCCCGGGCTGTTCCACCTGCCCTGAGACCGGCTCTCCTCCTTCTAGACCACTGGGGATATCCAGCCTGCCACCCGGGGCCTCCCTGAGCCGCCCTACTAGACCAGCTAGAGGGACCTGATAAGTGACGGCGGACATCTTGCTACACCCGGCAGCCTCTCCGTCTCTCTCCTGGGCCCAATCCGTCTCCATCCACCCCCAGGAGCACCTTGGCCTGGCCAATCAAGCCCCCCAAGGGGATATTGAAGAGGCATCCACTCCCATCTGGCTCCAGTTGCAGCCCACTCCCAGAGGCCTAGTGTGGCGGCCATCTTACTACACCCTGACAGCCCCGTCTCCTCCTCTGAGCCTAATCTAAACTTCAGTATTCCCCGGGGCATCCTGGCCTGGCGGATTGTGGCCCTCGAAAGAGATACCCACAAGTATCTACCCTCATCAGTGCGCGGGCTGCAGACACGGCCCCGGAAACCACGAGAGGCGGCCATCTTGCTCCACCCAAGCTACTGTATCCTCAAACGCTCCTGATCTCCTCCATCCCTCTGAGCCTGGATCACTACTTGCACAGCCACAAGAGTAGCCCAGCTGGGTCAGCGCCCACCTGTGGTCCCCGACTGCACAACTCTGCAGAGAAGCGTGACCGACCATGTATGGCTAAAGAAATGAGCTGCTGAGCTCCGTGGCCGCCCGTAGCAGACAGGCTATACTTCAGTCATCGCACATCCTTGAAAAGCATGTCCATGCACAGTTCTTGATCTACTGAGTCCACAAATCTACAACAGGGCGCAATCCAGCGAAACCTTCTCCGCACATCTCAACCCGATCCCTGCACTTCCAAAGACTAGATGGCGCCCACTCAAAACCCAGGGAAGGGCAAGCCTCCTCCCCCCGCTCAGCCGGCGACAGACAGCAGCGAGGATCCTCCCCCCGGTCCAGCCCTCGGACTTACCAGCTGTAGCGTCCAGATCTGGGACCTCTATTGCCCCGCTTCCAGATGCAGTTCATGGGGCTGTGGCCCCTCAAATCTCAGGAGAATCGCCTAGATCTGAAGCCTCGGCCCTCCTGGCGGCCTGCCGAGCGGAGTTTGAGTCCTGGGCGGTCAAAATGGAGACCTCACTTCACATGGATCTCCAGGCCCTCCAACAGCAAGTCTCCACTAATCAGACCGCAGTGTCCACCGTAACTGACATTCAATCTGACCATGCAGCCCGCATCACATCCCTTGAGCAGGCCTCCAAGGAGCACTTACAACGTATACAACAACATCAACTGCGCATAGAAGACGGAGGAAATAGGAGCCGCAGGAATAATATACGGCTGCAAGGCATACTGGAGGCCACGGCGGGTACAGACTTGAAACCTTCTGTCACTGCCATCCTCAATCAAGGGACACGCATGAAAAAGGCTGGATCAGCTGCAATAACCTCAGCAATTCAAAAGCTTCGAGACCTTGAGACCCATCATTAAGGAGCCCCAACAGTGGTGACTCTTACAGAGGTCTCATCGGCTCGATCCCAACTCAAGGACCTGTATGAGGCCTCAGCTCGTACCTATGCGGAGAGACTTGCCTTACATCAGTACCGATTCTGGGATAAATGCGGTAGATCGTTAGCTCGCACCCTTCACCCAAACACGTCTTCCACATTCATACCCCATATTCGGGCCCCTTCTGGAGAAATGCTTAGCGAGCCCTCCAAGATATCACAAACATTCCGAGATTTCTACCAAACACTATACAATCTACCGCCCCGCGTTTCTTCTAGCCCAACCCATACCCCTGAGCCTGATAGACAGTCTTATATTGAGGAAACGGAGCTCCCTACTTTGGATGGCGATACTATAGAAGAGCTGGAGCAAGTAATTACAGTGGATGAGGTAATAGGAGCGATGGCGGCCACCCCGTCCGGTAAAAGCCCGGGTCCTGACGGTTTCACCCCTTACAAAACATTTGCTCCCCTACTGACCCCCTTATTGGCAAAGGTGTTTAACTCCCTATCGGAAGGCTCGGCATTTCCTCCACAAACACTCGAAGCCCACATTACCATTATCCCAAAACCAGATAAGGACCCTACAATGTGCGCTAATTATAGGCCCATATCGTTAATTGGAGTGGACTTGAAAATATATGCCAAAATCTTAGCCACTAGACTGCAGCCGCTGCTCTCCCGCCTCATACATCTGGACCAGGTGGGTTTTGTAAGTGGTTGTGAGGCAAGGGACAACACCCTGAAAACCCTGCTTCTTACCGACTATGCCCGCACCCATGATGTCCCTCTATGCCTTTTGACAGTCGATGCCGAAAAAGCATTTGACCGGGTCGACTGGCAATTCCTCCAGATGTCACTGAAGCAGATAGGTCTGGGCCCCAAAATGCTATCTCGAATTATGTCCCTATACTCCTCTCCCTCTGCTAGAATTCGGGTGAATTGTTCATTGTCACCTACATTTTCCATCCATAACGGGACACGAGAAGGCTGTCATCTATCTCCCCTTCTCTATGTCCTGGTCATGGAACACCTGGCAATTGCCTTGCGCAATAACCCTAACATCTCAGGTGTATCGATAGGCCCCACTCATTCTAAACTGGCTCTCTTTGCGGATGACCTGTTAATGTTTGTAACCCAACCCCATCTATCCTTACCACATATAATGCGGGATTTCATGAGGTTTGGGAAGCTGAGCAATTTCAAAGTGAACCATACTAAGTCAGAAATCCTGAACATTTCACTGTCCCAGGAGGCCCTCCGCCAAATCTCCACTAAGTATCCTTTTAAAACGGGTTCCACTTCCATCCGTTACCTTGGAATTCAAATACCCACAGAAGGCTCTGTCAGAGGATTTAGTAGACCAGACTGTGTGAACTGCACACTGGAAACCAAAAACACATGTAAGTGAAAAAATAATGGTGTTTATTAAATAAGTGACAAGTAAGAGAAATATAAACAGTTCAAAACCAACCACAGATCCACAAACAACAAATAGTATATACAAGTAAATGGAGATACCGGAATCATAAACAAAGCCAGGCCAAGGTCATACACAGGGAGGTCAGCAGATGGGTAAGGACGGGAAACCAGCAGGACAGGGAGAGGATGGATGGATAGGCTGCAGGGCAGGGATCCAAGGGAATCAGGAGGGACAAGTACAGGATGGGCTAGGGATAGGCATTGGATCGGATCAGATCAGGACAGGACAGGACAGGTCAGGACAGAAACAGGTTCACAGTCAGAATACAGGCAGCAAGGTCAGGGCGCAGGGAGAAAGATACCAAGGCAAGCATGTGAGGGCTTGCCGGGTATTTGTAAGGCTGTAGTAATTGACCTCATGTTACAGCTGAGCGCAGAGGGTGCTGTTTGCTCCACACTGCCGGAGTGCACCCGCTGGTGGACACCGGTACTACGGCCCAAGCATGCAACAGTGCCACCAGCAGGAGAGTCCTTTTACTACAGGTCCTAGGTGTTGGAAGACACCCGTTGGTGGACACTGGTACTGCGATCCAGGAGACCGATAGCGACACCAACGGGTAAACCCTCTCATGACAGTGCCCCCCTCAAAGGAGCGGCCTCCGGACGCTCCAACAAGATGAAATTGTCCAAAGTTCATGGCCTCAAACCGAACAACAGATGAGGGCACATCAGGCTGGGCATCGGGTACATCAAACTGGACAGTGGGTACATCCAAGCAGACAACGGGCACATCCGAGAAGACAGCAGGCACATCCGAGCAGAGAGCGGGCACATCCGAGCAGACAGCGGGCACATCCGAGCAGACAGCGGACACATCCGAGCAGACAGTGAGCACATCTGAGATGACAGCAAGCACGGGCACTTCGAGCTGGGCAGCAGGCACAGGCACTTCAAGCTGGGCAGCAGGCATGGCCACTTCGAGCTGGACAGCAGGCACAGCAGGCTGGGCAGCAGGCTTAGGCACTTCAAGCTGGGCAGCAGGCACATCAGGCTGGGCAGCAGGCACGGGCACTTCGAGCTGGGCAGCAGGCACTTCGAGCTGGGCAGCAGGCACAGGCACTTCGAGCTGGGCAGCAGGCATGGGCACTTCAGGCTGGGCAGCAGGCACGGGCACTTCAAGCTGGGCAGCAGACACATCTGACTGGGCAGCAGGCATGGGCACTTCGAGCTGGGCAGCAGGCAAGGGCACTTCGAGCTGGGCAGCAGGCACATCAGTCTGGGAAGCTGGCACATCAGTCTGGGAAGCTGGCACATCAGTCTGGAAAGCTGGCACTGGGACAATAGGCTGGAAAGCGGGCACATCAGACTGAGAAGCTGGCCCATCAGACTGGGAAGCTGGCACATCAGACTGGGAAGCTGGCACATCAGGCTGGGAAGCTGGCACTGAGACATCAGGCTGGAAGGCAGGCACTGGGACAATAGGCTGGAAAGCGGGCACATCAGACTGAGAAGCTGGCACATCAGACTGGGAAGCTGGCACATCAGACTGGGAAGCTGGCACTGAGACATCAGGCTGGAAGGCAGGCACTGGGACAATAGGCTGGAAAGCTGGCACATCAGACTGGGAAGCTGGCACATCAGACTGGGAGGCAGGCATCGAGACATCAGGCTGGAAGGCAAGCTTCGAGACATCAGGCTGGAAGGCAGGCACTGAGACAACAGACTGGGAAGCTGGCACATCAAACTGGGAAGCTGGCACATCAAACTGGGAAGCTGGCACATCAGGCTGGGAAGCTGGCACATCAGGCTGGAAGGCAAGCATCGATACATCAGGCTGAAAGGCAAGCTTCGAGACATTAGCCTGGAAGGCAAGCTTCGAGACATCAGGCTGGAAGGCAAGCTTCGAGACATCAGGCTGGAAGGCAGGCACTGAGACATCAGACTGGGAAGCTGGCACATCAGACTGGGAAGCTGGCACATCAGGCTGGGAAGCTGGCACATCAGGCTGGGGAGCTGGCACATCAGGCTGGAAGGCAAGATTCGAGACATCAGGCTGAAAGGCAGGCATGAAGACATCAGACTGAAAAGCGGGCACCGAGACTTCAGGCTGGAAGGCAGGCATAAGGACATCAGACTGGAAAGCAGGCACATTAGACTGGAAAGTGGCTACATCAGACTGGAAAGTGAGCACATCAGACTGGAAGGCAGAGACATCAAGCTGGAAGGCAGGCACCGAGACATCTGGGTGAAAGGCAGGCATCGAGACATCCGGGTGGAAGGCGGACACCGAGACATCAGGCTGGAAGGTAGGCATCAGGACATCAGACTGGGAGGCAGGCACATCAGACTGGATAGCAGGCACATCAGACTGGAAAGTGGGCACCGAGACTTCGGGCTGGAAGGCAGGCATCAGGACAGACTGGACAGTGGGCACATCAGACTGGACAGCGGGCACATCAGACTGGGAGGCAAATACATCAAGCTGGGAGGCAGGAGCCGAGACATCCGGCTGGAAGGCAGGCATCAAGACATCAGACTGAGAAGCAGGCACATCAGACTGAAAAGCGGGCACCGAGACTTCAGGCTGGAAGGCAGGCATCAGGACATCAGACTGGAAAGCAGGCACATTAGACTGGAAGGCGGGCACATCATACTGGAAGGCAGAGACATCAAGCTGGAAGGCAGGCACCGAGACATCCGGCTGGAAGGCAAGCATCGAGACATCTGGCTGGAAGGCGGGCACCGAGACATCAGGCTGGAAGGTAGACATCAGGACATCAGACTGGGAGGCAGGCACGTCAGACTGGATAGCAGGCACAACAGACTGGAAAGCGGGGACTGAGACTTCGGGTTGGATAGCAGGCAGAGGTTTGGCATGTTTAGGTGGGTCATCAAGTTCAACTGGCATGAACGCAGGCTGGAACAGGTTGGTTGGTGTGGAGGCAGGTTGGGTTACTGGCAGGATGGTGTGGGTCGGGAAGAACTTTCGTTTCTTTTTTGGTTTAGCCACTGCAGCTTTGTACGTAGGTGCAGGGTCGCAAGAAAAGTATGTAGCTGGGCAAAAGGAAGACCAAGGAACAGTGGCTGGAGGAGGGTTCTGTGGGGTTGTTACAGGTGGAGGAGAAGAGACAGGTGGATTGAAGGCAGGATAGGTGCTACACTTGGAGACTGGGTAGTAGTATTTGGTAGGGGGCTGAGTAAACTGGGCTGTAGCTGAGGTTGCCATAGGCGAGGGGGAGATAGATTTTTGGGAAGGCGGGTGATTAATGGCAGGGCTGGAATATTGTGGCTTAGCTAAATACAGGAGATCTGACCATGCCAGCAGCACAGGTTGAACAAACGCTGATTCACACACAGCCTGACTAACCAAGGATTGCACCGACTGGGTGCAATTAGACAACACCTGCTGTGAACAAGAGGAATAATGTTCCATGAAATAGGCTGGATCATCCTCCAATAACCATACCAGGGATTCAACTTGGCCATAATTGAAGGGGGGAGAAAAATCATCGCTTCCTTCGGGAATGCATGACAGGGCTGGTTTTGCACATAACTGGATCAGGGGCTGAACATCTTCAAATGACATATACCCCTGATCCACTAGGGAATGAGCTGATCGGATAGTTTCCATCAGCTGGTCACTAGTCCACCCTTTCAAAATCTGGCGACAATATTCACCATCATCTTCTGCCAGCAGGGAATAATAACTGATTTAATTGAAATTCATATTAGCAGAACTAACAACCCGGACGGTTTCTCAATGCAGCCACGTCTGGTCAGGGATGGCCTTGGTATACTGTCAGAGGATTTAGTAGACCAGACTGTGTGGACTGCACAGAGCAAACCAGAAAAGCATGTAAGTGAAAAAATAATGGTGTTTATTAAATAAGTGACAAGTAAGAGAAATATAAACAGTGCAAAACAAACCACAGACCCACAAACAACAAATAGTATATACAAGTAAATGGAGATACCGGAATCGTAAACAAAGCCAGGCCAAGGTCATACACAGGGAGGTCAGCAGATGGGTAAGGACGGGAAACCAGCAGGACAAGGAGAGGATGGATGGATAGGCTGCAGGGCAGGGATCCAAGGGAATCAGGAGGGACAAGTACAGGATGGGCTAGGGGTAGGGATCGGATCAGATCAGATCAGGACAGGACAGGTCAGGACAGAAACAGGTTCACAGGTCAGGATACAGGCAGCAAGGTCAGGGCGCAGGGAGAAAGATACCAAGGCTAGCATGTGAGGGCTTGCCGGGTATTTATAAGGCTGTAGTAATTGACCTCATGTTACAGCTGAGTGCAGAGGTTAGACGCTGTAGGTATACAGGCTTATATACCACACCAAATCAACCAAAGCTCACGAATTACCTAAACCATGAGACGGTTCGACACCAGTGTTATACGGATGTATATTTCTGTTTATGTGATATTGAATGACATATATGTATACTGTACAATTCGTCTATCCTAATTTTTCTATCTCAATAAAATAAGATTGAATTAAAAATACTACAAGAATTTCTTAGACAACTTTCTAACCTCTACAAGGATCCTGATACAGTTGACCAATCTCGCATGGATGCGCTTCTCTCGACTATTCACTTCCCCTCGCTCTCCTCTTCACACCGTGAGGCTTTAGACCGACCCATCACAGCTGAAGAGATCCAAACCGTAATTAAATCGCTAAAACCACACAAACGCCTGGGTTCCCGACAGTTTCTCTGTGACTTCCCTGCTTATCCCTTTCTTGGTTGAAGCTTTCAATTCCCTCCTCTAAGGTAATTCCTTTCATGCAGAATCCCTCACAGCGGCTATCTCTATGATTCCTAAACCAAATACAGATGACTCCACCAGGTCCAATTACAGGCCAATATTCATACTAAATCTAGATATCAAGCTTCTAGCTAAGGTTCTCTCGACTCGCCTCAACCCCATTATTGGCACCTTGGTCCACAAAGACCAAACTGGTTTTATTCCCTCTCGACAAGCAGGAGGCAACCCACATCGAGCTAGGTTTTTAGCCCATGCAGCCCGAACTTGCTGCATCCCATTTTGCTTTATCTCTCTTGACATACGTAAGGCGTTTGATACACTATCCTGGTCTTACCTCAACTCCATCCTACATCGCTGGGGATTCGGCACACATTTCCTACAATGGGTTTCTGTCCTCTATCAAAATCCTAAAGCCTACATCTATTACTCTGGCTATCGCTAAGACTTCTTTCCCTTGGAACGAAGCACCTGTCAAGGCTGTCCTCTCTCCCCACTCCTTTTTGCCCTGGCGATCGAGCCTTTAGCTCAACTAATCCGCTCCAACCGAAACATCCATGGTCTTGAACTAGGAGGCCATGTAAACTAACTTTGCCTTTTTGCGGACCATGTCCTGGTATTCCTGACCTCACCCCTCATTTTCCCCAACCTGCTGGATACCCTATCCCGCTTTGGATGAATATCTGGCCTTATAGTTAATCCACAAAAATCGATAGTCTTAAATGTACTACGCAAAATTCTTTCCTTTGCCTGGACTTCCTCCCACATCTCCTACTTGGGTATCAAGTTTACTGCAAATCCCAACCATCTCTATGCTGCCAACTACCCCTAATGCTATCATCTTACTAATCCTATGTTAAAATGGTCCTCTCTACCTTTAGCGTGGATGGGTAGAATTATGGTGGTCAAGATGTCCATCCTTCCTAAAATTCTCTATCTAACGTAGGACCTCACAGTTTATTTGGGGCAAGCTCAAGCCCCGTCTACCTAAGCCTACTCTCTATACACCTCAAATCCGAGGTGGTCTTGGCGTGCCCAACTTTGCAAAATACTTTTATGCCACACAACTAGCACAGCTTTCCAAATACCTACTAAAGAAACCCTGCTATGGGTTGCGCTGGAATCGGTTGACTGTAACTCTCTCCATGGCGAACCTCCTATGGCTGTTACCCGCACAATGTCCGTCCATTATCAACCCCATCACTAAGCATAGCCTAACCATTTGCGACAGACTCAAACTGTGTTTCAGCCTCCAATTCCCCCACACCAGGCACGCACATTCATATTTGGTGGGAATGCCCTACAGTCCATACCTTTTGGTCTGAGGTGTTTGGAATCCTATCTACTCTTTTTTATACACCTCTAACACCAGATCTGACAGTGGCGCTTCTAAACAGCAAACCGTTGGTTTTAACACACCGTCAGTTCAAACTCCTACTCTTTGTTACCACAGCAGCTAAACAAACCATTGCAAAAGCTTGGAAATCCTCTTCTCTATGCATCCTTGCAGTGAAACATAGAGTCACTCAAGCAATGATTCATACCAAAACCAAAGCGGTCCTACTAGATAAAGTGTCCCCTATGAAAGGCTTTGGAGGCCCTGGGTTGCCCACTATGTACCCCCAGACTTTGATGACTCCTTGATGGTGGAACCATACCCCTTCCACCCTGGACAACCCATAACCTACTGGTAGTATTGGCTAGGGCTCTCTCTAGTAGGGATGAGCCCGATATTCAAGTCGAACACATCGGGTGTTCGCTCGTTTGGCGACTACCAAACTTTATGGGACGTTTGTGGCAAATTCGAGCGTCGCGGAATGCCCCATAATGCAAGATTGCAGTGCATTGATGTCTGGTCAGGTGCATGCTTTGGCCAATCACAGTGTGCTCTGCTGCGAGAGCCAAGATTGGTCAAAGACAGGGTGCCTTTAGCCAATCATGGCTCAGGGGGCTAAGTCCACGCCACACACTATATAAGGCTGCTTATACAGCGGTAATGAATGAGAGACATTCGCTAGAGGCAAGTTAGTTAGTGGCATGCGGGCAGTTTAATATATATTTATATATATATATATATATATATATATATATATATATATATATACAGTATATACAGTGTATTCAGTGTAGTGTAGACTATATATACAGTGCAGGCAGTGTATTAACCCCTCCTGCCCAGACCAATTTTCAGCTTTTAGCGCTGTCACTCTTTGAATGATAATTGCGGGGTCATACAACACTGTACCTAAATGAAATTTTAAACATTTTTTTCCCACAAATAGAGCTTTCTTTTGGTGGTATTTGATCACCTCTGGGTTTTTTATTTTTTGGTAAAAATTTTTAAAAAGACCGAATTAAAAAAAAAAATACAAAACAGTTTTATATTTTGTTAATACATTTTGCAAACAGGTAATTTTTCTCCTTCATTGATGTACGCTGATGAGGCTACACTGATGAGGCTGATGAGGTTACATTGATGGACACTGATAGGCTGCACTGATGGGCACTGATAGGCTGCACTGATGGGCACTGATAGGCTGCATTGATGGGCACTGATAGGCTGCATTGATGGGCACTGATAAGGCGACACTGATGGGCACTGATAAGGCAGCACTGATGGGCACTAATAGGCAGCACTGGTGGGCACTGATGAGGTGGCACTGGTGAGCACTGATAGGTGGCATTGGTGGGCGCTGAGAGGTGGCACTGATGGATGGCACTGATGGGCGGCACTGAAGGGCATTGATAGGTGGCACTAAAGGGCACCAATAGGTGGCACTGATAGCTGGCACTGATGGGTGGCAGTGATGGGTACTGGGTGGCAGTGATGGGCACTGATCGGCACTAGTAGGTGACACTGTTAGGCAGCACTGCTAGGTGGCACTGATGAGGCACTGATTGGCACCACTGGTGTGCATTGATAGATGACACTTGTGGACATTGATAGGTGGCACTGATTAATGTGTGGTTAATCCTAGATACAGCCCCACCTAAACTAGGTTAACCCCCACTGCGCCCAGAATTATGTAACTAGAAGCTATAAAACATCCAGCACAATACCGCTTCCCTACAGCTGCCACTTGACAAATAAACAATACTACAATGGAATTTAAATCTGCACTGAAAAATGAATAGTGAACACCTTCCGTGACAATTTAAATTGTGGCGCTAATCACAATGCATGTAATTCACCCCTTATAGTGAAAAATAAATTGTGAATTAAACAGACTAAACTAATCACCTTTTTACTGGTATATATCTACATGGGGTGTAATCCAACCTATACCCAAGTAGTAGAATATTGTGATAATATGTGCAAACACTCCCTTAGTGATTTCCCCACATATCATTCAACATATATAATGAATTAAATACACCATAATACATAACGTGACTCAAGTGTTAAATTGTTCAAAAATTGCTCATCCAAAATAACTCCTGTTCCCCTTGCTCAATAATTTTTTTAGGGGAACAGGAGTTATTTTGGATGAGCAATTTTTGAACAATTTAACACTTGAGTCACGTTATGTATTATGGTGTATTTAATTCATTATATATGTTGAATGATATGTGGGGAAATCACTAAGGGAGTGTTTGCACATATTATCACAATATTCTACTACTTGGGTATAGGTTGGATTACACCCCATGTAGATATATACCAGTAAAAAGGTGATTAGTTTAGTCTGTTTAATTCACAATTTATTTTTCACTATAAGGGGTGAATTACATGCATTGTGATTAGCGCCACAATTTAAATTGTCACGGCAGGTGGCACTGATTGCTGGCACTTATGTACTGGTGGGCACTGATTGGTGGGCACTGATTGGTGGCACTGGCAGGCGGTACTGGTGGGCACATATGAGGTGGCTTCGCCTCTTCCTCTTTGGGACTGAGGTCCCTTCAACAGAAGACGGTGATCGGCTTTTTTTTTTCTCCTCATGCTGTCAGCGTGAGAAGAAAAAAAAAAGATTACCGATCTTCTGTTTACATCACGTTATCAGCTGTCATTGGCTAACAGCTGATTACGTGGTAAGGGGTCGTGATCGACCTGTTACTCCGATCTGTGATCACCCGAGTCTCATGGACTCGGGTGATCACAGCGCGCGCCCTTCAGGGGGTGTGGTGAGCATGCAAAGGGGAGGGACATCTATTGACGGCCTCCCGGCAAAGCAGATACGCACTGTAGCCATCATTCGACCCCAAAGCACCCTCCCCATGTTGAGGGCAAGTGGCCTGGTATGGTTCAGGAGGGGGGCGCTCGCTCGTCACCCCCTTTCCTGGCCTGCCAGGCTGCTTGCTCGGATAAGGGTCTGCTATGGATTTTGGGGGGACCATTTTTTTTTAACTTTTAAAGTAGAGTTCCCCTTAAAATCCATACCAGACCCGAAGGGGTGGGCCCAGACAAGCTTCTGGGCCCACCCCTGCGCCGCAGCGACGTGGGCCTCCGGAACGGAGGACCACGAGATTGCTCTCTAACGCATAACTGTCGGCCAGGAGGGCCAGCAGGTGGCTGTAAAACGAACCCCACAATATGGCGTCTGTCCCATAAATACCCTCGCCCAGAATGCACCTCGGAGGACCACCTCCATCGAGTTGTCTCCGGGACAGAAGAGAATCCATACGCTTCGACACGTTGCCTTTCCAACACTGACCAGTGATAACAGCGACACCCACCGGTCAGTATGGAAACAAACACAACGTCAGCCAAGCTGGAACAGAGGCAAACCTAACCTTCCTAACGAACAAGTTACTAAATTTACCCAACATATGGTAGATCGCAAATCTACCAGCACTACAGGGACATTTACATTTCCAGAGTATTACCAGAGTGTGTGGAGGAAACCGTAACAAAACCGCGAGTGAGCATGTGCCAAGAAAAGGAAGGTATACACTGAAAACCAAGCCTTCAAAGATGAATTGATAGACCAATATATGTTCTCTCTTCCTATGGGAAGTTTAAAACCAGTTTGTCTCATTTTTTTGCGAAACCATGATAGTAAAAAGTATCAATGTGAAGCGCCACTACGAAACAAAACACGGTTCATTTGAGCAAACATATCCACAGCATTCCATAAAACAACTGAATCGAGAGCCCAAAATGACAGATCCACCAAAGTACTCTCACATTCATTTACATCCCAGTAGCCTGCAAATGAATGTTCACCTAAAGCAGCATGGATTTTGGGGCAACACAAAAGACCATTTACTGATGATACATTTGTAAAGAGTGCTTGAATGCTGTTGCTGAAACTTTTATTTGAGGGTAAACAAAAAGATGAGCTGTGTGAAAAAAACAGCAACAAAAAAGACTGAAATGTTAACAGAGGATGTATTGGCACAACTTGATGCAGCTATTCAGAGTGCAGTAGACATGTGCGCCGTCAATAAACTGATTTTGTTACATTCCATTTCGTATTAGAATTATTCGTATTTCGTAATTCGTGTCCGAAATTCAATTTGGATTCATACAAAATATGAATTTTCGTTAGGTTCGTTAACTTTTCGTAACATTTACGAATGTTCGTTATGATGAATTTATCATTATGAGGGGCTCCCACCATCCCTGTGCTGTGCTGACTTCCTGGGTTTTACTTTTTAACTTTTAGGTTCGATAACTTTTCGTAACAATTACGAATGTTCGTTATGATGAATTTATCATTATGAGGGCTCCCACCATTCCTGTGCTGTGCTGACTTCCTGGTTTTTTAACTTTTATGTTCGTTAACTTTTCGTAACAATTAAGAATGTTCCTTATGATGAATTTATCATTATGAGGGGCTCCCGCCATCCCTGTGCTATGCTGACTTCCTGGGGTTTTTAACTTCATCATAACGGATAATCGTAATTAACGAACATTCTTATTTTTCTGATTCTGTTGTAACGGAATTTGGATCCGAAGTTCGTAAACGAAATTTCATATTTCGTACAAAATTCGTATGCATAAAAATTCCTATTTTGGATCCTCACGAATGTACGAATTTCCAGAAATTCATGCGAATTTTCGATTCGTACGAAACTGATCGCACATGTCTAGAGTGCAGTATTCATTTCTTTAGCCACTGATGAATCAACAAATATAACTGATAATGCCCAACTTTTGGTGCATGTAAGATTTTTTTACAAAGAAACAAAAGAACTCTGTGAGGACCTGTTAGGTGTAACACCACTTGATATACATACAAGAGGACAAGACATATATAAGGGCAATTAAGAAGATTCTGAAAAAGAGGAAGATAGATCTGAAAAAAGTGGTCTCAGTCACCACAGATGGTGCCCCTGCCATGATAGGAAAGGAGAGAGGAGCTGTGGCACGGCTAAAAGAGGACAACCCTGACCTTATTGATCATCACTGCATCATTCACCAGACTGTCCTGTGTGCCATTCTATCAGAAAAGTTTGCAGAAATCATGAACACAATGATGAAACTCATCAACTTCCTCAGGGTATCCTCATCCCATCAACATCGTTTACTAAAAGAGTTTCTTAAAGAAGTTATGGCAAATGCAAATGACCTTTAACTGCACAACAGTGTTTGATGGCTGAGTAAAGGCAGTGCATTGGAAAGTTTTTGGTTCATTTGAACAGAAGTAGTGGCTTTCTTAGCGCAACTCAAAAGTCAGAAAGCAAAACAGTTTTCACTGTTTTTACAAGATGAGAGCACAATGGATAATATTGATTTCCTAGTGGACATAACATCACACCTTAATGAACTCAAATTAAAGCTCCAGGGCAAGAACAATTCCATCTTTGATTTGATGACTACTGTCCACTCCTTCCAGTCAAAACTGGATTTCTTCAAGGAAGATCTTCAAGGAAAGTGCTTGCATTTCACAAACGTGAAAGAACAGATTCAAGGAAAGAGAGATGTTTCTCCTTTTTTTGACTTCATAAATAATTGATTGGAAAATTTAGTAAATGGTTTGACAGCTTCAGGCTTGGACAGCAGATCCTCCTGCTCATTTACAATCCATCCTTCAATAAAGATGTTAGAGTTTTTCAAAGGAGGTGATGCAGACCTTCAAGTGGGCACATGAGGGATCTCTACAGACAGAAATTATTGATCTGCAAACAAAGGTTGCACTAAGAGAGCACTTTGAAGGAACTGATCCTCCTAATATCTGGCTACCGACTGTGCCTGAGACTGATTTCCCTTGTTTATTCAAGGCAGCACTACCCACCTTGTCCATGTTTGGATCTACGTACAACTGTGAGTCAACTTTCTTCACTATGAACATTAAAACTAAGTATCGTTCCAGGCTCACCAATGAGCACCTACATATGTGCATGAGAATGGCAGTAACTTAATTCAAAGGGGTTGTAAACCCTGTTTTGTTTTTTTTAAATAACAAATATGTTATACTTACCTCGACTGTGCAGTTCGCTTTGCATAGAGTGGCCCCGATCCTCCTCTTCTGGGGTCCCCCGGAGGCGCTAGTAGCTCCTCCCCGCATCAAGTGCCCATGTTGGAGAAGGCTCTCTTAAGATGGACACCCGTGTGGGCGCGCTCTCGTGTGCTGCTTCTGTGTCCATTCACACAGAGTGCAGGACTCGGCCCTGCCCCCCAGCACCCGCATCATTGGATTTGATTGACAGCAGTGGGAGCCAATGGCTGTGCTGCTATCAATCTATCCAATCAAGAGCCAAGACAACAGGCAGAGAGGTAGAGCGCATCTCCGCAGTGGGAATGAATGGGCTCAGGTGAGTAAAAAAGGGGCGCTGGTAAGTGTCAGAAGGTTTTTCACCTTAATGCATAGGATGCATTAAGGTAAAAAAACACGAGGGTTTACAACCCCTTCAAGCCAAGATTCAAACTACTGGCAGGACAATCAAAAGCCCATTTCTCTCACTAGACAGGAAGGTTTTTGGGTGGGAAAAAAATAAAACAAAGGATAATTTGTGCACTTTTTCAAATTGACACCTTTAGGCCCCTTTTACATGGGCTTTCCAACCAGGTCAGTTTTTCAGGCAGACCTGATCGGACGCTCCATTCAGCCCTATGGAGCAACAGATGTCAGCGGTGACATGTCCGCTGACACCCGTTGCTATCAGATAGGAGCCTGCCCGCAAAATCCAGATGGATGGAAATCCTATTTTCCATCTGCCTGGCAGATGGGATCGGATGGAGACGGACAGGCGGTCCATTTATAAGCAATCTCCCCATAGAGGAGAGAGGGGCTCTGACAGGTCCGTCTCCACACAGTGAGTGGAGATGGATCTGTCATCCGCCTGCTCAGCGGAGCGATCACCCACTGAGCAAAGCGGGTGATCGGGAGGGCGGACTTCCCAAGTGAAAGGACCCTAAGTTATTTAAATCAGAAGGTGCTATTTTCTTTTACTTGAAAAATGGATGTGCTTTTTATGTTTTATTAAACAGTTATTGATTTGTTATTGATGTTGTTTCTGTTAAAGATAGTTGTTTGTTTTCCATACAAAGACAAGAGCAAATGTAAAGCTATCCTAGTTCCAACTGTCCACATGTTTAACGTCCTAACTGAAACTTGACAAAAAATATTGTTGAAATGCAATGGAAATTGTACATTTCTAATTTTTTGATAGACATACAGTGACTACAATCTTTCTGAGTCATAGCACAGACTTGAGATTCAGACCTCAGCCCATTGAAAATTTTAGCGACCGGACCTCCTCGAATTTTAATTCAATACCACTGTCCTAGATGATGCTTGATACCCTCCAATTAGGAAACTAAGCGAGGCCCTGACTTAGGGAAGTAAACAAGTGGCTGAAGAGCTGGTGTAGTAAGGAGGGGTTTGGGTTCCTGGAGGACTGGGCCGACTTCTCAGTCGGTAACCGGTACTATAGAAGGGACGGACTGCACCTAAATGAGGAGGGTGCAGATCTGCTGGGAATGAAGATGGCCAAAAAGTTAGAGGGTTTTTAAACTAGGCGATGGGGGGGAGGGTTCAGAGACAGAGATAGCCAGCGCGGAAGATATTCCAGAGGGTAGTATTGGGGGCATTAGTGGTAGGTTAACCAAAGCACAAAAACACAAGGTGGGTATAGTAGCAAGTCCTAGTTGCAATCTCGAAACACCCAATACGAGGACAATATGCGACCGGTCTAAACTATGTGGCATGTTCACCAATACCAGGAGCATGGCAGACAAGATGGGTGAACTAGAGATACTGTTGTACAAGGAGGATTTGGATTTTGTGGGAATTTCAGAGACCTGGTTCAACAGCTCTCATGATTGGCTGGCAAACCTTTAAGGGTATACCCTATACCGCAAGGATAGAGAGGGTAAAAAAGGGGGAGGGGTATGCCTATATATCAAGAATAATGTACAAGTGAATGTGAGAGATGACATCACTGAGGGAGCTAGAGAGGAGGTGGAATCCTTATGGGTAGAGCTCCAAAGGGATGAAGCTAAGGGGAAAATAATACTGGGAGTATGCTATAGGCCCCCTAACCTGAGGGAGGAAGTGGAGACGGATCTCCTATCACAAATTGGATTAGCAGCAAGGATGGGAAGTGTTATCATAATGGGGGGATTTTAATTATCCAGACATAGACTGGGCGGAGGGAACCGCGCATTCATTTAAGGCTCGCCAGTTCCTTAATGTCTTGCAGGACAATTTTATGGGTCAGATGGTAGATGCACCAACTAGAAATAAAACATTACTGGATCTACTGATTACCAACAATACAGACCTGATCACGGATGTGGAAATACGGGGCAATTTAGGTAACAGCAATCACAGGTCAATTAGTTTCAGTATAAATCACACAAATAGGAAACATAAAGGGAATACAAAGACACTGAATTTCAAAAGAGCCAACTTCCCTAAACTACAAACCTTGCTAAAAGGCATAAATTGGGATAAAATATTAGGAACAAAGAATACGGAGGAGAGATTAGTTTGCTTTAAGAGCATATTAAATAAGGGCATTAGCCAATGTATCCTAGAGGGTAATAAATTTAAAAGAGCGAACAAAAATCCTGGATGGCCTAACTCCAATGTAAAAATGCATATAAAAGCAAAGGAGAAGGCCTTCAAAAAATACTGGGTTGAGGGATCATCCTCAGCATTCAGACTTTATAAAGAATGCAACAAGAAATGTAAGGGTGCAATTAGGACGGCTAAGATAGAACATGAAAGACACATAGTGGAGGAGAGCAAAAAAAATCCCAAGAAATTCTTTAAGTATGTAAACAGTAAAAAAGGGAGGACAGACCATATTGGCCCCATAAAGAATGAGGAAGGACATCTGGTTACAAAGGATGGGGAGATGGCGAAGGTATTGAATTTATTCTTCTCCTCAGTCTTCACGAGTGAATCGGGGGGCTTCAGTAACCAAAACTGCAGTGTTTATCCTCATGACACAACACAGGAAGCACCTCCATGGTTAACAGAGGACAGAATTAAAATTAAACTTGAGAAAATTAACATTAATAAATCATCGGGACCAGATGGCTTGCATCCAAGGGTACTTAGGGAACTCAGTCAAGTGATTGCCAGACCGTTGTTCCTAATTTTTACAGATAGTCTACTGACTGGAATGGTACCAGCTGATTGGAGAAAAGCCAATGTAGCACCAATATTTAAAAAGGGCCCAAAATACATCCCTGGGAATTACAGACCAGTTAGCCTAACATCAATAGTATGTAAACTCTTGGAGGGGATGATAAGGGACTATATACAAGATTTTAGTAATAAGAACGGCATCATTAGCAGTAATCAGCATGGATTCATGAAGAATCATTCTTGCCAAACCAATCTATTAACTTTCTATGAGGAGGTGAGTTGCCATCTAGATAAAGGAAGGCCCGTAGACGTGGTGTATCTGGATTTTGCAAAAGCATTTGACACAGTTCCCCATAAACGTTTACTGTACAAAATAAGGTCCGTTGGCATGGACCATACGGTGAGTACATGGATTGAAAACTGGCTACAAGGGCGAGTTCAGAGGGTGGTGATAAATGGGGAGTACTCTGAATGGTCAGGGGTGGGTAGTGGGGTTCCCCAGGGTTCTGTGCTGGGACCAATAATATTTAATTTGTTCATAAACGACCTGGAGGATGGGATAAACAGTTCAATCTCTGTATTTGCAGACCATACTAAACTAAGCAGGGCAATAACTTCTCCGCAGGATGTGGAAACCTTGCAAAAAGACCTGAACAAATTAATGGGGTGGGCGACTACATGGAAAATGAGGTTCAATGTAGAAAAATGTAAAATAATCCATTTGGCAAAAATATGAATGCAATCTATACACTGGGGGGAGAACCTCTGGGAGAATCTAGGATGGAAAAGGACCTGGGGGTCCTAGTAGATGATAGGCTCGGCAATGGCATGCAATGCCAAGCTGCTGCTAACAAAGCAAACAGAATATTGGCATGCATTAAAATGGGGATCAACGCCAGAGATAAAACGATAATTCTTCCACTCTACAAGGCTCTGGTCCAGCCGCACCTGGAGTATGCTGTCCAGTTCTGGGCACCAGTCCTCAGGAAGGATGTACTGGGAATGGAGCGAGTACAAAGAAGGGCAACAAAGCTAATAAAGGGTCTGGAGGATCTTAGTTATGAGGAAAGGTTGCGAGCACTGAACTTATTCTCTCTGGAGAAGAGACGCTTGAGAGGGCATATGATTTCAATTTACAAATACTGTACTGGTGACCCCACAATAGGGATAAAACTTTTTCGCAGAAGAGAGTTTAATAAGACTCGTGGCCACTCATTACAATTAGAAGAAAAGAGGTTTAACCTTAAACTACGTAGAGGGTTCTTTACTGTAAGAGAGGCAAGGATGTGGAATTCCCTTCCACTGTCGGTGGTCTCAGCAGGGAGCATTGATAGCTTCAAGAAACTATTAGATAATAACCTGAATGACCGCAACATACAGGGATATACAATGTAATACTGACACATAATCACACACATAGGTTGGACTTGATGGACTTGTGTCTTTTTTCAACCTCACCTACTATGTAACTATGTAACTATGTAACTATGACTTGCTGCAACTTGTAATGCACACTGTAACTAATTTAAACATAGGAGAGTAGCTTGTGCAGCTATAAAAGACTAAAGACTGGAGATCAGCCTTAAGGACCCAAGCACAAGTTTGGGTGCTTAATCTTTAGAGTGCCTTGGTGCACACTGTGTTAAAGCGTTTGTTACCCCAACACTTCATATCCTCGATACGTGCCTGCTGTACCATCTACTTGTATGAGAAAGTATCCTCTTCTCTTTGTATGCTTCCTTTGTGTGAAATAGCTGGTGTTCCTTCATGTCCCTCGGCTTTCCTATTAAAAACTGACCACACTAAGCAGGAGAACACACCGTGGTTAGTTCTCTAGCTATCCTGGGCACTCAGTGTGCCCTCTTCCAATGATCAGACTTGTCCTGACATGCCCCCACTGCACAGCCATTCACTGGGAAGCTCAGTGTGCAGAAGCTTCTCATCCACCCAGCTCTTATGCAGCTGAGAACAGAGGGAATGTGATCACTTATAAAAAAGGGACAAAGGGTATTTATTATGTATTTTTATATTTATACAAACATATTTTGCCTTTTATTTCTATTTTAAATGGAATTGGTTGTTTTACAAGGTGATCATTTACAATCATGGATAAAGTAAAAATGCTCAATCGAATACAATGATATATAAAAAAATTATTTCAATACCATTTAAATTGTGTATGTATTAAAGTCCACACAGTGCTCCAATGAATAAATCGTGATGTACACTCAGATGAGGCTTGGTACTTCTGTTGGGTAATGTAATAAACAGCGCCGCTTACCAGATAGGGTGGATCTCAAATTATAGAGATCAAATTCGCTCATCCAGAGACCACTCAGCTTGAGAACTTTCTATTGGTAAGGACGACACCAAACAGGAAAAGACTGCAATGATGTTTTCGGTGTCTCTCCTGCAGTGTGTGTATTTAGAGCGTAGTATGTGATGCCTAGACCTAGCCTCCGTTCCCAGTCGATGCCTTGTATGGGGAAATGTGTCGGGTTGAGCACCAGTTCTTGACATCACCACGCACCAGCTGGCTGGTTTAAACAGCGGCTGTTTGAAAAATTTTCGTTTCACTGCTTTTGGATGTCAGCGCTTGTGAAGTTTTTAAATAAATCTTTTAAACTGGAGTACTGCACCATGAAAATTCTTCTTTCTATCTTGTGATATGTCACACTGTTAGAGATTACTGGGAAAGAGTTATCACCACATAAGTGAGGAATATTACATAAATAAAAGAGCCCGCTGCAGTAAAAGGATACCTGCATTGGAGGAGTCCCTGGAGGAAGCTGAGTGATCCCTGGATGAGCAAATTTAATCTCTAAAATTTGAGATCCACCATATCTGGTAAGTGGCGCTGTTTATTACATTACCCAACAGAAGTACCAAGCCTTGTCTGAGTGTTCAACATCATGGTTTATTCTTTGGAGCACTGTGTGGACTTTAATACATACACAATTTAAATTGTATTGAAATAATCATTTTTTTATATATCATTGTATTTGGTTGCACAATTTTACTTTATCCACAATTTTATGAGCTGAATATTCAGGCTATTTTAGTTGCAGCACCTGGTATATATATGGTTACACTTGATTTTGATATTTTTTATGTTGACTTTTTTCAGTTTTTTCACTATAAATTTTTAGCAGAATATATTTTATCGTGCAGCCGCCCAGTGTTTTGTTGTTTTTTTTTTTATTTATTTAATTCTGGGTTCACTAATTAGTTTTAGTTACCATGGTTATATTTGAATATCACAAAACTAGGAGAATTAACCCTGATGAGGTGTTTGATCAAACCAGTTTGGAAACAAATGGCATTCAGGTGATATTTATGAGACTTAAAAATGTCCTGGTAGCCGAATTGCATACATTGTGGCATATTGTTTTTTTTTTAGAACAATATTTAAAAGAAAAAATTATCCCGAGAAGCCTTAGGTGGCATGTATACGTGATAAAGAACTTAATGAAGGGTTCCTATATTTCAATGGGGTTGATCTGACTTTAAGAGTTCTTAGTTTCAAAAAAGAGGGCCATGGTCGCTAAACTTCAACAAGAGATAAATGAGATTAAAGAAAAACTTATCCCTATGAATAAGCAGGGTTTGTATCAGGTATAAATATATAAGTGATCAGCGCAACTAATTAAACTGTATAACAATCATGAGGTATAAATATAATCACTGTGCAAATAGTGAGGGACTACACTTTATACTCATTTGTATCAGGAATATACTAAAGAATTGCATGAAATTATGGTAGAAGAGGAACAAAAAATTAAGAAAAGGAAGAAATATTTAAGAGATGTGGAGGACTGCAAGTCCCACAATGTTTTTAAATGGCAGGAGATCTATAGGGAAATATATATACAACCACCAGAAGCTGTCAATATGGACAGCAATGACAACCAAACTAGTGTGCAGCCTCAAACACCCCTTAAAAATTACAGATCTGTTAATGAAGTCATCACCCCAAATGTAGCGATTTTGGACTCCCAAGGGGAGGAGGAGGCCACACACCATACCAGCCTAGGAAAAAGAGAAACCATGGCCCAAATAGACAATATAATGGATGGAGGAATAATTATCAATACCCCCAGGCCAACCAGTTTAGAAATCAAGGTAGGTTCCCACAATCAGGACCATACAGAGGAAATAGACCTCCGCAATCACCTAAAAATGATTCTAAATCATATCCATATCACCAAGGGAGACAACCCAATATGGAATATAATGGGAGCTATGAGGACCCCCCACAGAGGAGACCACAGGGGGAAGGTTATTATGATGGCCCAGCCCACTCCCCTGGTATCCCTTGGAAATATGATATTCCAGTAGGGAATTGATGTGGATCATTACAATCATGCCTGTGCCGGTGGTGGCCCACCCGGAGCAGCTCCTTTGAGGAACAAAACAGATAATTTTTTAGGAAAGGGTGAGAGCAAAAAAGGAAGACTAAGAGAGGATGCAGGGAAGGAATTTTTAATGCAAGTGGAGTCAGAAAAAAACACATTAAATCAAGGTTTAAAATATGCAAGACGGAATCAGAAAAAAACACATTAAATCAAGGTTTAAAATATGCTCCCAAAAAAATCCATGAACAAATTTCAGATGTTCATGGATGTTCAAAAATTTGCTAGGAGGTTAAGTATAAAACAACATTTCCTATCCAACTCTACTAATATTCATACATATAGTATAGCAAATGACACAAATAAAGGAACCAGTCTGAGGAACGCTTCTTTATCAATTCCCTGCAAACCGGCATCCAGCATTACAGTGTTTAAAGATTTAGTTTTGTAGGACTTACAAGGAGTGCATTTTAAAAAGGAACAACAAAAGAACATACAAGAGGGTATAGAGCCATTATGTGCAAGGAAAAACGTAATTATTCGGCCAACTGATAAAGGAGGGGTAATTGTCCTTCTAAAAAAACAGAGCTACTTAGATCAAATGGATTGTGGAGGACTGAGTAAAAGTGCCACCCACCAGTGTGGAGCCATTAACAGCGGAGAGTGGAGCAGAGGTGGAGAGGGCAGTGGAGGAGGCTATGGAGGAGTTGGCAGCAGCCTTACAGTGGGAGCCGGAGGTGCAGGAAGCCCAAGAAGAGAAGGTGTAAAAGATGGAGACACTGGGTGCCAAGACCAAGGTGGAAGCTTTGGAGAGCCCTAAGAAGAGAAGGGCTAAGAAATTGAAAGTAGAGGCAGCTGGAATTGAAACAAGTAACCCCTTTGAGGTCCTGGGGGATGTCGGAGTGGAGGTAGAATCACCAGCACTAAGTCCGGGGACTCCAGGAATTTTTCAGCCAGCCACAATGTCCCCATTAGGCAAATTTCACTCTAGCACTTTACTGTGTACACCCCAAATTATGTATTTTGGGCTTTCTTTACTAAAGACAAATCCACTCTGCACTCCAAGTGCACTTGGATGTGCAGTCGCTGTAAGTCTGAGGGGAAGCACTGCTGATTTTATCATCCAATCATGTAGAAGCAAAAAATGCTGTTTTTTATCTTCCTTGCATGGCCCTCTCGGATCTCCAGCGACTGCACTCTCAAGTGTACTTGTAGTGCAAAGTGGATTTGCCCCACAGTCCAAGATACCTAATAATATGGGGTGTACACAGCAAAGTGCTAGAGTGCAATTTGGTTAATGGGGACACTAGTTAGATTGACCCGTGTGTCCCCAAGGAAAGACATTGGTAGGGTTTTACCCTCATTTCCTGTTTGGCTATGTGACAGGAAGTGAATAAATTTGAAAGAGAAACAGGCAAAATTTGGGAGGTGTCTTCACCCTATCAGGGTTGCAGACATCCCCAAAAACTGACAAGACTTCAAATCCCTCTGCAGTTTATCCCCACGCAAAAATAAGAAAGGATTTTATTTAGTTTAACTTTGCAAAGACACATTCCTAAGTTCAACTGTGATGCATGTCAATGGCCCATTTAGGCCTTGTTTAATAGAAAACACCAGTTGCCTTTCACTAGAAAAAATTGTTAGACCAGTCCTGGAAATCTGCATCTGCTTTCCTATTATTCTCCAATAAAGTTATGGACCTGCACCTAGATGCATGTCCCTGTGGTGCATATCTGGTTCCTGGAAGCGGTGGCCAGCACACAGAAATGACATCACGCCCCTTTGGGAAGTTGCTTGTACTGCTGCTAATTTCTTCCCACCACCATGCCCTGCTCACTGTTTTCTGAGGAAGAGATGATCCTTATTTGCAAATTAAGATAATTTTGTATTTCTTTTTACATGGGGTGGTGTTTGTGTGGGTCATGTGTATGTCTAAATGATTTGGCCTCAAAACACACACCTACTTCCTGTGTACAGATTCACTTTCGGGCCAATGAATATTGCTTCCTGCTTCAGTGTGTGTGTGTGTGTATATATATATATATATATATATATATATATATATATATATATGTAGGTTCTTGTGTCCACCAGCAGAGAGAAGTTGGGTAGATGCCCCACTCCCAATTCTGGAGGCATAATAATGGTTGAGCACAGGGGTCTTCAAACTACGGCCCTCCAGTTGTTCAAGAACTACAATTCCCATCATGCTTAGTCATGTCTGTGAATGTCAGAGTTTTACAATGCCTCATAAGACGTGTAGTTCCGCAAGAGCTGGAGAGCCGCAGTTTGAAGATTCCTGATCACTCTAGCATGTCTTTAAAAAAAGGTGTGTTCTCATTAGGGATGAGCCCGATGTTCGAGTCGAACGTAAGTTAAACTCAGACATCGGGTGTTCGCCCGTTCGCCGAACATTATGGGGCGTTCGCGGCAAATTTGAGTGTGTCATGGTTATGCAATAGAGTTTTCTCTGTCAGCTTACCTGTCTCCATGTGTTCATCTCTAAAGACCAGCTGCCTCTCACCTGACTGGTTTTATAACCTCTCCTCTAAGCATGGCCCCACCCCAGGCCCTATCAGGGAACCCTATATTAACCTGTGCACTGCAAGCCAGCATTGCTGATCAACCATTGTGTGTTAGCCTCCGTGTGTATTTGCTGTGTTTCCTACGTCTGATTCCTGTTACCGACTTTGGCCTGTTCTCGACTCTCCCTGTCTGCTTGTTACCCTGACCTTTGGCATGTTATGTTTATCCTTATCTGCTAGTCGCCCTGACTTTTGGCTTACCCCTTACTTCCCTGTCGTTCCAGCCTGCTGCCTCCTTCCTCTTCTCCTGTAGTCTACGGTGAGCGTGAGCTGTGAGACCTTGGGGGCCACGACCTGGAGCCAGACTGCAGCGCAGTCCATCCTCACCACTAGAGGCTCTGGTGAACACCCGCTGGCTCTTAGACTCTGCGCCCTGGGGAATCTATGCTCTAGCTCCCACTGGGATTCATGTTAGTTATCCTGTAGACCTGCTTCCTGAACCTTCCAGGATTCAATCCGCAGTAGTCAGTCCTAGGGTCCACTACCTTAGCGGTGCACTTCTGACTCCTACAGAGTGCATCTGTCACCTGGTCCCAGGTGACCTGACAGAGTGCTGCAGAATGCCTGATAATGCACGGCGAGATAGTGAAAATACTTAAAGTTTATAGGACAGAACATGAAAAAACAAAAGTGCTAATTTTAAAGGCATGTTATGCATGTTATTGCCATAAAAAAGTGTTTGGGGACCCGGGTCCTGCCCCAGGGAACATGTATAAATGCAAAATAAAGGTTTAAAAACAACCGTTTTTTTCAGGAGCAGTGATTTTAATAATGCTTAAAGTGAAACAATAAAAATTAAATATTCCTTTACATATCATGTCTGGGTGGTCTCCTTAGTCTGCCTGTAAAGTAGCGCATCTGTGTGATGTGTTTTACTATGCCACAGCAAAATGACATTTCTAAAGGAAAAAATGTAATTCAAACCTGCTTGCCATTGCAATGTATTGTCGGATCCTGTCAATATAGATAAAAATTATTGAAAAAAATGGCATGGCATGGGTCCCCCCCCAGTCCATTACCAGGCTCTTCGGGTCTGGTATGAATATTAAGAGGAACCCTGCACCAAACTTTAAAAAAAAATGGCGTAGTGTCCCCCCCAAAATTCATACCAGGCTCTTCAGGTCTGGTATGGATTTTAAGGGAACCCCGTGCCAAAATTAAGCAAAAAATGGCGTAGGGGTCCCCCCAAAATCCATACAAGACCCTTATCTGAGCACGCAACAAGAGAGCGCCCCCCTCCCGAACTGTACCAGGCCACATACCTTCAACATGGGGAGGGTGTTTTGGGGATCCCCCAAAACACCTTGACCCCATGTTGACGGGGACAAGGGCCTCTTCCCCACATCCCTTGCCCGGTGGTTGTGGGGGTCTGCGGGCGGGGGGCTTATCGAAATCTGGAAGCCCCCTTGAACATGGAGACCCCCAGATCCCGCTTCCCCTATGTGAATGGGTATCAGGTACATTGTACCCCTACACATTCACCAAGAAAAGTGTCAAAAAAGTAAAAATGACAGTAGACAATTTGGGACAAGTCCTTTATTAAAAAATAAAAATAGGAAAGGAAATATTAGGTATTCTGGACAACCACCCCTCTTGTAGGTACACCAACAGCGCCCTCAGATATCTGGAGATACCGAATAAACGAATGAGAGGCAGGTTGTATATTCATAAGATGTCTGTCTTTATTGAGCATGAAAGTAGCTTATATTCAGTATAGAACAAAAGAGGGGGAGTGGTTAGTTTAATGCATACGTGTCTAGGGTTATACCAGTTTGTTACTTGATGTATATCTATCAACAGTTAGATAGGACATCTGGTCATTAGTCACATATCTTAGCTGATTGCCTAAGGCTAAACAGGATACATTCCCAAAACAGGCTTGACCACAGTGAGCACAAAAGGGGGGGTGTTGTGCAAGCATTCTTACACAGACTTAAACTTACACAATAAGAGACTCCACATAAGATGGCTGGGATATACAAAATGGAGTCATGATGGTTCATTCATATTATTACAGTGATGGTTCATTCATATTATTACAAAAGACGCAGTTCGTATATTAGATTACAAAACACAAGGGGCTTTTTACATGATCCCCTAACCACGATGTCCATCTACCTTCGATCACAGCGTCCAATGACCCGAGAAAAAAAACAAAAACGGAAAAACTTCGGGGCCATCCAGTGACGTAAGCCCCCTCTGACGTTATGTGATGTCAGAAGGGGGCGGGGTCACCCACTTACGTCACCGGGTGGCCCCACCCTCAGCTATATAACAGCTGTCAAAGCAAAAAGCCGGCAGTCAGAAGGACGCCTCCCATGGAGGCGGAGTTTTACCTTTTTTTTGTTTTTCTTTTTTGGGTCGTCGGACACTGTGATCGAAGATGGATGGTGTCAGGGCTGCCAGCTCTCTTCTCTCTCCATGGTTAACCAGCTGTTGTGGATCTGCTCATCAGTCCTGCCTAAAGACGTCCAGCTCACTTCTTTCCTGCCTTCGCTATGGTCACATCACAAGAAACCATCTCCTGCATTCCTGTTTAAAGACTGGCTTGCTGACATCCCTTCTGGCTCCTTATCCTGCTTCCTGTTCCTCCACTTGGATCCCCGACTTCTGGCCTGGCTGATTACCCAATCTGGTTACTGAACTCTGGCTTGGCTGACTACCTGATCCGGTTACTGGACTCTGGCTATGCTTTGACTACGCTTATTCTATTTACCTTTTTATTTTTATTTTTTTATTTTTATTAATAAACAAGTGTGATTTAACTGTACTTCTCTCTCGGTCTGGTTCATGGTTTCTGACAGTAGGCGAAGGCCATGCATTCAGAAGATACAGTCAATCCACTTGTTGGTAATATTTTCCCAGATTGGATGAGCAAGATCACTGCATGGATCAGTTTGCCATTGCGTTACAAACGCTCCTGAGTCACACGGCTCACCTGGAATCCCCCACTGTGGCTGCACCAGTACAACCTGAGTTGCAGGCTGTCTCTGCTGCTGCGCCAGTCTCTGTGCAGGCACCCGCCTTGAGTATTACCTCTATTAGAGGTATGTCTGGTTCTGCCCTGCTTCCCCAGCGATTTGGGGGCGATCCAGTTCAACGCAGAGGGTTTCTTAACCAAGTTGAGATATACTTTGAGATGCTGCCCCAGGCGTTTCCCACGGACAGAAACAAAGTAAGGTTTATGATATCTTTGCTTTCTGAGGGAGCCTTGGCCTGGGCTAACCCACTATGGGAGACGCAAAAACCTATTGTCTTGAGTTACCCTGAGTTTGTGGCCTAAGGGTATTTGATGTTCCCACATGCTCCGCTTCTGCTGCCAAGTGCCTCATGTCCATCAAACAGAGTACGAGAACTGTTGCCGACTACGCTATTGAGTTCCGTACTCTGGTAGCAGAAGTTGCTTGGAACAATGAGGCCCTCCTGGCTGCTTTTTCTCATGGTCTCTCGGATTCCATCAAGGATATGAGATAGCAGCCGAGATATACCCACTGAGCTGGAGAGCTTGATTTCGTTTGTCATCCTCATTGACTCCAGACTCAGAGAAAAACTTTCTTTTAAGGAGCGCTTGCGGAAGCCTCATATACATTTGCCTCCGAGCTTTGCAGTCCCACCCGTGCCTCCCTCACCTCCCATGCCTCCTGTTACCGAGTCGGTCAGTGAAGATAAACCCATGCATTTGGGCTTCCCGCGTCTCTCTGCAGATGAGAGAGCCTTTAGGAGGAGGGAGAGATTGTGCCTTTATTGTGGCCAGGCAGGTCACCTTTTGAAGTCTTGTCCTACCCGTCCTGGGAACACTCGAACCTTGAGGTCCTGTCATGGACAGACCTTAGGTGGTGTTGTGTCTGTTCATTGATGCTGCCTTTGTATCTAAGCACTCGATTCCACTGTAGCTGCGTGACACTCCACTTGCCATTAAGGCTCTTGAGACCTCTACTGCCTGCCCATGTGACTCATGAGACGGTTCCGTTGTCCATGGCCGTAGGGCGCTTCACCATGAGATAATCCAATTCCAAGTGATTTCCGCTCCTACGTTTCTGCTGGTTATTGGTTATCCTTGGTTACAGAGGCACAACCCCTCTTTTGATTGGCTCCGTGCTGAGGTTCTCTCCTGGTCACCACAATGCAGTGAAACATGCTTCCGGAAGGTAGCCAAGGTCCTGTGTACCTCTTCACTCTCCTCCCTGCCAGAGGAGTACCGTTATTTTAGTGATGTCTTTAACAAAGGTCAAGCCAGTAGTTTGCTTCCACACCAGCCGTATGATTGCGCAATTGACCTTCAACCTGGTGCCACTCTCCCCTCATGGTCGAGTTTACCCTTTGTCGGTCTTGGAAGATAAAGCCATGGAGGAGTATGTTGCAGAAGCACTTTCTCGAGGTTTCATCTGCAAATCCTTGTCTCCGGCTGGTGCTGGTTTCTTTTTTGTGAAGAAGAAGAGCGGTGAACTGAGACCTTGCATTGATTATAGGGGTCTCAATCGTTTCACGATTAAGAATGCCTACCCGATCTCGTTGATTACAGAGTTATTTGACCGCCTCAAGGGAGCAACAGTTTTCACTGAGCTTGATCTGAGAGGGGCTTACAATCTTGTGAGGATTAAGGAGGGCGACTGTCAGAGTCCTGGATGTGAGGCCGGATTGCAGAGGGGGCGCCCCTTGCGGCTAAGTGCAGCATAACCCTGGGAGTGAGACAGGAAGTACGGTGCCCAAAGGTGCACGGGTTGCCAGAGCGCTGTTGCTGAGTAGCAGATAGCAGGGAGCTGCTGGGGTGCGCTGGTAAGGTTTAAGGGCAACCGTGCAAGGAGGGATTCCAGTTATGGAGCCATGGAGCAACCAGGAGCGGTGTCAGAGCCAGGCCAATGGTCATTCAGCACAGGAATCAGTCCAAGGTGAGGTACAGCAGGATAATCAGGAAACAGAGAAGGTAGCCGAGCCGGGGGGTCAAACACAGGAGGACGATCAAGGTACAGATGCGGAGCCGAAGAATAGTCAGGTCCAAGCCGGGGTCAATGCAGGTGGAATACTGGAGCAGTCAGGCAAGCCGAGTAGTAACAGGAAGCAGATATCACAACAGGAACAAGGAACACAGGAAGCTGATGATAATCCAGCAACCAGCATGCACCAACAGCAGGCTTAAATAGGCAGAAGGGCACCACCATGAGGAATACTGGCAGAATTACCTGTCCTACGGTTATTACCCTGACAGCGACAAGTGGAAAATTGCGTTTAATAGCAGAACAGGCCATTATGAGTACCTTTGTAATGCCCCGGTAGTTTTCCAGGAATTTATTAACGATGTCCTCCGAGATTTGTTGCAGTTATGTGTGGTGGTTTATCTCTATGATATCCTCATATTTTCCAAGTCCCTGGAGAGCCACCACACAGATGTCTGTCGTGTGCTTCAGAAGTTAAGAGAGAAAATCTCTATTGTAAACTGGAGAAGTGTTAGTTCCATCGGGAACAGGTTAAATTCCTGGGCTATGTCATTTCCATTGCTGGTTTTTCGATGGACCCAGAGAAACTTTCGGCAGTCCTACAGTGGCCTCGACCCATATGGTTACGTCCTCTGCAGCGTTTCCTGGGTTTTGCCAACTATTATCGGAAGTTTATTCGTAACTTCTCTTCTCTGGTCAAGCCCCTGACCGATGTGACCATAAAGAATGGTAACCCACAGAGTTGGTCTCTGGAGTCCATTCAGGCCTTTGAAAGTCTCAAGGCTGTCTTTGTTTCTGCTCCTGTGTTGGCACATCCTGATCCTACATTACCTTTTATCCCTGAGGTTGATGCTTCTGAGACTGGTGTTGGCGCCCTTCTGTCTCAACGTCCTACCTCTGAGAGTGCTATGCATCCTTGTGGCTACTTTTCCAAGAAATTGTCACCTGCGGAGTGCAATTAGGAGATTGGTGACAGAGAGCTGTTGGCGATCATTTTAGCCCTGAAAGAATGGAGACCTCTCCTCAAAGGTACCACTGTGCTGGTTCTCATTCTTACTGACCATAAGAATCTCAGATTCTTGTCTGAGGCTAAATGCCTCTCTCCCAGAAGGTCACGATGGGCTCTTTTCTTGTCAAGTTTCAATTACATTGTCTCATTTTTACCCGGTACTAAGAATGTAAGGGCTAACGCCTTGTCACGACAATTTTCCTCCACTTCCAAGTTGGAGTCGGTTCTGGTTACTATGATTCCTCCTGATTATATTCTGGCTACAGGTCGCACCAGTCTTACTTCTCCTTTGGGTGACAAAATTATTGCTGCTCAGGTCGATGCTCCTCCTGAGAAACCTTGTGACCGTTGTCCCAGAGTGTCTCCATACTGCCGTGCTCCAGACTTACGATTCTCCCAAGGCAGCTGGCCACCCTGGGAAGAATCCACTCATTTGGGCCATTTCCCAACAATTCTGGTGGCTTAGTCTATGTGCTGATGTAACTGCCTTTGTAGCTGCCTGTTCCGTGTGTGCTCAGAGTAAGACTCCACGACACCTTCCAGTGGGCCACCTACAACCCATACCCAATGGAGAGAGGCCCTGGACCCACCTGTCTATGGATTTCATTGTGGAGTTACCCAACTCCCAAGGCAACACGGTTATCCTTATGGTGGTTGACCGGTTCTCAAAGATGTGTCATTGTATTCCACTTAAAAAGTTGCCCACTTCTAAGGAACTGGCTTCCATTTTTGCTCGGGAGATCTTTCGCTTACATGGGCTACCCAAGGTGATTGTCTCGGACAGGGGTAGTCAGTTTGTGTCCCGGTTCTGGTGAGCCTTTTGTGCACAGCTATGAATTCAGCTGGCTTTCTCCTCTGCGTATCACCCGCAGTCTAATGGGGCCGCAGAACGAGCCAATCAGTCTTTGGAGCAATTCCTACGTTGCTATATTTCTGACCATCACAACAACTGGTCAGACCTATTACCATGGGCAGAGTTTACTTACAACGTTGCCTTGAATTCTGCTTCCCGATTGTCTTCGTTTATGGCGAATTATGGTTTCCAACCTTCCATGTTGCCTGACTCGTTTGTTCCGCAGAGTATTCTTGCACTAGAGGAGCATCTCCGTAGTCTTCGTTCCACTTGGGCACAAGTCCAGGAGGCTTTGCCTCATGCTAATGATAGGTACAGACTCCATGCTGACCACAGATGCCTGTCTTCACCTTCCTACCAGACTGGGGACAGGGTCTGGCTGTCATCTCGCAACCCCTGACTGCATGTTCCCTCACTGAAGTTCGCACCTCGGTTTATTGGGCCTTTCCGTATCCTTCGCAGGATTAATCCAGTGGCTTACGCGTTGGACCTTCCACCTAGTATGCGCATCTCTAATGTGTTTCATATCTCCTTATTGAAACTGTTGGTCAGGTGAGACCAAAAGTGAACTTTTTGCCCTAAAAGCAAAATGCTATGCGTGGCAGAAAACTAACACTGCACATTATCCTGAACACACCATCCCCACTATGAAACATGGTAGTGGCAGCATCATGTTTTGGGGATGCTTTTCTTCAGCAGAGATAGGGAAGCTGGTCAAAGTTGATGGGAAGATGGATGGAGCCAAATACAGGGTAATCTTATGTAGCCAAGTCCCGGCAGACTCCAAGACTTCTATAGGTAGACAGCCATGAAGGGAAAGGCACCCAGCCAGACACCACATCTGCATGTGTAGACACGCTGTCGCCTATGGCAACAATCTTGAACAGTTCCTAACAAAGGTTACAATGAATTTGTAACTTCCTCTACAATCTCTTATTGTAGATCTTCACTTAACTGAGCTCCCAGTCCCTCTCACTAGACTTGCTGATCCACTGCCACTGGATCTCCTGAGCTCTTCCAACCTTCTCACTCAGTATCTTCCTCAAGCGTCACTCCCGCATCCCTGCTGGGTCCCAATTTTTGAATTCCGAAGTTTTCCAATTCTTCACCATCCCCAGTTGGTGAGAATACTGCTCCGGTACTTGCTTCAGCTACAGTGGTCCCTGGTAACAAGGTGGATGGTCCCTTAGTGGTGACAGCTTCCCCTCTACCTCCGACCGCAACAGGTTCTCTGGCCGACAGAACTGTCACTTCTGGTTGGACTGCAAGCCACAGTCCCAACCCTACGCTGCCCTCTCTTGCTTCTGGATAGGCCCTCAGACATCCTAGCTGCCAGATGTCCCTGGGATAGGCCTCAGGCTCTGACCTAGCAGCCAGGGACAGCGCAACACATGTCCAGCAGGCCAAGGGACCCAAGAAGATCCCTGCCCATTGGCTGAGATAACCCATCTATTCCTAATCTGTCCTTGCAATGCCCTTGTCTTATCCAATGCCACCAGATACCCGACCATCTTGTGACAGAAGGGAGAAGTGCAGCAATTCCAGAATTAGGGTGGAATCATTTGATCCTCTATCAATTGGCCAAGGCAACTTTACCTGGTAAGTAAATTTACTAGCAACCCTGCCTAAACATCAGGGTGCTACATTTAGAAGAAAATCTGTTAGAGTCTGCAAAAGATTTGAGACAGGGGCAGAGGTTCACTTTCCAGCAGGACACAGACCCTAAACACACAGCCAGAGCTACAATGGAATGGTTTAGATCAAAGCATATTCATGTGTTAGAATAGCCCAGTCAAAGTACAGACCTAAATCCAATTAAGAATCTGTGGCACGGCTTGAAAATTGCTGTTCACAGATGCTCTCCATTCAATCTGACAGAGCTTGAGCTATTTTGCAAAGAAGAATGGGCAAAAATTTCACTCTCTAGATGTGCAAAGCTGGTAGAGTAATACCCAAAAAGATCTGCAGCTGTCATTACAGCGTAAGGTGGTTCTACAAAGTATTGACTCAGGGGGGCTGAATACAATCGCATGCCACACTTTTCAGATATTTATTTAAAAAAAAAAATTGAAAACCATTTATCATTTTCCTTCCACTTCACAATTATGTGCCACTTTGTGTTGGTCTATCACATGAAATCCCAATAAAATACATTTACGTTTTTGGTTGTATCATGACAAAATGTGGAAAATTTCAAGGGGTATAAATACTTTTTCAAGGCACTGTAAAATGAGTGTATAACCTACTGTAGACATGTACTTATGGGCTACCTACCCAGATCCAAACTGGACAACCACACGGAGCACAGGCCGTGCCAAAAAGTCCTCCACATTCAAGCGCAGGGTCCACCTCAACCAAACAACTGCAGCAGAGAGGAAAGGAGAAAAGGAAGGAGCAACAATCAAAAGAAACCAGGGTCAGCAAAATGTCATGACTCAATAGACATTAGTTAATACATGGTTAAATCGGCTACAGAATATAAAACGTTCTAGTAAGGCCAAAAACACATGAAGATATGCGTGAAGGGAAGATTTTCCAAATTACATTTTTACATATACAGGAAGATAAACATGAAGTGGAACCAGGATACTCTGGAATATACAGTATATAGAGGTAAGTAAACAGGCAATAAGCCCAAAATATAAACATAAACTCCGTTTATGAGTATGTAACAAGGAGGAACTGTTAAACCTGTTGACCACTCGGAAAAAAACATACAAACAATTATTCAAATAGCCCAGCAGGTAGAGAAACACATCGCCGCAGGGACAGAAAGAAAAAGCCATTGCAAACACTAGCCACATAGGGATCCATTGAAGCCATATGACAATAGAACCCAATAAAAGCTATATATCAGTAATAGGGTATATATATTTCAAAATACACCCCCAAATTAAGGGGAGCCATATAAAGCTTACAGAGTACGTGCAATAAAAGAACTTAAAACAACAGCAACAACCTAGAGGATAGAAGAGGGAAGTATAACAGGTCAACCCTTATAAGCCAATAATACCCCCAACAATACAAAAAAGCCAACAAACACCACCTCAAGGGGGGACAAAGAAAAAACAAGGTCAACCCAATAGACTGAGAATATAAAAGTAAGATACGCAGCTGGTAATGCTTCCAGCAAATATATGTTCTGTCTGTGCTCACAAATTAAGCCAAAAATTTCCCACAAAGGCAGGGATCATGATTACATTATGCAGATGCAAAATTGCAGTGTTAAGTTGAAGATACCTCACATCATGCTTTACAAATAAGGCTGTAATATAATTTTGGGGACTATTTTTCTACAAAGTATATTAGCTTTATAGTATATTTTCGATTTTTGGAGTTTTTTTGATATGGGGAATGCTCACTAATCGCCCCATTCTTTGTAAACAATGGAAGATCTGAACTTCCCTAGTACAATACCGAGTGTAGTGACCT
Source organism: Lithobates clamitans (assembly GCA_037952925.1). Taxonomy (NCBI): domain Eukaryota; kingdom Metazoa; phylum Chordata; class Amphibia; order Anura; family Ranidae; genus Lithobates; species Lithobates clamitans. The sequence continues at coordinate 2,883,855 of JBBGZY010000250.1, forward strand.
TATATTTTATAACAGATTGCCTACTAAGTGTACTTCTGGTAGGGCACACTGACAGCACCAACTCGTTTAACTCTCAGTCAAATTTACTGTTAGCGTAGAAAACTACTCTTTAGTGGTCACATATGAAATGTAATAAGGCATTGCAAATAGCAATTATGTGCAGTAACCCATAGAAACCATTTACATTCTACTGCTTATCATTTTAGAACAATCATTAAAATAATTTATCAGTGTTGATTGTTAGCTATGAAATGCTTTACTCTGCACTGTAATTACATAAGCGTCATAGTATCCATATAATGATAAGCATTTTTGATACTATGTCATTTGGAAAGCGCTACTGTACTTCTGTATTATAGTTTGAACTCATTAATTTTTGTTATATGAGCACATTGTATTCACCAGTAGATAGTTGTCATGCAAGGCAAATTACATGATTGTACAATGCTGCTTAGTAGATACTGCCCTATTTCCAGTTTCATTCTCTACATAAGGGTCATTTATACATTTCAAACTTAGGAAAGTGAAAGGGGGGGGGGACTTGACAACATTTTCTCCCGATCTATATTGGTCCTCTCTCTCCACCACGCAGCGCCTCCGTTTCCACGGTAACTAGGCCCTGCTTTAGAATTATTTCCACAGTGACCGAATTTGGCAAAAGATCTTGTGTTTTTTTTCTCTATTTTATTTTTTTCTAGGCGCTAAATATAGCTTTATATCTAATTGGGTAGATATGTAAAAGAAAAATAATTTATTTTTATTTCTCTGACAGATTGATTCTGAAATTGATCATTCTCTTTTGAGTTATATTAAACATGTTATTTAACCCCTAAAGGTAGTGATACTAACTACAAAAGAAATGGCTACTTAGCTTAACTTTACATTACTACACATTAAATTCATGGTATTTTTAATGCACTGAAAGCCGTTACTAATGAGGGGTAGTATGTGTTAATGATAACTTTAAAACACAAAAAAGCATTGTAGTAGACGGCCGTCAGTATTTACAAGCATGGTGTTAATATTGGTGGACTGGATTGTAGTAGGCTCAGGAACACAAAGCCATTTTATGAAGACATTATAACATTTCAATAGTACATCTCTGGTTGATCTTTTTTTTTTATCAATAACGTACATCTCTTGTTGATCTTTGACATATACAATAGAACATTTCTTAAGTTTACAAAAATGGCATTTAATTAATAATCACTGTATTGTTTTGAAATATGGAGGCACTGAAATCACTAAAATAATCCAGAGTTGCTGATATCCAGACCAAGCACCCCCTCAAACTATCAGAATCACGTATGAAAGCATATTCTCCCCATCTTAGTCTTTTCATCAAAGAACTCATACTCGTTACTCTGACCACCATAGTATCCTATTTACTCACAGAAAGTAAAATAGTAAATAAACCCACCACACCATACATACAGTAAAGTATTTGAACAAAATAATAATATCTTACAATGTATAAAAAGGAATGTCCCACGATATCCGAGAATCGGGGATGTGTCATTGGCTGCTCTGACACTGGCGGCTGCCAGTATCCTAGCAACTGCAGTCTTAAATGGGAAACTGTCCTTCATTAGTGGCAATAGTAATACCACCAATAATAAATTACTTCCTGCACAGCCAGAGGTTCACAGCAGAAGGGAGCTGGACAGGACTTTTAGTTAAATGTTGTAGCGCAAACAGGAGTTGAGTTTAGTGTGAACCTTGTCCTCCCCAAACTCAAATCCTATCACTAGTCAAGAGTGCATCTCATCTTGGAACCAAATATTTTTCCTTGAATGATATGCTTTTCCTACAGAAAGAGTTTCAGACTTTGGGCCAGGATTTTTACGGCTGTCCCCTTACATTTGCAGAGGCCTGTCTATAATGCACAAAAAGGGAAAGTCTTTCACATGGAGGACTTCAATGAGTGGTTAATCAAATGGTGTAAAGCTGAAGGTTTGGGATATTTTAACTATTGTGTTACTGGGTGGTTTAATATTGACCTGTACAAAAGAGATAGCCTGCATCCTTTGCACAAGGGTACTGAGCTACTTTGCATGGAAGTTTTGTAGACATGTATATAAACTGAAAAGAATGAGATTTAAATGATAAGGAATATTTTTGCCTCAGCAGGTAGAAACAAATTTAAGGACTTGGCTGATTGATTGGTTAATACGGTTAAAGAGTCTGGAACTAAAAAATCCAACAACAGATACTACTGTTTGTCACAACACCTGTACTAATTCCTGTAGTTTAGGTAATAAAACTTTGTGAGTTAACAACTCGTATGTCTAATGCCCTGTACACGTGGTCGGATTTTCCAACGGAAAATGTGCGATCAGGGCTTGTTGTCGGAAATTCCGACCATGTGTGGGCTCCATCGGACTTTTTCCATCGGATTTTCCGAAACACAAAGTTTGAGAGCAGGCTATAAAATTTTCCGACAACAAAATCCGATCAGGTCAATTCCGACCGTGTGTGGACAATTCCGATGCACAAAGTGCCACGCATGCTCAGAATAAATTCCGAGACGGAACTGCTCGGTCTGGTAAAATTAGCGTTCGGAATGGATATAGCACTTTCGTCAGGCTGCAATGTTTTAAAATGTTTAATGCAGAGCACTCTGTTCTTCTTTATAATGCTAGAAGAATGAAGTTGTTTTGCTGCTCAATATTCATACAGACTTCTCACAAACTTCTTTCTTTATTATTTCTCGTGATTTCATCAATATAATAGGAAGGATGTACTGGAAATGGAGCGAGTACAAAGAAGGGCAACAAAGCTAATAAAGGGTCTGGAGGATCTTAGTTATGAGTAGGGATGAGCCGAACACCCCCCGGTTCGGTTCGCACCAGAACCCGCGAACGGACCGCAAGTTCGCACGAACGTTAGAACCCCATTGACGTCTATGGGACTCGAACGTTCGAAATCAAAAGTGCTCATTTTAAAGGCTAATTTGCATGGTATTGTCCTAAAAAGGGTTTGGGGACCCGGGTCCTACCCCAGGGGACATGTATCAATGCAAAAAAAACTTTTAAAAACGGCCGTTTTTTCGGGAGCAGTGATTTTAATGATGCTTAAAGTAAAAAAAAAAAAGTGAAATATTCCTTTAAATATCGTACCTGGGGGGTGTCTATAGTATGCCTGTAAAGTGACGCGTGTTTCCCATGTTTAGAACAGTCCCTGCACCAAATGTCATTTTTAAAGGAAAAAATCTCATTTAAAACTGCTTGCGGGTTTAATGTCATGTCGGGTCATGGCAATATGGATGAAAATCAGTGAGACAAACGGCATGGGTACCCCCCAGTCCATTACCAGGCCCTTTGGGTCTTGTATGGATATTAAGGGGAACCCCGCACCCAAATTAAAATAAGGAAAGGTCCCTATATACTCTGAACAGCAGTATACAGGCGGTGCAAACAAGACAGGGACTGTAGGTTTGTTGTTAAGTAGAATCTGTTTGTAATTTTGAACATTTTTAATGTGTTTAGCTCCAGCCAAAAAATCTTTTCTAAGCTTTTTGGAAAACATAGGGAAGGGTTATCACCCCTGTGACATTTGTTTTGCGTCTTTCCTCCTCTTCAGAAGATTTCACCTCACTTTTTTGTCCCAATGAAAAATGTTTTTTGAAAATTTGGGTTTTTTTGTGGAACAAGGATTGGAAAGCATCAGTGGAAAGGAAAAATTGTTTTCCCATATTAACTCTTACAGGAGAGAATTTCCCTTCCTTAGGGGTAGATTTCATCTCACTTCCTGTTGTCTCCTTCCGTTTGCAAGTAGGAGTCGTTTGTAAGTTAGATGTTTGAAAGTAGGGTCCTGCCCTATATACTCAGCAGAAATTTGGGCCTTAGGTGTTGCTGTGGCCAAAACACTGTAAGCCCTCACAGGGCCCTGCTGTGAAATATTAGATCAAGAATTGTAATTACATGCCCCTGTTGAACAGGAGCTGAAAAATTAGGCCTTAGGCACTGGTGCTGGTGCCACAACACTGCAACCCCTCACAGACACTCTAGTTGAAACGCAGGAACAAGCCCAGCTGCAAAGTATTGCATCAAAAATTGTAATTACACGCCCCTGTTAGACAGGGGCTGAAAAATTGGGTCTTAGGCACTGGTGCTGGTGCCACAACACTGCAACCCCTCACAGACACTCTAGTTGAAACGCAGGAACAAGCCCTGCTGCAAAGTATTGCATCAAAAATTGTAATTACACGCCCCTGTTAGACAGGGGCTGAAAAATTGGGTCTTAGGCACTGGTGCTGGTGCCACAACACTGCAACCCCTCACAGACACTCTAGTTGGAATGCAGGAACAAGCCCTGCTGCAAAGTATTGCATCAAAAATTGTAATTACACGCCCCTGTTAGACAGGGGCAGAAAAATTGGGTCTTAGGCACTGGTGCTGGTGCCACAACACTGCAACCCCTCACAGACACTCTAGTTGGAATGCAGGAACGAGCCCTGCTGCAAAGTATTACATCAAAAATTGTAATTACACGCCCCTGTTAAACAGGGGCTGAAAAATTGTGCCTTAGGCACTGGTGGTGGCGCCCAGAACCAAAAATGTTCTTACAAGCTATCAGCGTGATGATTGAGGAGGAAGAGGATAATTACTCAGGGATAGTCACTCAGCATCAGCATAGGCAGTCTTTGAAGGGATCTGAGATTTCAAAAAAAATTATTCGGTTACATCTGCATCAGGTGCTTGGTAGCTGGTGGTGATCCAAGACTGATTCATTTTTATGAAGGTCAGCCGATCGACCGAGTCGGTGGACAGACGCACCCTGTGATCGGTTACCACGCCTCCAGCAGCACTGAATGTGCGTTCCGAAAGAACGCTGGATGCAGGACAGGCCAGTAGCTCAATTGCATACTGTGCAAGCTCTGGCCAGTGATCCATCCTCAAGACCCAGTAACCCAGAGGATTTTCGGTGGGAAAGGTGTCCAAGTCTGATCTTGCCCCTAGGTATTCCTGCACCATGTAAAACAGACGCTGGCGATGGTTGCTGGAACCGATCATACCTTGGGGCTGCGGACCAAAAAATTGTCTGAACGCATCGGTCAGACGGCCACCTTCTCCACCGCTCCTTCTTTGACTGACCGAAGCCTCAGCAACACGTTGTCCAGAAACAGGAGTTTGTAACCTCCCAGTCTCTGGGAACGCGTTGCACAGACCTTTCTGCAAGGCCTCCCGAAGATGTTTCATCCTCTGCTCCCTCTGCGATGGCAAGATAAGGTCCGCAACCTTACCCTTGTAACGTGGATCAAGGAGGGTTGCCAGCCAGTATTGGTCCTTCTCCTTGATACCACGAATACGAGGATCCTTACGCAGGCTTTGCAGGATCAGGGAGGCCATGCAGCGTAGGTTTGCTGAGGCATTCGGTCCGGAGTCCTCTGGGTCACTAAGGACAACAACGTCCGCAGCCACCTCCTCCCAGCCACGTACAAGTCCATGTGTTCCTTGGGACTGATCCCTTAAAGACTGCTGATGCTGAGTGCCAGGCTCCACCTCCATACTGACACAATCTTCCTCCTCCTCCTCCTCCTCCTCCTCGTCCTCTTCCTGTGTGATCGGCGGGCACGCAGGAACACTGTCTGGATAAAGGGGGCCTTGAGAGCTAAGGAAGTCCTCCTCTTCCTGCCTCTGTTCTGCCTCAAGTGCCCTGTCCATTATCCCACGCAGCGTGTGCTCCAACAGGTGGACAAGGGGGACAGTGTCACTGATGCATGCACTGTCAGTGCTCACCATCCTCGTGGCCTCCTCGAATGGTGACAGGACAGTGCATGCATCCCTGATCATGGCCCACTGGCGTGGGGAAAAAAAACCAAGGTCCCCTGACCCTGTCCTGGTGCCATAGTCGCACAGGTACTCATTGATGGCCCTCTGCTGCGTGTGCAGCCGCTGCAGCATGGCCAACGTCGAGTTCCACCTGGTGGGCATGTCACAGATTAGGCGGTTCTTGGGCAGGTTAAACTCCTTTTGGAGGTCCGTCAGCCGAGCACTGGCATTATATGACCGGCGGAAATGCACACAGACTTTCCTGGCCTGCCTCAGGACATCCTGTAAGCCCGGGTACCTGCCCAAGAACCGCTGCACCACCAAGTTAAGGACGTGAGCCAAACAGGGCACATGGGTCAGTTGTCCCTGTCGGAGGGCAGAGAGGAGGTTGGTGCCATTGTCGCAAACCACCATTCCTGCCTTAAGTTGGCGTGGCGTCAACCACCTCTGAACCTGCCCCTGCAGAGCTGACAGAACCTCTGCCCCAGTGTGGCTCCTGTCCCCCAAGCACACCAGCTCAAGCACCGCATGGCATCTTTTGGCCTGCGTACTTGCGTAGCCCCTTGAACGCCTACGGAGCACCGCTGGTTCCGAGGAAGAGGCCATGGAGGAAGAAGAAGAGGAGGGGGTGGAGGAGAGAGGTGTGTCACAATCAGCATTTTGGAGGCGTGGTGGCGGAACAACCTCCAACACTACTGCACCTTGTCCTGCATCCTTCCCAGCTGCCAGCAGAGTCACCCAATGCGCCGTGAAACTTAAGTAACGTCCCTGTCCATGCCTGCTGGACCATGAGTCAGCGGTAATATGCACCTTACCGCTGACCGCCCTGTCCAGCGAGGCATGGACATTGCCTTCCACATGCCGGTAGAGAGCCGGAATCGCCTTCCGTGAGAAAAAGTGGCGTTTGGGTACCTGCCACTGAGGAACCGCACATTCCACAAACTCACGGAAGGGGGCAGAGTCTACCAACTGAAAAGGCAGCAGTTGAAGTGCTAGCAATTTTGCCAAGCTAGCATTCAACCGCTGGGCATGTGGATGGCTGGGAGCAAACTTCTTTCGGCGGTGCAGCAGCTGGGGCAGGGAAATTTGCCTGGTACAATCTGACGTCGGTGTACCAAAAGCAGATTGCCCATAAGTACTTGGCTGTGACACACCTAATTCTACACCTTCATTCCTCTCACTGCAGGTCGCAGAGAGGACTGAAGGTCTAGTGGGGTTGGAAATCTCAGCTGATGAGGAGCAAGGAGAGATCGTCTTTGTTCTTTGGTGTGGGTCTTTTAGATACGCTTGCCAACGAACTGCATGGCAGGTCAACATATGTCTGGTCAAGCATGTGGTACCCAAGCGGGAGATGTTTTGGCCACGCGAGATACGCTTGAGACATATATTGCAAATAGCAGCGGTGCGATCTGATGCACTCGTCTCAAAAAAGGCCCACACCAAAGAACTTTTTGAATAACGCGCAGAGACTGCAGCGCCCTGCACATGTGGAGCTTTGGGGTGTGATGCAGTCAATGTGCTGCCCTTAGGCTGGCCCCTGGAGGGCATCCTGCCTAGTTGGTGATGTGCCACCTCCTCCTCCTCCTCCTCCTCCTCCTCCTCCTCCTCCTCTCTCCTATCAGGCACCCACGTTGAGTCAGTGACCTCATCATCCCCTCCCTCCTCATCACTGGAGCAAACCTGGCAGTATGCTGCAGCAGGGGGAGCATGACTGCCAGATTGCTGTCCTTCTTGGGCACCCCCTCTGTCCGTGCTCATGTTACTGCCTTCATTGAGCTCAGTATCATCATCAGAGCCTTCCAAACGCTGGGCATCCTCCTGGAGCATGTACCCAACACTGTGGTCAAACAGTTCGAGGGAATCCTCAGGAGGACATGGTGGGGCTAGGGAAGGAGTCACTGATGACATTGAGCTGAGGGAAGAGGCCGCTGCTTTGCCAGACAAAGCACCCTGGGCATGGGTGAGAGAGGATGAGGAGGATGAGGACGGCTTGGTCATCCACTCGACCAAGTCTTCCGCATGTTGCGGCTCAACACGGCCAGCTGCCGAAAAAAAGGCCAAGCGTGTCCCATGGCCACGTGCTGATGAGGATGCACCGTCTCCACGACCAGCACTAGACACAGAGCCTGCTTGCCCTCTCTTATTGGCTTGTGACTGTCTGCCTCTCCTTCTTGGCCTTCCAGACATACTAATGGCCTGTAGCTGCACTAAGCTGGGATAGAACACCTGTAATTTTCTTCAGGTAGCTTTATATACTGTAACCAGACAAGCCTGCCTGTCAGTAGGAAGATAACAGGAACGGATCTAGCTGAACACTGTGAGCAGGACGTACTGCACTAAATGTATATAGCAGGAACGGATCTAGCTGAACACTGTGAGCAGCACGCACTGCACTGAATGTAAATAGCAGGAACGGATCTAGCTGAACACTGTGAGCAGGACGCACTGTACTGAATGTAAATAGCAGGAACGGATCTAGCTGAACACTGTGAGCAGGACACACTGCACTGAATGTAAATAACAGGAACGGATCTAGCTGAACACTGTGAGCAGGACACACTGTACTAAATGTAAATAGTCTAGCTGCCTGACCGTGGTACTAATAGGATCAAAAAGAACACCTGTAATTTTCTTCAGGTAGCTTTATATACTGTAACCAGACAAGCCTGCCTGTCAGTAGGAAGATAACAGGAACGGATCTAGCTGAACACTGTGAGCAGGACGTACTGCACTAAATGTATATAGCAGGAACGGATCTAGCTGAACACTGTGAGCAGCACGCACTGTACTGAATGTAAATAGCAGGAACGGATCTAGCTGAACACTGTGAGCAGGACACACTGCACTGAATGTAAATAACAGGAACGGATCTAGCTGAACACTGTGAGCAGGACACACTGTACTAAATGTAAATAGTCTAGCTGCCTGACCGTGGTACTAATAGGATCAAAAAGAACACCTGTAATTTTCTTCAGGTAGCTTTATATACTGTAACCAGACAAGCCTGCCTGTCAGTAGGAAGATAACAGGAACGGATCTAGCTGAACACTGTGAGCAGGACGCACTGCACTGAATGTAAATAGCAGGAACGGATCTAGCTGAACACTGTGAGCAGCACGCACTGCACTGAATGTAAATAGCAGGAACGGATCTAGCTGAACACTGTGAGCAGGACGCACTGCACTGAATGTAAATAGCAGGAACGGATCTAGCTGAACACTGTGAGCAGGACGCACTGCACTGAATGTAAATAGCAGGAACGGATCTAGCTGAACACTGTGAGCAGCACGCACTGCACTGAATGTAAATAGCAGGAACGGATCTAGCTGAACACTGTGAGCAGCACGCACTGCACTGAATGTAAATAGCAGGAACGGATCTAGCTGAACACTGTGAGCAGGAAGCACTGTACTGAATGTAAATAGCAGGAACGGATCTAGCTGAACACTGTGAGCAGGACACACTGCACTGAATGTAAATAGTCTAGATAGAAGATAACAGGAACGGATCTAGCTAAACTGAATACAGTGTATATATATATATGCAACACCTGGGATGCATATATATACACAATACACTGTAAGTGCAGCTAACTGACTGACTGTTCTGCCTAATCTATCTAACTCAAATCAAACACTGTCTCTCTGTCTATCTCTTTCAACGCCGGAACACACACTACACAGGGCCGCCGTGCAGGCGGCCTTATATAGTGTGGGGCGTGTACTAAATCCCCTGAGCCATAATTGGCCAAAGCCTCCTTGGCTTTGGCCAATTACGGCTCTCTGTTCAGGCGGCGCTGTGATTGGCCAAGCATGCGGGTCATAGTGCATGCTTGGCCAATCATCAGCCAGCAATGCACTGCGATGCCGCAGTGAATTATGGGCCGTGACGCGCCACACGAATTTGGCGCGAACGGCCCATATCGTTCGCAATTCGACGGACGGTCGAACAGCCGATGTTCGAGTCGAACATGGGTTCGACTCGAACACGAAGCTCATCCCTAGTTATGAGGAAAGGTTGCGAGCGTTGAACTTATTCTCTCTGGAGAAGAGACGCTTGAGAGGGGATATGATTTCAATTTACAAATACTGTACTGGTGACCCCACAATAGGGATAAAACTTTTTCGCAGAAGAGAGTTTAATAAGACTCGGGGCCACTCATTACAATTAAAAAAAAGAGGTTTAACCTTAAACTACGTAGAGGGTTCTTTACTGTAAGAGTGGTAAGGATGTGGAATTCCCTTCCAAAGGCGGTGGTCTCAGCGGGGAGCATTGATAGCTTCAAGAAACTATTAAATAAGCACCTGAACGACCGCAACATACAGGGATATGTAAGGTAATACTGACACATAATCACACACATAGGTTGGACTTGATGGACTTGTGTCTTTTTTCAACCTCACCTACTATGTAACTATGTAACTATGTATAATATTTTTATTTGTCACATCTACCGAAAAAATATAATTTTTTGGATGTTTTTATATTAAATATGTTTTTGTTTAATTTTTTTAAAGCCTGATCTTGTGTTTTATTTTTAATTTTTTTTTTTTTTACTCCAGAATAGTTTTGTGTGTGTTTTGTGTGTCAAGTTACCACAACACCATTATTATCTTGTATTATTGAATCTCAAGGAGATTGTTTGGTGTCTCTTGTTAATTTGACATTGTATTTTTGAAATGCACCTGCCTCCTCACAAACAAACTTTCCTTTTTGAATGAAAGCACACATAGGCGAGTATAATAAAACAAACCAAAAATGTATTAAGGGCTCATAACCAAAGAAAGAGGGAGGCAACGCTGGAGAAACAGCAGAAATTGGCGAAGCCTTTGGCTCCCAGGGCACACATCAATTATTTTACTGCAAAATTGGTGGCCTGAGGAGTCCATATATAAGGGAGTACAATCTGGTCCAGAAGTCCAAGAGATCATGAACAGCAGCAGATGACATGTATGTCCCCAGGCTGTGGTCATACAAGAGCCTGCATCTTTTGTCAGACCAGACTGAACCCAGGCCATCACTCTCTGGTCTTCCTTCCATGCTGTGTCTGTGGTGGTGGAGGTGTGGCAGGAGGAGGAGGGGGAGGAGGATGATGCAACTCACTCAGGTGGGTATTGGGTGTGATTTCTCCCCTCCACCCATATTTAGTGTTTGATAAATGAGTTCCTTACACATGAGGCGTTGGCCCTCCTGCATGTCCTGCAGTTTGGTGGCAGCCATGGAGGCAAAGGCCTCTTCACGAGTGGGGGTGGCTCTGAGGGACGCATAAGCCTCCTGAATCAGCTGGAGTGCTGAATCCTGCACGTTACTCCCCTTACTGGGTCTTTTGTTTGGAAGGCAGAGGGGAGGGACCTGCAATTCTGTAAGGCCCTACTGGGCCGGGCCTTCTCCTGGCTGCCACTTAGCCCCGCCTCCTCCTGACTGCCACTTAGCCCTGCCTCCTCCTGTGTGCCACTAACCCCCGCCTCCCCCTGTGTGCCACATTCCACAGCCTTCTCCTGTGTGCCACATTCTACAGCCTCCTCCTTGCTGAGGTCTTCCTGTGTATGAAAAAGGGACATAGTTTTAGTTTTTTCTTCATCAATCACACACAATTTTCCTCTCATGACTGTTGCAAATTGAATGTTAACAAATATAACAGACTATCATTCTGAGCCCAGCATTTTTCATTCCTGTCCCAATTATTTTTTGCCCACTACTGTCTATTGATATGTAAAACACTTTATTAAATCAGCAATTAGTGATCAATAATAACATCTAGTAAACATCATTTATTTCTTGACCAGAAATCTGTAGATCAATGCTATACCTGGCTCCAGCTGAGCTCCTTCACTTCTTCCTGGCTGGAAGTCCCAGGTTGGACATCGGAAGCCTCAGCTGGGGTGGAAGATAGGGTGGAAGGAAGAGTGGAAGGAAGAGTGAAGAGGGATTCCCTGACTTCAGTCTGGTCTGACAGAAATCGCAGTCTCTCAAAGTACCAGAGCCTGGGGACATAAACGTCATCTGCTGCAGCTCCGGATCTCTGGGAACCCTGGACCTTCTTGCGCTCCCTAAGATAAGTGCTCCTCAGGCCACCAATTTTAGCTTTTAAATAGGGGATGGTTGCTGTAGGGACCACCGACTTCCCCAACTCCAGCAGTTTCTCCAGCGCGGCCAGCCCCTTTTGTTTATGATTATAATGCAGGTGTTTCACCTGCCTCAGACAGGGCAGCTCCCTGTATTTGTCTATGAACGGGGGGGGGGGGGGGGGAGTTGTGGTCATTGAAGCCATCCATTTTATCTGCAATACACAAGACAAACTCTAATGTCAGGCTAAAGTTTCCTAATCTTGTCCCAATATAGGCCTTAATCTATAAGCAGTATAGGCCCAAGTTTAAATGTTAGCTTTGTTATCACGATCGGCGCTTCCTATACTCCTTCCTCCGCTCACAGATCATACGTACTACGCACGCGTGTTACGCTTTATATACACTGCGCATGCGTGAAACTCCGCCCACCACTGACGTTCTTTCTAGTCTATTCCCTGCCCCTTCTCGTTCGACACAGTGGGGAAGAGCACATGGCGGAGACAGAGCAGGTGCGTGCTAATTACAGCTACGAGGAGGAGGAAAGCCCGGAGCCAGAAACGTCACGATCCCGGAGGAGACGATTTAAGGCATCGAATATGTCCTTTGCGGAATTGTTTGACATCTTGAAAAGGTCAGACTATGACGGGAAGTATGGACCTTACCCCAACCCCAATGTCAGACAGGCCAAGATCATGGTGAAAGTTGTGAAGAGTCTGTACAGAAATTTTGGGGTACGGCGATCCAAGGATCAACTCAGGAAGCGGTGGTCGGACCTCAAATTGGGGGGGCACGATCAGTATAGAAGGATCAGGAGAGTGCTGCAAAAATTAAGTAGTTGTCCTGTGTTCCTATTCTTTATTTTTATTACGTTTGTGCTGCTCCAAGTGCTTTTCTTTACTGTTGTACAGTTTAAAATGGCAACTTTCATGTTCATGGACACATTATTCATTCGTAGGAAACATTGCTCGTTCGGCCAATAAAACACCTCATGTTTTTTTCAGATGCAGTTTAATACATTTTTTCTGGCCTACTTCTCTTTATATAATTTTGGTGGCTAGATGGGTTTGTAACTAGAAAGAACTGCAAACTAGATTCTGTGTAAGGAGAGGACACTCAGCAGCTGTTTATACATCTGGACGCTGGAGCACTAGTGTGGGACACCAGAACACCCTTTTTATTAGGGGGCCCCACACAGGTGCTCCAGTGTATAATAAAGGGTTGTCTCCATCTGTGAAGCTTGTACAAAACAGGTAAGTATTCAAGCTTGACAAAGGACAAAAATATTTCTTCATGTTGGAACTCTGCCAAAACAGACAATTGTACCCCACTTCCAAGCAATGTTTCATATTCCTCTTTCTGCCATCAAATATCTGTGTGCTAAGTATACCTATTTTTTTTTACATAGGGGAGAAAAGACTCGGAGGACACCACTCATCAGGAGAGACAACAGACCTCCCACCTCATGAAGAAGTGGAAATCCCACAAACACAACCAGAGGAGGAGGAAGGGGACGTGGTGGAAATTGTCACCACAACAGGTGAGTGTCTGCGACCACAGGCTCACTTAAGACATGGATGCCGGCATATTTATAATACATGGTGTGTTTTTTTAAATATATTTTTAGGTGATCGTGATGTTGTGGAAGAAGGTCATTTCACCAGTGAAAGTGCCCAGATCCTGATTGGGGAGAGCATGGGGTGTAATAGGGACTTGGAAAACATCAAGCAAAACATCAATGATGTTCAAAACAAAATGAAGAACATCATTGATGTTTTAGGGAGAGTTTAAAACCCCTCGAAATCCCTAATTTTTTCGGCTTTTTTTCCAGAAAACTTTTTTCACATTTTTTTCACATATTCTCGAAAAGCCAAATTTTGAAGATGCACACAGTGAGTCAACATGTGCTATGTGCCATCACGAGAGATCAATGTATGCGTTTTGGGGGTGGAACCCCTTCCTCAATAATAAAGTAGCTGAGAGGAAGGGGTTGCACCCACAAAACACGTCCATTGATCCCCCATGATGGCAGCTAGCACATGTTGACATTCAGCAATTTTTGTGCATCTTCAAAATTTGGCTTTTCCAGGGGTGACTTCACCTCATCTGAACGCAATATCAAACACAGTTTATAAATACTCATGTATGATATTGCCTTCAATTTCTACAAAAGTTGAACTTTGTAAGTTCCAGATTTGTGTATTTCTTGTTGGTTTTAAACATGCCTGTTTTACCTTAAAAGGACATTTCTACTTTTATTAATGTGACCTAAAAATTTGTTATACAACAAACATGTTGGTTTGTTTTAAAAACCTTTTATAAATGCACATGTGATTGTGCTTGTATTAAAAAGATTGATAATCAACAATGTGTGGCTTCTTCTTTTAATGCTCATAAACATTTTTTTTGTGGTAAAATTGGCGTTTTCAGTGACAATGGGGGTTATTTCCTAAGACCCCTTTCACACTGGGGCAGTTTGCAGGCGTTATTGGGCTAAAAATAGCGCCTGCAAACCGCCCCTAAACAGCCTCCGCTGTTTGTTCAGTGTGAAAGCCCGAGGGCTTTCACACTGAAGTGGTGCGCTGGCAGGAGAAGAAAAAATCTCCTGTCAGCCGCTTCTTTGGAGCGGTGAAGGAGCGGTGTATTCACCGCTCCTAAACCGCTCCTGCCCATTGAAATCAATGGGACAGCGCGGCTATACGAGGGGTTTTAACCCTTTTTCGGCCGCCAGCGGGGGGTTAAAACCGCACCGCTAGCGGCCGAATACCGCGGTAAAACAGCGCTAAATATAGCGCTGTTTTACCGCCGACGCCCCATACCGCCCCAGTGTGAAAGGGGCCTTAGGGCAAATCCACTTTGCACTACAAGTGCAGTTTCAGTGCAGTCTCAAGTGCACTTGTAGTGCAAAGTGTCTTTGCCTTTAGTAAATAACACAACAGTGCTTTTTCATTTTACACAATCACGCCATTTTCAGGACTCCCCAAATTGCAGTCATGGTCAGCTAAAAGAAACACAAGCAGTAAATGTAAGCAAATATTTGTTCAGTTTTAAAAAAAAATTTATTTAAAAAATGTCTCAGACATTGTCTGGCATATTGATGGCCCCCCTACCCGCAAAGTATTCCATGTATCTTATACGGACCTCGCAGGCACTCAGGGGGGGCAAGCCAGGACGGCCAGCTTCAAGCAACGTCAGGGTTGGTTCATTGAGATTAATTCCGGCTTCAGGCCCAACTGAGCCAGCATAGTTCACAGAATTTATGCTTAAAAAAGTTGTGGAGAACACAGCAAGCCAGGATGATGTGATTGAGTTTATACTCCGCCATGTGTATCGGTGTAAAAAATAGGCGGAACCTGCTGGCCATTATTCCACCACTCTTCTGGCTCTGGCCAGCCGGTAATTAAAAACCCTCTGGTCCAGGGTGAGGGTCCTCATAGGGAATGGCCGCATAAGATGGTCCCCCAGCGCAAACGCTTTATTCGCAACGAAGACGAATGGGAGTCCTTCTGCATTGTCTTCTGGAGGTGGCAAGTCCAAGCTGCCATTCTGGAGACACCTGTAGAACTCTGTGTGGGTGATGACTTCACCATCTGACATCCGCCCATTCTTCCCCACGTCCACATACAGGAACTCGTAAGTAGCTGACACCACAGCCAACATCACAATACTATTGAACCCCTTGTAGTTGTAATAGTATGACCCCGAGTTGGGTGGTGGGACAATGTGGACGTGTTTCCCATCAATTGCCCCTCCGCAGTCAGGAAAGCCCCACCTCTGGGCAAACTTGGAGGCCACAGTCTGTCATTCCTGTGGGTTGGAAGGAAACTGTGGAGTCAAACAAGAAAAAAAATTAATAATTTTGCACATAAACATGGAAAGCAAATTAGACACAAACATTCTTGGCCAACATCAATATAACATTTATTTTACAGAGTATTTAAAGACAAAGGTATAAGGTCCACCTATCACATTCCCCCCCCCCCCCTCTCATGGGCCATTTTCAAAAATTTATGGGGGGGAGATGTTTTGGACAGGTAACCCTCTCCACTTCACTGAGAGATGAATGCCTAAATAATGTGTATTACTTTGGCCAGCCCCTCCTTACTTACACTATTGACAGCCCTGGACAGGTAAGAAGTGTCATAATACAAAGAGATAAATACACACTGTACACATTTTAGCACATTTTTACATTCTGCTATTATCTAGCAAGATAATAATAGGATACAAAACTTTAAACAGTATCATTTGAAAGTATTCAGGCAGGCCCTTGCACTACATGCTTTGGGGAATTCATCCAAAAATCTGACCACAAAAGAGGTGGGTATAGTGTGTATGGCAAAGTCAGCAGATAGAGGATTGGTATCAGCTGAGTTAGCAGTTGGGGGGAGGGAGTGTTCCAAACTATTTTGGGACCCAAAAAAAATTTAGGGTAAAGCACTACTATGGAGCTGACAAAATACATTGTTAACCAGTTGCCGACCGCCGCACGACGATGTACGTCGACAGAGCGGCACGGGCAGGCAAAAGGGCTTACCTGTACGTCCTTGCCTGCCCGCGGGTGGGGGGTCCGATCGGATCCCCCCCCGGTGCCTGTGGCGGTCGGCAAATCTCCCCCGGCGATCGGTGGTGAGGGGGTGGTCATCCATTCGTTGCCCCCCCTCGCGATCGCTCCCAGCCAATGGGATCATTTCCCTGCCTCTGTATTGTACACAGAGGCAGAGGAAATTATGTCATCTCTCCTCGGCTCAGTATTTTCCGTTCTGGGCGGAGGAGAGAAGACTGTAATGTGAGTGCACAACACACACAGTAGAACATGCCAGGCACACATTACACCCCGATCCCCCCCCCCGATCGCCCCCCGATCCCCCCCCCAATCATCCCCCCCTGTCACAAACTGACACCAAGCAGGTTTTTTTTTTTTCTGATTACTGTATTGGTGTCAGTTTGTGACAGTTACAGTGTTAGGGCAGTGAGTGTTAGGCCCCCTTTAGGTCTAGGATACCCCCCTAACCCCCCCTAATAAAGTTTTAACCCCTTGATCACCCCCCGTCACCAGTGTCGCTAAGCGATCATTTTTCTGATCGCTGTATTAGTGTCGCTGGTGACGCTAGTTAGGGACGTAAATATTTAGGTTCGTCGTCAGCGTTTTATAGCGACAGGGACCCCCATATACTATCTAATAAATGTTTTAACCCCTTGATTGCCCCCAGTTAACCCTTTCACCACTGATCACCGTATAACCGTTACGGGTGACGCTGGTTAGTTCGTTTATTTTTTATAGTGTCAGGGCACCCGCCGTTTATTACCAAATAAAGGTTTAGCCCCCTGATCGCCCGGCAGTGATATGCGTCGCCCCAGGCAGCGTCAGATTAGCGCCAGTACCGCTAACACCCACGTACGCAGCATACGCCTCCCTTAGTGGTATAGTATCTGAACGGATCAATATCTGATCTGTTCACATCTATACTAGCGTCCCCAGCAGTTTAGGGTTCCCAAAAACGCAGTGTTAGCGGGATCAGCCCAGATACCTGCTAGCACCTGCGTTTTGCCCCTCCGCCCGGCCCAGCCCACCCAAGTGCAGTATCGATCGATCACTGACACTTATAAAACACTAAATGCATAACTGCAGCGTTCCCAGAGTCAGGCCTGATCCCTGCGATCGCTAACAGTTTTTTTGGTAGCGTTTTGGTGAACTGGCAAGCACCAGCCCCAGGCAGCGTCAGGTTAGTGCCAGTAGCGCTAACACCCACGCACGCACCGTACACCTCCCTTAGTGGTACAGTATCTGAACTGATCAATATCTGATCCGATCAGATCTATACTGGCGTCCCCAGCAGTTTAGGGTTCCCAAAAACGCAGTGTTAGCGGGATCAGCCCAGATACCTGCTAGCACCTGCGTTTTGCCCCTCCACCCGGCCCAGCCCAGCCCACCCAAGTGCAGTATCGATCGATCACTGTCACTTACATAACACTAAACTCATAACTGCAGCGTTCGCAGAGTCAGGCCTGATCCCTGCGATCGCTAACAGTTTTTTTGGTAGCGTTTTGGTGAACTGGCAAGCGCCAGCGGCCTAGTACACCCCGGTCGTAGTCAAACCAGCACTGCAGTAACACTTGGTGACGTGGCGAGTCCCATAAGTGCAGTTCAAGCTGGTGGGGTGGCAAGCACAAGTAGTGTCCCGCTGCCACCAAAAAGACAAACACAGGCCGTCGTGCCCATAGTGCCCTTCCTGCTGCATTCGCCAATCCTAATTGGGAACCCACCACTTCTGCAGCGCCCGTACTTCCCCCATTCACATCCCCAACCAAATGCAGTCGGCTGCATGAGAGGCATTTTTATGTCCTCCCGAGTACCCCTACCCAACAAACCCCCCCAAAAAAGATGTTGTGTCTGCAGCAAGCGCGAATATAGGCATGACACCCGCTATTATTGTCCCTCCTGTCAATCCTGGTCTTTGCATTGGTGAATGTTTTGAACGCTACCATTCACTAGTTGAGTATTAGCGTAGGGTACAGCATTGCACAGACTAGGCACACTTTCACAGGGTCTCCCAAGATGCCATCGCATTTTGAGAGACCCGAATCTGGAACCGGTTACAGTTATAAAAGTTACAGTTACAAAAAAAGTGTAAAAAAAAAAAAAAAACACAAACAAAAATATAAAATAAAAAATAATAGTTGTCGTTTTATTGTTCTCTCTCTCTCTATTCTCTCTATTGTTCTGCTCTTTTTTACTGTATTCTATTCTGCAATGTTTTATTGTTATTATGTTTTATCATGTTTGCTTTTCAGGTATGCAATTTTTTATACTTTACCGTTTACTGTGCTTTATTGTTAACCATTTTTTTGTCTTTAGGTACACCATTCACGACTTTGAGTGGTTATACCAGAATGATGCTTGCAGGTTTAGGTATCATTCTTTTCAGCCAGCGGTCGGCTTTCATGTAAAAGCAATCCTAGCAGCTAAGTAGCCTCTAGACTGCTTTTACAAGCAGTGGGAGAGAATGCCCCCCCCCCCCACCGTCTTCCGTGTTTTTCTCTGGCTCTCCTGTCTCAACAGGGAACCTGAGAATGCAGCCGGTGATTCAGCCAGCTGACCATAGAGCTGATCAGAGACCAGAGTGGCTCCAAACATCTCTATGGCCTAAGAAACCGGAAGCTACGAGCATTTTATGACTTAGATTTCGCCGGATGTAAATAGCACCATTGGGAAATTGGGGAAGCATTTTATCACACCGATCTTGGTGTGGTCAGATGCTTTGAGGGCAGAGGAGAAATCTAGGGTCTAATAGACCCCAATTTTTTCAAAAAAGAGTACCTGTCACTACCTATTGCTATCATAGGGGATATTTACATTCCCTGAGATAACAATAAAAATGATTAAAAAAAAAAAAATGAAAGAAACAGTTTAAAAATAAGATAAAAAAGCAAAAAAATAATAAAGAAAAAAAAAAAAAAAAGCACCCCTGTCCCCCCTGCTCTCGCGCTAAGGCGCGAGAGCAGCCGGCGAATGCTAGTTTCTCCTCCCCCTCCTGCAAACATTTAGCGGCTGCAGGAGGAATATGGAAAGATCAATTCTTCTATATGCAGCGGCCCCGCCGCTCCTCCTATCCGGGAGCATAGGAGGGCTGCATGGCCAGGCACTCACTTTCTCTCCGGACGACCAGGCAGCATCAGAAGATAGGATCCATTGAAGCTCCTTCCCCTTCACAGTCATGGGGCTGCGCTGCTGGGTAGTTTCTGTCCCTGACTGCTGAACTGAATTGGTGGTCGGGTCAGGGGTGAGCGGCGCGGACTGAAGGAAAAGCCCGGCTACCTCAGCAGCTGTGTGCCCTATGGCTACCCGCGTCCCCCACGCCTTGCTGAGATCGCACCTGGAGTCGGGTGCTGGCACCTAGAGGTCTTTGCTGTCCCATTCCCCACATCTGCTGCCACCAGAGCAGGATGCTCCATGATTTGCCCAGGGGGCCTTCAGGCAGTGCCCGATTGGTCAGTGCATCCTGGCGGCGGGTGGGGGGGAGGCGGAGCCGCCGGAGCCGACAATAGTATTGATCACAGGCAAATTAGGCGGCCGCGAGGCCCCTGTGAGTGCGAGGCCTTAGGCGACCGCCTAGTTTGCCTAATTAGAGAGCACCCTCTGTGTATTGTAACAATACAGCTTGCCCTCAAGTTTTGAAGCACTGCACAAACTGTTGGCCCTATATAAATCCTGTATAATAATAATAAAAATGATGATAATAATAACAGTTAATAAGAAGTACTAAAACTGACAAATGGGGATCTATTGTTTGATGTTGAGGTGGAAGAAAATTTGGGTTCTAGTGATCACCAATATCTTTGGTTTGATATGAGAGCAATAAATGATAAATCATATGCAAAAACGAGTTCTAGTTTGCTGAAATGGGTGCACTTCTAAAAAAAGATTGGTGTAAAACAATCAGTCAGTAATCAGTTGGCTCTGTTAAAGTCTGCCTTCTGGAGGCAGCTAGATTATACTGTATGTCAAGCAACTTTGTAAGGGGAAATGTAAGAGAAATGCATCATTGTTCACTACAGAGGTAAGTAGGATAGTAAAGGAGAAAGAAGCAGCGAGAAAGAGACAAAAGGACGGCAAACATATTATCAGTGCTGCAGAGAAATATAAGGAAATTGCTAAATCCATTAAGAGAGAGGACAAAACCCTTTTTAGGTAAATTGGTGACAGGAAGGAAAGATACAATGGGATCACAAAAATGAAAACTGGGAACAATAGCTACTGTATGTTGAGGAAGGCCTTCATACCATTTAAACAAATACTTTTGTTCAATCTTCTCAGAAATGAATAACACTAACAAAAACAAGTTTGAGGATCATTTTGGTAAAGGTTCACTTTCATGGTTTCTAGAGACATAGGTAGCAGATAACCTAGTCTGCTTAAAGTGGTTCTAAAGCCTAAATATTCCCTGCATTAAGGTAAATAATGTTTAGGTATTAGGATCGCCCCCTCACCCCTCCCTTATACTTACCTAAGTCTTTACTCAATCCAGCGCTGTGCCTCTCTGTAGTGGCTCTCCCTACTCACACAGGCTTTGGTAAGGCAGCAGGAGCCACTGGCTCCCATTGCTGTCAGTCAAATCCTGTGACGAGAGATCAGGGGCAGGGTCGAACCACTCTGTGTCTATGGATGCAGACAGCGTGGGTCAGGATCAAGCCTACTGGTGTGCCACCATAGGAAGCAGCTTCCTATGGTGGCACATCGAAGGAAGGAGCCAGAAATGTCAGTTGGGGACCCCAGAAAAGGAGGCTTGGGGTCGCTCTGTGCAATTCTATTTCACAGAGCAGGTAAATATGTTTGGTTTTTAAAATAAAATAATATTTTGATTAAAAAAAAGTACCCTTTCCTAATCGATATACAGCTTTCACCTGACCCAGCTCATTCCCAGCCTATCTGCAGGGAAACATAGGAGGATCTTCTAGTCCTCTGTTGCTGGTCACAAGTTCAAAATATATATATATATAAAATAAACAGATGATGGAATAGAGAATAAAATAAATATCATTAAACGGTTTTAAATTAGCATACAAATATAAATTAAATCTTTATTACTATGTGGAAATAACATGGTGTGGGCATATTTCTACCAGTCATAGGCTGTGTCATGCCCCTCCAGCCTCGGTCTTAGAAAAACAGGGAGGTAAAGCTTCCATCAATCTACATGTAATAGACCACCCCCATTGTGTTTAGTTGGTTAGTGGGCATGGAGGCTGTCATTTACCACTGTCTATACACCCACATGTGTGATTCTATACTCACACGGGTAGCTCAGATGTGATAGGGAGGAAATGCTCAGCATAGAAACTCACTGAAAACTGAGCATGTGCAGAGTTGCCACCACATCTGCAAAATACCTATCTGAATTGAGGACATGAGCAGAGGGTGGAGAGCAGGATCAACCAGGTTTTTGCAAAATAGAGATAATGAATCTTGTAGTGACTGATTGAGTATGAACAGCATGTAAAACAGCATTTATTGATAATTTTTATGATGTGGGTTTAGTGACATTTTAATAAAGCAATAGGTCTTAATTGTACTTATCTCATGGATCAGTTTTTTCAATTTCAGCTAGCCGATTTCCGATCCACATATTTGATGTGGAATTCCTCCCAGCTGTGTCATTGTACTCTGACAGTGGGTCAGTTAGTGCTGGAGTCCATTGGCTGCGTGCGTTGATCACATGCTAGTTTTCTAGTTGGACCGTTTGGCAGAAGTCAGTCTAACGGCCAGCTTCTGTTGAACAGAGAGCACTGGACGTGGATCAAAATTTGTCCGATTCCTGTCGAACCAGACAAATTTCAATCTATGTATGGTCAACTTAACCACTTGCCTACTGGGCACTTTTACCCCCTTCCTGCCCAGGACAATTTTCAGCGCTGTCACACTTTGAATGGAAATTGTGCGGTCATGCAACACTATACACACAAATCACACAATAGAGCTTTCTTTTGGTGGTATTTAATCACCACTGGGTTTTTTATATTTTGCTAAATAAACAAAAAAAGACCAAAAATTTTGAAAAAAACAAACAAACATTTTTTATAGTTTGTTATAAAATTTTGCAAACAGATCATTTTTCTCCTTCATTGATGTGCGCTGATGAGGCTGCACTGATGGACACTGATAGACTGCACTGCTGGGCACTTATGAGGTGGCACTGATGGGCACTGATAGGTGGCACTGGTGGGCACTGATGAGCACTGATAGATGGCACTGATGGCACTTATAGGTGGCACTGATGGGCACTGATGGGCACTGATAGGCATTGTTAGACAGCACTGATTGGCAGCTCTGATAGGTGACACTGATGAGGAGGCACTGATGGGCACTGATAGATGGCACTGAAGGACACTGAATGGCATCACTGGTGGGCACTGATTGGCAGCATTGGTGGGCACTAATTGGCAGCACTGGTGGAACTGCACTGATAATTAGGATACTCATAATTAGTGCCCTGATTATCAGTGCCGATGTCCCTTTACCATAAGCCAGTTATCGGCTTTCTTCTCTCCTCGTGCTGTCAGTGTGAGGAAAAAAAAGCAGATGAAGGGACTATATACAAGATTTTAGTAATGAGAACGGTATCATTAGCAGTAATCAGCATGGATTCATGAAGAATCGTTCTTGCCAAACCAATCTACTAACGTTCTATGAGGAGGTGAGTTGCCAGCTAGATAAAGGAAGGCCCATAGATGTGGTGTATTTGGATTTTGCAAAAGCATTTGACACAGTTCCCTATAAACATTTACTGTACAAAATATGGTCCGTTGGCATGGACCATAGGGTGAGTACATGGATTGAAAACTGGCTAAAAGGGCGAGTTCAGAGGGTGGTGATAAATGGGGAGTACACAGAATGGTCAGCGATGGGTAGTGGGGTCCCCCAGGGTTCTGTGCTGGGACCAATCCTGTTTAATTTGTTCATAAACGACCTGGAGGATGGGGTAAACAGTTCAATCTCTGTATTTGCGGAAGATACTAAGCTAAGCAGGGCAATAACTTCACCGCAGGATGTGGAAACCTTGCAAAAGGATCTGAACAAAAAATAATGGGGTGGGCAACTACATGGCAGATGAGGTTCAATGTAGAAAAATGTAAAATAATGCATTTGGGTGGCAAAAATATGAATGCAATCTATACTCTGGGGGAATTTAGGATGGAAAAGGACCTGGGGGTCCTAGTAGATGATAGGCTCAGCAATGGCATGCAATGCCAAGCTGCTGCTAACCAAGCAAACAGAATATTGGCATGCATTAAAAAGGGGATCAACTCCAGAGATAAAACGATAATTCTCCCACTCTACAAGACTCTGGTCCAGCCGCACCTAGAGTATGCTGTCTAGTTCTGGGCACTAGTCCTCAGAAGGATGTACTGGAAATGGAGCGAGTACAAAGAAGGGCAACAAAGCTAATAAAGGGTCGGAGGATATTAGTTATAAAGAAAGGTTGCGAGCACTGAACTTATTCTCTCTGGAGAAGAGACGCTTGAGAGGGGATATGATTTCAATATACAAATACCATACTGGTGACCCCACAATAGGAATAAAACTTTTTCACAGAAGAGAGTTTAACAAGACTCGTGGCCACTCATTAAAATTTAGAAGAAAAGAGGTTTAACCTTAAACTACGTAGAGGGTTCTTTACTGCGATGCCCCGTACACACGGTAGTATTTTCCGATGGAAAATGTCCGATCGGAGCGTGTTGTTGGACATTCCGACCGTGTGTGGGCTCCATCAAACATTTTCCATTGGATTTTCCGACACACAAAGTTTGAGAGCAGGCTATAAAATTTTCCGACAACAAAATCCGATCGAGTCAATTCCGACCGTGTGTGGCCATTTCCGACGCACAAAGTGCCACGCATGCTCAGAAGAAATTCCAAGACGGAACAGCTCGGTCTGGTAAAATTAGCGTTCGGAATGGATACAGCACTTTCGTCATGCTGCAATGTCAAAAATAGTTTAATGCAGCGCACTCTCTTCTTCTTTATAATGTGAGAAGAATGAAGTAGTTTTGCTGCTCATATTCACACAGACTTCTCACAAACTTATTTCTTTATTATTTATTGGGATTCCCTCAATATATTTACATTTGTCACATCTGACCAAATATTTTTTGGGTTGTTTTTAAATATTTTTTCTTTTTTTCAAGGCTGTTTTTGTATTTGTTTGGTGGTTTGTATTTTTTCCAAGGCTGTTTTTTTTTTTTTTTTTGTGGTTTGTATTTTTAAAAAGTCCGATGGTTTTTTTTTTTTTGTGTGTGTGTTTTACTCCATAATATTTTTGTGTGTGTTTTGTGTGTCAAGTTACCACAACATCATTGATATCTTGTATTATTTAATCTCAAGGAGGTTGTTTGGTGTTGTTGTCTCTTGTTAATTTCACATTGTATATTAGAAATGTACCTGCCTCCTCACAAACACACTGTCCTTTTAAAAGGAAAACACACATAGGCGAATATAATTGAAAAAAAATTTCCTTTATGAATGGCTCAGAACCAAACAAAGAGGGAGGCAACCCTGGAGAAACAGCTGAAATGGGTGAAGCCTTTGGCCCCCAGGGCACACATCAACTATTTTCTTGCAAAATTGGTGGCCTGAGGAGTCCATATCTAAGGGAGTGCAGTCTGGTCCAGAAGTCCCAGAGATCCGGAAAGCAGCAGATGACATCTGTTTCCCCAGGCTGTGGTCATACAAGAGGCTGCATCTTTGGCCAGACCAGACTGAACCCAGGGCCATCACTCCCTGGTCTTCCTTCCACGCTTCCTTCCACGCTTCCTTCCACGCTGTGGCTGTGGTGGTGGAGTTGTGGCAGCAGGAGGAGGAGGAGGAGGGGCCAACTCACTCAGGTGGGTATTGGAGGTTAGTTCACCAGTCACCCCCTTACTTAGGACTTTATAAAGAAGGTCCTCACATAGCTTGCGTTGACCCTCCTGCATGCCCTTCAGTTTGGTGGCAGGAGTGGGTAAGGCTCTGAGGGACGCAGAAGCCTCCTGAATGAGCCTAAGCGCAGAATCCTGCATGTGAGTCGCCTTCCTCGCTCTTTTGTATGGAAGGCGGAGGGGAGGAACCTGCGATTTGGTCAGGCTGCGACTGGTCCCAGGCTTCTCCTGGCTGCCACTTAGCCCCACCTCCTCCTGGCTGCCACTAACCCCCGCCTCCTCCTGGCTGCCACATTCCACAGCCTCCTCCTGTGTGCCACATTCCAGAGCCTCGTCCTGGCTGAGTTCTTCCTGTGTATGAAAAAGGGACATAGTTTTAGTTTTTTATTCATCAATCACACACAATTTTCATCTCATGACTGTTGCAAATTGAATGTTAACAAATATAACAGACTATCCTTCTGAGCCCACCATTTTTCAGTCTTGTCCAAAATCTTTTTGCCCACTACTGTCTATTGATATGTAAAACACTTTTTCCAATCAGCAATTAGTGATCAATAATAACATCTAGTAAACATCATTTATTTATTGACCAGAAATCTGTAGAACAATGCTATACCTGACTCCATCTGGGCTCCTCCACTTCTTCCTGGCTGGAAGTCCCAGGTTGGACATCGGAAGCCTCAGCTGGGGTGAAAGATAGGGTAGAAGGAAGAGTGGAAGGAAGAGTGGAGAGGGATTCCCTGACTTCAGTCTGGTCTGACAGAAATCGCAGTCTCTCATAGTACCACAGCCTGGGGACATAAATGTCATCTGCTCCAGCTCCGGATCTCTGGGAATCCGTGACCTTCTTGCGCTCCCTAAGATAAGTGCTCCTCAGGCCACCAATTTTGGTTTTTAAACAGGGGATGGTTGCCGTGGGGACCACTGGCTTCACCAACTCCAGCAGTTTCTCCAGCGCTGTCTGCCTCTTTTGTTTATTATTGTAATGTGGATGTTTCACCTGCCACAGACAGGGCAGCTCCCTGTACTTGTCTATGAACAGGGGGAGGAAGTTGTGGTCATTGAAGCCATCCATTTTATTATCTGCAAGACACAACACAAGACAAACCCTAATGTCAGCCTAAAGTCTACTAAACTTGTGCAAATGCAGGCCTCAATCTAGAAGCAGTATAGGCCCAATGTTAAATCTTACCTTCGCAATCACGATCGGCGCCTCCGTTACTCCTTCCTCCGCTCACAGATCGTACGTACTATGCACACGTGTTAAGCTTTATAGACACTGCGCATGCATGAAACTCCGCCCGCCCCTGACATTCTTTCTAGTCTATTCCCCGCCCCTTCTCGTTCGGCGCAGTGGGGGAAGAGCACATGGCGGAAACACAGCAGGTGTCAGATAATTACACCAACGAGGAGGAGGAGGAGGAAAGCCTGGAGCCTGAAACGTCCCGATCCAGAAGGAGACGATATAAGGCATCAAATATGTCCTTTGGGGAGATGTTGGAGATGGTCGACATCCTGAAGAAGGCCGACTATGACGGGAAGTACCCCAACCCCAATGTCCGAAAGGCCAAGATCATGGCGAAAGTGGTCAAGAGTCTGCACCGGAATTTCGGGGTACGACGATCGAAAGATCAGCTCAGGAAGCGGTGGTCGGACCTCAAATTAAGAAAACACGAGCAGTACAGAAAGATCCGCAGAGTACTGCAAAAAAGTAAGTAGTTGTGCTGTGTTCCTATTCTTTCTGTTTATTACGTTCGTGCTGCTCCATGCGCTTTTCTTAAAGTGGAGTTCCACCCACTTTTACAACTCTTCAGTATCCCTCACTAAACTGTGCACTGTAAACAAATTGGATATTTTTTTATATTTTTTTTCTCAGCACCTACTGTATATCTGCTGTATTTATTTTTCACTTCCTCCTCCCTGGCCGCGGCCCATCGCATCATTTTCTGTTTGCAATGCCTTCTGGGAAGGGGCAGCAACTTCCTCTGAAACTGCCGTTGCTATGGAAACCTGACCTGAAACCTATTGCACTGCTTGTGCTGCACTGAGCATGTGCGAGATCTGCAAGGATGAGATCCAGGAAGAAATACAGTCTGGCTTCAAATGCCCACACTTAAGATGGCCACGGCCTGCTGTAAGTTTATAAAATAAAAAACTACTGCTATAGACTAACAAAACAGACCTTAGTTTACAGACTAACTTTACTAGAATACATTAAGCTTGTGTATTATAGGGGTATTTTTATTTAAAAAGTATAATTTCGGCCGGAACACCACTTTAATAACTATTATCCAGTTTAAAATGGCAACTTTCATGTTCATGGGCACATTATTCATTCGTATCAAACATAGTTCGTTTGGCCATATGCAATTGCTATCATTTTTTGGGGCCTACTTGTGTGAAAAGAATTGGGTGGTGTAGATGTGTTTGTTACTAGAATGAAATGCCAACTAGATTATGTGTAAGGAGAGGACACTCAGCAGCAGTTTTCACATCTGGACACTGGAGCACTAGTGTGGGACACAAGAACACCCTTTTTATTAGGGGGCCCACATAGGTTCTCCAGTGTATACTATAGGGGGGTCTCCATCTGTGAAGCTTGTACAAGACAGGTAAAGTATTGAAGCTTGACAAAGGACAATAAAAATTCTACATCTTGGAACTCTGCCAAAATAGACAATTGTACCCCACTTCCAAGCAATGCTTCATATTTATAGTTCTGACATTAAATATCTGTGTGCTATGTATACCTATTTTTTTTTACATAGGGGATAAAAGACTCGGAGGACACCCCTCATCTGAGGAGACCACAGACCCCCCACCTCTGGAAGAAGGTGAAATCCCCCAAAGACAAGAAGAGCAGGAGGAGGAAGACGTGGAAATTGTCACCACAACAGGTGAGTGTCTGTGACCACAGGCTCACGTAAGACATGGATGCCGGCATATTTATAATACCTGGTTTTTTTTTGGTTTCTCTCTTTTTAGGTGATCGTGATGTTGTGGATCCTGATCCCTTCACCTCTGAAAGTGCCCAGATCCTGATTGGGTAGATCATGGGGTGTAATGTTGCATTGGAAAACATCAAGAAAAACATCAATGATGTTCAGCAAAAAATGAAGAACATCATTGATGTTTTAGGGCGAGTTTAAAAGCCCTCCAAATCCCTTTGTTTTTTGGTGTGCTTCAATTTTTGAATTTTTTAAAAAAAATATTAGAAAAGCCAAATTTTGAAGATGCCAACATATGCTATCTGCCATCACGGGAGATTAATGGACGCGTTTTGGGGGTGCAACCCCTTCCTCAATAATAAAGTAGCTGTGAGGAAGGGGTTACACGTCCCTTGATCCCCCATGATGGCAGCTAACACATGTTGACATTCTTAAATTTGTGCGCATCTTCAAAATTTGGCTTTTCCTGGGGTGACTTCACCCCATCTGAACGCAATATCAAACTCAGTTTGTAAATACTCATGTCTGATATTGCCTTCAAGTTCTACCAAATGTGAACTTTGTAAGTTCAAGATTTGTGTCTTTCTGGTTGGTTTTAAACATGCCTGTTTTATCTTAAATGGACATTTCTAATTTTTCTAATGTGACCCCAAAAATTGTTATACAACAAACATGTTGGTTTGTTTTAAATACCTTTTCTAAATGCACATGTGATTGTGCTGGTATTAAAAAGATTGTTAATCAAGATTGTGTGGATTATTGTCTCAACGCTACTAAACTGTTGTTGTGCTGTAATGGGTGTTTTCTGTGACAATGGGTGTTATTTCCTAAGGGCAAATCCACTTTGCACTACAAGTGCAGTTTCAGCGCAGTTTCAAGTGCACTTGTAGTGCAAAGTGTCTTTGCCTTTAGGAAATAACACCCAACAGTGTTTTGTAAGGTTACACAATCATGCCAATTTCAGGACTCACCACATTTCTCTCAGGGTCAGCTAAAACAAACACAAGCAGGAAATGTCACCAAACCTTGGTTTTATTTTTTTTTTATTTAAAAAATGTTTTAGACATTGTCTGGCATATTGATGGCCCCCTTACCTGCAAAGAATTCAAGGTATCTTAGCCGGACATCACGGGCACTCAGGGAGGGCAAGCCAGGACGGCCACTTTCAAGCGCCGTCAGGGTTGGTTCATTAGGAATTCCGGCCTCAGGCCTAACTGAGCCAGCATAGTTGGCAGAATGTTTCCGTAAAAAGTTGTGTAACAGTTTAGTAGCGTTGAGACAATAATCCACACAATCTTGATTAACAATCTTTTTAATACCAGCACAATCACATGTGCATTTAGAAAAGGTATTTAAAACAAACCAACATGTTTGTTGTATAACAGTACGCCAGGATAATGTGATTCAGTTTGTACTCCGCCATATGTATGGGTGTAACAAATAGGCGGAACCGGCTTGCCATGATTCCAAACGTGTTCTCCAATACTCTTCTGGCTCTGGCCAGCCAGTAATTAAAAACCCTCTGGTCCGGGGTGAGGGTCCTC
This sequence comes from Lithobates clamitans, assembly GCA_037952925.1. Lineage (NCBI taxonomy): Eukaryota > Metazoa > Chordata > Amphibia > Anura > Ranidae > Lithobates > Lithobates clamitans. Next base: position 2,913,605 of record JBBGZY010000250.1, read on the forward strand.
ATCGGGAATGGCCGCATAAGATGGTCCCCCATAGCAAATGCTTCATCCGCATTGAAGATGAATGGGAGTCCTTCCACATTGTCTTCTGGAGGTGGTAAGTCCAAGCTGCCATTCTGGAGACGTCTGTAAAACTCTGTCTGGGCGATGACTCCACCATCGGACATCCAGCTATTCTTCCCCACGTCCACATACAGGAACTCATAATTAGCCGACACCACAGCCAACATCACAATACTATTGAACCCCTTGTAGTTGTAATAGTACGACCCCGAGTTGGGTGGTGGGGCGATGTGGACGTGTTTCCCATCAATTGCCCCTCCGCAGTTAGGAAAGTCCCACCGCTGGGCAAAGTGGGAGGCCACAGTCTGCCATTCCTGTGGCGTGGAAGGAGACTGTGGAGTCAAAACAAAATAAAAAAATTAGTCATTTTGCACATAAACATGGAAAGCAGATTAGACACAAACATCCTTGCCCAACATCAAGCTAACATTTTTATGAGGGAATTTTTTAAGACCAAAGTATAAGGTACACCTATCAGATCCCCCCCCCCCTCTCCTGGGCCATTTCTAACATTATAGGGGGGGGGGGGGACTCTGGGACAGGTAACCCTCTCCACTTCATTGAGATATGAATGCCTAAAGAAAATGTCTAAATAATGGGTATTACTTTGAACAGCCCCTCCTTAGTTACACTATTGGCAGCCCACTGGACAGGTAAGAAGTGTCATAATACAAAGATATAAATATACATTTGAGCACATTTGGACATTCTGCTATTACCTATCAAGATAATAATAGTATACAAAAACTTGAAACAGTACCATTTGAAAGTATACAGGCAGGCTCTTGCACTACATGCTTTGGGGAATTCATCCATAAATCTGACCACTAAAGAGATGGGTATAGTGTGTATGGGTTTGGCAAAGTCAGCAGATAGATGATTGAGGATAGATAGAGAATTGTTATCAGCTCACTTAGCAGTTGGGGGGAGGGAGGGTTCCAAATGATTTGGGGACACCCAAAAAAAGCCTCTGGCACTCTGCCTGAATTTAAAGCACAAGTTACATTTCTAAACATTTTAGGGGGTGTTTGGGGTAAAGCACTACTATGGAGCTGATAAAATACATTGTTAAGTGACTACATGAGGTGAATATAGGACCAAGAGACCATGCTGGGGAGGTAAGTGAAGGCAAATATGTATGAAGGACAAAAAATAATTACATAAAAATCCAGCATGCATGAGAACAAAGGGGACATTCACAGCATATTACAATCATGGTAATTAGGGAATGAGGAAAGAAATACAATACATTAGCAAACATTAAATACTATAAAATGAGATATTAAAGGATACAAATCTTACCTTCATATACTCCTTCTGCAGGACCTGGATGATGGCAGAACAGGTCTCTGAGATAATGATTCCCAGAGCCTGGGGGAGATGCCTGTCGAGAACTTCAAGTCCTGCAGGCTTCTCCCCGTCGCCAAGTACCGCAGGGTGGTGACCAGCCTCTGCTCCGGAGTGATGGCTTGCCTCATGCAGGTATCCTGCCTGCTGATATAGGGGGTCAGCAAAGCCAACAAACGGTGAAAAACGGGGTCCGTCATCTAGAGAAAGTTCCTGAAATCATCAGGATTATTCTCACGGATCTCACGGAGCAAAGGCATATGACAGAACTGGTCACGCTGAAGCAACCAATTCTTGGTCCATGAACTCCTCCCACCCTGTTCATGGACTGGGCATGTGTCAAGGTCAGGACCCCAACACCAAGCCCCCGCACAGCACGAACTCTACGAGGAGTACGTATACGCAACATGGCTAGAAAACGGTCGGCTGCTCAGAACGAAGTAACAGAACGCACTGAAGAACAGCAAGGCCTGTGAAGAGCGACCTGAAAAACAGCAACGAGCGGACAAGAACGCAATGAATAATCAAATACAAACTCACTGCACGCACTGAAGAGCAGATACAAACCCACAAGCACAAACTGAACAGCAGAAAACGATCTGAAAACCACGAGTCTGAAAAAGTACGTGGTGTACGTGACCGTGTTCTTGGCGATCGGAAATTCCGGCAACTTTGTGCAACCATGTGTACGCAAAACAAGTTTGAGCCAACATCCATCAGAAAAAAATCCTAGGATTTTGTTGTCGGAATGTCCGATCAATGTCCGACCGTGTGTACAGGGCATAAGAGTGGCAAGGATGTGGAATTCCCTTCCACAGGCGGTGGAAGGGACGCGCTTCGCTCATTCATGAGAGAAGCGCGTCCCTTAGGAGGTCCTGCTAGGCCCACCCCTTCCCTTGCTTGGAGCGCAGATACTCCTAGCGTGCGCTCCAAGTGGTTACAACGCTGAGATTATTCATGTTTACTATCGAGAACGGCGTGCATGCGGCGGCGCGGCTCCTTGCAGCTGACAGAGCCAATTAGCAGCTCCTACTGAGACCAGCATGTATCCTGACTGAATATAGGTTCCTATGCCCTTCATCTCTGCTTACTAAATGTACGGATTACATGGTAGCTGTCAAAGGTCTGGTTATGCACTTCTAGTGGGCGGTTTTATTATTGTTTTGACTTCCTATTTTTCATTATGTTTCATTAGTTTTCATTATTTCCATCAATATCGAGCACTATTATTATTATTATGATTATTATTAATACTATAAGTATTTTTCAGAGCTTACCACTATTAACACTATTATGTAGTGCTTATCACCTATTTGTTTATCTACTTTTTTGCTGGTCCGCCCATCTTAGGGGCGTGAATAGGACGGGCTTTTATGATTGGGCCTGATTGACTGAAGGTGCATATGGGTAAAAGTATTCATTCATTCATATAAAAGATGGGAAAGCTGAAGGAGGTTTCACTGCAGTGCTCTGAGGAAGAGGGGATGTTCCCCTCGAAACGCGTCAGCCAGCAGTGATTTTCCTGGGCTCTTTCGGTACCTCTGGTGGGCTCTGCTGCTCCTTCACCACATGCTGTGATTTGAAGACTGTTTTATACCTTTATGATCTTCTACTACTGTTTGTAAGTAGTTCCTTTTTATCATTATTATAATAATTTTTACCTAAAGATAATGCACATGGCTGGTGCGCCCTGTCTCTCTTGTTTCTCGTTGTCTGCTAGGATTCCCCATCCTTGAGGGCAGCAAGGCCTGTGTTCTAATACTGGTTAGTCAGCTACCCACTTGTGCGCAGGAGCGTTTTTCTTCGCTATACAATGTAATACTGACCTATAATCACACACATAGGTTGGACTTGATGGACTTGTGTCTTTTTTCAACCTCACCTACTATAACTGGCTTGTGTTTACATCCTGTGATCAGCTCTCATTGGCTGACAGCTGATCAAGCGGTGAAGGGCAGCTGTGATTGGCCCTTTACTTCGATTTGTGATCAGCTGAGCCGAAGGACTTGGGGATCACAGAGCACGCCATCCGCATGCTGCAGTGGGCGTGCAGGCAGCGCAATCACGAGATGATGTCCATATACTCTCTCCAGGCAAAGGAAGACTGCGTTATAGCTGTCTTTTGGCAGAAGGTGGTTAAGAGAACTTCAAGGTATAGCTGTTTGCAAGGCTGGCCCAAGACAATGTGCAGCCTGGGTCCACGAACGGAAAGATTACGTCTGCCCAAATCATGTGTCCCTGTTCAGATTGTAATGTGTGCAAACAGACAGCTCCTCCCCATCATCGGACTCATCGGACTCCTCATGCAGATCGATCTTCCCCATCCCTTGACTCCTCGTACAGACATCACCACTGGCACCCTGAGCAGCCTTTGCACGGCCAGGGTGAAAACACAAGAGATGTGGGGGGCAGGGCTGAGTCACAGGAAGTGGGCAGAGGGACAGGAGGGGGGCAGACGGACAGGTGGGGGCAGAGTGACAGGAGGGGGTCATGAGTCACAGGAGGGGGGCACAGGTATGGGTGGGGCAGTGTCACAGGGGGTGGGCAGAGGGACAGGAGGGGGTCATGCATCACAGGAGGTGGGCAGATGGACAGGTGGGGAGCAGTGTCACAGGAGGTGGGCAGAGGGACAGGAGGAGGGCATGCGTCACAGGAGTGGGGCAGAGGGACAGGTGGAGGGCATGCGTCACATAAGGGGCAGAGGGACAGGTAGGAGCAGCGTCATAGGAAGAGGGCAGAGGGACAGGAGGAGGAGCATCACAGGAGGGGGGCAGAGGGACAGGTGGGGGGTGGCAGCATCACAGGAGGTGGGCAGAGGGACAGGAGAGGGTCATGCGTCACAGGAGGTGGGCAGAGGGACAGGATGGGGGCATGCGTCACAGGAGGGGGGCAGAGGGACAGGTGGGGGGCAGCATCACAGGAGGGGGCAGAGGGACAGGTGGGGGGGCATTCAAACTTTTGAATGTTAAAACACAGTTCTCTACTATTCTTTAGTGCTGCCATATCTGGTTGAAAATTGGAATATGGGAATCTTTTATTAACAATACTACTTGAATGCCTGATGGGCAAATTTCCTAATACATCTATGAGAATTTATTTTAATTAATAAAATTGTCTGATCCGGAGATGGCCAAATATTACATACATATTGTCAAAACGTACTAATACGCATTTATAGGGGCCCGGATCTCCCATATTACATCACTTACCTTAAATGTTAATGGTTAGTGTTTATATCATTTGGTATGGTGTAGTGGCTTCAGCAAGAAATGTTTTTTTATTATTCACATAAATGATCTTGCAGTGTATCTGGGCAGTGTGTCTAAGCCTTTGCTGAAAGAATGTACTTGTGGCAACAGCAGGTGGAGATACAGCCATTCAAAGAAAACTTTTCCTAAAAGAAAAATGCAGCCAGCCACTGCTGACTTCTCTTTCTAGTAGTGCTAGTTATTCGGGTTTCATGGTAACCCAATAACCTCAATTCTTTAAGTTGCTGACCCAGAACAAGTGTGAAGCTAAGACTTCTGACTTTATCTAGACTTTCCATGTGAGCATACCAGCCAGGAGACTAGCATTTTTAGTATTTAGTTGTTTAAGGGCCCATTTACACCAGCCTGGACATCTTTGGTGTGATCATTTGAATGGGCTGCCTAATGTAGCACAATGGACCAAAAATCTTACATGCACCATTTTTACCAGTGCAGCAAAATGCATGCAGCGAATTACAGTGCTGCAACACAAGTGCGTTAGGAAGGTGTATTAGAGTGCCATAATGGCACCCCAGCAGAACTTCCTAATGTATCCGATGGACCATTTTAACCATTAAAAATATATGGCATTGCACTTTACCAATGCGAGTTACATGCTATGGTACACTGATAGCTACCCAGAGGAGATATATCAATTATAACAACAAAACCAGATACAGTATATCTAGTGCAAATCCAGTTGTCACTCATTTAGCAATGTGTATTATAATGTTCACTGTGCCTGAGATCCCGGACTGCTGTGTGCAACAGCTTTAAAAACATTTGTGTCACATTTATTCATTGCAACAGTATTCTGCCTAAACATACACCTGTCAGAAACACGTTCTGTACTTGGGTATCAATAAGGGAAATAAAGTGAGAACTTATAGAAATATGTTTTTTTAAATGTATCACCATGACCAGTCACACAGGAGGCATCTAGCTGCTGAGCGTGCAGTCCCAGCATTTTAGTGTGTGTAAGGGATGTCAAAACCAGGTACCCCATAAAAAAGCATTAGACGGCTTTCACACCAAGCCGCCCATAGCGTCGGCGGTAAAATGGCGCTATTTTTAGCGGCATTTTACTGTCGGACTTGCAGCGCATTTCCGCCGCTAGCGGGGCGCTTTTACCCCCGCTAGTGGCCGAGAAAGTGTTAAAACCGCCCGCAATAGTGGCTTTTTGCCGGCGGTATCGCAGCGCTGCTCCATTGATTTCAATGGTGAGCAGCGGTGGAGGAGCGCTGGCAGGACTTTTCCTGACGCCCTGCCAGCGCACCCGAGAGCTTTCACACTGGAGACAATGGAGCAGCTGTTTGAGGGCGGATTACAAGCGCTATTTTTACCGCTATAGCGCCTGCAAAACGCCCTCGGTGTGAAAGGGGTCTTATAGTTTTGTCACGGAGAAAGTAAAACTCATGGCATTTCTATTAAATCTCCAGTAGATGGCAGCATAGAGTGAAAAGCCCGAATGACATAAAGCACATTCTAATCAGACCTTTATTAACCACTTCCCGCCCGCCCTATAGCGGATTGACGTCCGGGAAGTGGTTGTGTTATCCTGACTGGGCGTCATATGACGTCCAGCAGGATAACATGCCGCAGCGCGCCCCCGGGGGCGCGCATCGCGGCGATCGGTGGAGCGGTGTGTCAGTCTGACACACCGCTACACTGATCTTGGTAAAAAGCCTCCGGCGGAGGCTCTTTACCACGTGATCAGCCGTGTCCAATCACGGCTGATCACGCTGTCAATAGGAAGAGCCGTTGATTGGCTCTTCCTCACTCGCGTCTGACAGACGCAAGTAGAGGAGAGCCGATCGGCGGCTCTCCTGGCAGGGGGGGTCTGCGCTGATTGTTTATCAGCGCAGCCCCCCCGCAGATCACCCCACTGGACTACCAGGGATGCCACTAGGACCCCCAGGGAAGGGGCAACGTGGATGGCCAGGTATGTACCCCATGGCCATCCACATGTGCCCAATCTGTGCCAATCGGTGCCCACAAATGGGCACTGATTGGCACTAGTATGCCAATGATATGCCCAGCAATGCACAGCAATGCTATATCAATGCCACCTGTCATTGCCCATCTGTGCCACCAGTCATTGCCCATCAGTGCCACCTGTCAGTGCCCATCTGTGCCCATCTGTGCCCATCAGTGCCCACCTATCAGTGCCCATCAGTGCCACACATCAGTGCCACACAAGTACCCATCAGTGCCACCCATATATGCCAACCAATGCCACCTACAAGTGCCCATCAGTGCCGCCTATGTGTGCCCATCTGTGCCACCTATGAGTGCCCATCAGTGCCGCATACCAGTGCCACCTATCAGTGCCCATCAGTGCCACCTATCAGTGCCCATCAGTGCCGCCTATCAGTGCCCATCATCAGTGCCCGTTAGTGCCACCTCATCAGTGCCACCTCATTGGTGCCACCTGATCGGTGCCCATCAGTGCCGCCGTATCAGTGCCCATCAGTGCAGCTATATCAGTGCCCATTATTGAAGGAGAAAGCGTACTTATTTACAAAAAAATTTAACAGAAACAAAGAAAAATTTGTTTTTTTTCGAAATTTTCGGTCTTTTTTTATTTGTTGCGCAAAAAATAAAAACCGCAGAGGTGATCAAATATCACCAAAAGAAAGCTCTATTTGTGGGAACAAAATGATAAAAAAATTGTTTGGGTACAGTGTAGCATGACCGCGCAATTGTCATTCAAATTGCAACAGCGCTGAAAGGTGAAAATTGGGCTGGGCGGGAAGGTGCCTAAGTGCCTGGTATTGAAGTGGTTAATAAGAAGGGGAACCAAAAGACTAACCTTTGTTTCTGGTGGGAACACAATAGCAGTTGCTACTCAGTCTATTAGTCTGAAGGTCATGCGTTTGTGTCATTGCAGGTAAGAGGGAACATATTTAAGGCTATAAAGTGATTTAATTTACATCCATGTGATCAGTAAATGCTGCTGTGTGATTAATTAACATATCAACATATGTACAATTGGTTATTATCTTCTATGAGGACATTATTCTATAAAAACACTTCTGGTTTCACCCGGCCCGCTCCCTTCGCACATTGGAATTATTGACCATACTTTCAGCCTAGGAAGCACAGGTGCAAAATACATGAGTTTTGGGCCTTTGTCCCTTAACACACAGTGCCCTTAACCTGAGCACCACTCCCTACAATGCTCAGCCCTGTGCACCTACAGCATGTTTCAGCCTGTCATAGACTTTGACAGGTTGCAGGCAGCAGCGCGGGATGCTGTGCCCCTCAGGCACACAAAAATGCCAGGATTGTACGCACAGAAGCTAGCTGCCCTATATACAAGGGGCCTTAGTGCTCCTGTTTTGCAATGCCTGTTATGGATGTAGAATGTGGAATACAGTCATAATATTGTGCAACTCCCCGTCATTCTTCACCTATAGACATATCCCTCTAGTGCTGGGTGCCAGTCACTGTCATAACATCTGTGAACCCAACCAAAAAGGATTGTGGGATTTGTAGTTTTTCAGACCGGCGATTCCTTTGTGTGACATGACATCTGGACTACACATCCCAGGGATCCTTGCTACAACCCGAAGAGACTCCTAGGAGGAACTATAAAAGAGTCCAGGGATCCGCGCCGTGCTCTCTTTTTCCTGGGTCTTGCTGTGCTCACATCTCCCTGTGTGGGGAGAGAGGCTGCGGCCTACCACTCGGTGATCAAGTGATACCTACCCTTCCCCGGAGGGCCTAAGCCTGTCTGCTATTCATCTGACATCCACGTGGCACCCACCCAGCAGATCTACACTACTGTCACTTGAATCCATCAGTCATGGGTCATTGCTGTCGCTGAAGACTATCAGGCCTGCATCTTGGGCACTGCTGTTATTACCATTTAAAGGGTCCTATTCTATCCCCTATTGTAACGTACCTGGTTGAAGACTGAAATGATGAGGTCGGCCTCTCTTGTATCTCCAGTCCAGGTCCCGCTGGAAGTGGAACAGTGGGAACCCAGGGCCAGGAGGAACACGAGTGCCTGCAGCTGCGGACCCGGAGACTTGTGGCGGAGGATGCGATCTTGGATGAGCAGGGAAACTGTCAGATCAGGATAAGCGGTGCTGCGCCAAGGATCAGCTGAGCTTAAGGAGGCACTCCGCAGGAACTGTGGTGCTGGAACATTAGGTGATGTAAAGTCCCTGGTATACTTGCAGCAAGAAGTCGCAGCAGGTTGCAGGATTGTGATTGCAGGCACTTGCAGAGTAATGAGGAAGAACGCCAGAGGCAGGAGCAGAGTCTCAAGGGTAGCCAGGTTCGGTAACAGGCGGGCAGCAGGGTACAAGGCAGCAGGCAGAAGCGAAGTCACATGGATAACCGGGTCTGGCAACAGGCGAGCAGTGCAGTACAAGGCAGTAGGCATAAGCAGAGTCCAATGGGAAGCCAGGATCAGAAACCGGTAGTCAGAGCAGAAACAGGATCCAGAAGCAGGGTCAAGGCAAGCCAGGTTCATCAACAGGTAACAAGCAGGTTAGTAGCAGGGTTCAGGTATCAGGGTACAGCTGAAGACCAGTCAGCACTGGTTTAGGGTCAGAGCACTTCTTTAAATAGGCCAGCTGGCGCCAACTGGCGTTATGGGCGCGCTCCTGCACGTGCACGCCGTCCGCCGCGCACGTGCATGTGCATTGATGCGCACGGGGATCTGCAGCCGTCCGTGTGCGCGCACCGAACGGGAACTAATAGTTCTTTTACATTGCCCCCCCTTATGGGCAGCCTCCGGATGCCTACTAGGGAACTCTTTTCAGGGTGAAGCTGAAGATAGGCCCCAATCAATTGTGGAGCATGTACATTGGAAGAGGGTTCCCACAAATTATCTTCAGGGCCATAGCCCCTCCATTTAATTAAAAACTGGGTCTGGCCTCTTCTCTTCCTGCAGTCCATAACAGCCTCAACCTCAAACTCTTCGTTACCTTCGGCAAGCAAGGGTGGAGGAATCTCAGGTTCTCGATCAGGGAAGGGGTCAGCCACGGATCGTTTTAAGAGAAATACGTGAAATACCGGGTGAATTTTCAAACTTGCCGGCAGGTTGAGCTTGAAGGCAACAGCATTAATCCTCTTCTTTACTGGGAATGGGCCAATATACCTTGGTCCAAGTTCTTTAGAGGGACAGGCCAACTTTAGATTCGTGGTGGAAAGCCATACTTTATCTCCTGGTTTAAGGTCCAGGTTATCCCTTTTCCTCCTGTCATAGAACCTCTTATTATTTTCCTGGGACTTAGTGATGGTTTCTTGTAGGAGTTGGTTGTTGGACCTCCAGAACTCCAAACGATCCTGTACTGCCGGAACTGAAGATTCCTGGGGAACATCAGGCAAAAAAGATGGGTGAAACCCATAGTTTGCAAAAAAGGGTTTGATTGCAGAGTGTATAGAGTTATTATATGCGAACTTCGCTAATGGCAACAGAGAGACAAAGTAGTCTTGTGCAAACGAAGAAAAGCAACGCAAATACTGCTCCAGGGTCTGGTTTGTCCTCTCTGTTTGACCGTTAGTCTGTGGATGGTATGCAGATGACAAACAGTGTTTAATGGCCAAAGCTTCACATAAGGATTTCCAAAATTGGGAGGTGAATTGTACCCCACGGTCAGAGGTATTGTTAGCAGGAATACGGTGAAGGCGTACAACTTCCTTGATAAAAGAAGAGGCAGTCTCTGCAGCAGAAGGGGTGCCTTTCAGGGGCACAAAGTGGGCCATTTTGGACAATCGATCCACTATCACAAAAATGGTAGTGAAGCCTTCCGATAGGGGTAATTCAACAATAAAGTCCATGGTGATCATGGTCCACAATTTATCAGGGACAGGAAGGGGTTCCAACAGACCCCAATTTTTGGCTCGATCAGTCTTGTTCCGAAGACACGTTGTGCAGGACTTAATATAGTCCCTGCAATCTTGCACTAGGTTTGACCACCAGAAGGAGTGAAGGACCAGATTTGATGTCTTATGAGTTCCGAAATGACCTGCCAAGGGATGGTCCTGGCACATGTAAAGCACTGCTGACCGTAGCTGCTCAGGAACGAAGATCTGTTCGCCATGAAAATAGAGACCTTCTTTCAGCTGAAGGTGGAGTTCTTGAGGTGGAGAATGGTTCTGAACTGCTGACTTGATTTGAGGAATGAGGTCCATCTGTAACAGAAGAAAATTTTTAGCCGGTAGAATGGTATCGGGCTCAGAGCGAACCTCAGTGTCTTGGAACTTACGAGAAAGGGTGTTAGAAAAAAGGGGGGAAAAAACTGAGCAACAGTGAAATGCACAAAAAATAATAATACAATTACAGCTGCGATTCATCTATGTAACACAAACACAGTGAAAATCAAATGGAAAAAAGGGGGGTTGAATCGCGCTAGAAAGGATTAGCGATCATACACATCATCGCCAAACCAAATAATTAAAGGATGAGTAAAAGGATCCCCATTAGTGCATTAAACATAAACTTCAAAATGCATTAACAAATTGATAATCACTCAAAAATAATAATAAAACCAAAATTATTGTATAAGAGTCCATATGCAAAAATGTGAATCACCCAAGTGATATATATAAAACTCAAAAAAGTTCCAAAAAACATAGATTCTTGCTGTGAGAAGAAAAAAAGTGCTTGTTCCACCACCGTAAATGAGACTGGCCGCTTACCAGAAACTCGTGATCCCCCGTTACAGAGGATCAGAGAGAGCTGTTTGTCAATACTGATTCGAACCACGGCCAATGGACCAGAAGCCTTATGCCGAGATGAAACATCAGAGACCTTGGTATCATACTAGGGATGTTCACACTGACAGGTACTCAGACATCAGCCCACAGTATTACGGATATGGCATGAAAGAAATGAAGGCTCCATATAGTGTAAAATCGTTGACTTTAATAAAATAAGTAAAAGAATTAAACTCACATGTTAGTAGACAATAGGAGGCGTTTTGTGTGGTATGGAGCTCCGGCCGAAAGCTCACAGACAGCCCGTCCTACTGGAAACAGCAGCAATGGGAGGTGACGAGAACACGTCGCTCTGCCCTACGCGGCGTTTCGTGATAGAGTCACGTCATCTAGGGGCACAGAATCTCCAGCGGGGGGAGAGGAAGGCCGGATGAAGCCCTTGTGAAGGTTTTACTTAATGTACTTTCGAAGCTCCTCCAGTTCAAGCTCAGAGAGGGGAAAGATTCTGCCAAAGGGAATTTCAGCGCCAGGCAAAAGTTAAATAGGGCAGTCATACAGTCTGTGAGGGGGGAGAGTGTCAGGATTCTTCTTGTTGAAAACATCCAGGTCTTCATGATAAATGGATGGCACAAGTTTAACAGTCTCAGAATCTGCGCTGATGCAGAGGAGTGGCTCTCCGGAACTGGGTATAGGAGGGAAGCAGTACTCCTTGCAGTAGTCAGAGGGAAAAGACACTTCTCCAGAGGACCAATTGATGAGAGGATTATGTGCCCTCAGCCAGGGTTGCCCAAGAATAACACGGAAAAGTAGGGATACGATGACATCAAGACAAAGGAGCTCCCGATGTCCAGAAGTGGTAAAACAGGGAATAGGTACAGTCTCTAGCGGTTCCAGATTTAATGCCCGAACCATCAGCTAGGTGAACCGAGAAGCTGTTTTTCTTGGTACATAAGGGTAGTTCATGCATGGTTGCGAAAGAAGAGTCCACAAAACAGCTACAGGCCCCTGAGTCCACAATGGTAGAAACTGTGAGAGTCTTTCCTGCATACTGGAGAGAGATTGGCAGCAAGGTGTCGTTCTGCCCAGGGTTTAGGGAAGCAACTGTATGAGGTGGGGGAGATGATCTCCTAGGGTGTCTTCGAGGACAACATTGCAGAAAATGTCCTTCATTGCCACAGTAAAGGCAGAGTTTGAGCTGGTGACGACTAGATCGCTCCTGTTTGGACAGAGGAGGTCTCGGGAAGCTGATGTGTGCGACCCTCTTAACATTGACTGACTGTGTCTTTAGGCATAGTCGCAGAGGAAGTAGGTAACTGGACCTTGGGCTGTGCAGGTAACAAATGAAGGTTTCTGGCTTTCTCGGACTGTCTTTCACACAGGCGGCGATCAATCAGAATGTAGAGATGAATCAAGTCATCCAAGGAGGTGGGTGCATCCACCCTGGCCAGTTTGTCCTTGATAGCTTCTAATAGGCCGAGATGAAACTGAAAACGTAGTGCAGAACTAATCCATTTGGTATCAGCGCTCCATAATCGGAAGTCCGAGACATAATCCTCCACAGGCCTGGGGCCCTGTTGAAGATGACTTAAAGTGGTTTCGGCAGTCTGTTGACGGAACGGATCAGCATACAGTTGGGCCATGGTGGCAAAAAAGGAACTTGCAGAAGCCAAGACAGTATCACATTGCTCCCGAAGTTGGTGAGCCCAGGCCTGGGGTTCTGCAGCCGTCCGTGTGCGCGCACCGAATGGGAACTAATAGTTCTCTTACACCTATTCTGTCTGATCTCTCATTAGGTAATAAAGATTGAATAGGCCAGCCTGGGGTACTAGTGTCCTTAGTGTGTGACTGCCTGTCCTAGATAGCTAACCTTCTACTGTTCTTACAGGTTATGCTCCAGGTGGTGATCCATTGTACATATATGTAAATTATGCCTTTGTACTGTTGAACTGTTTCTAAGCCGTCTTTTAGGGAAATTATTCTTCCGAGTCTGGGCCATTATCCAGCACTCAGTTGACTAATTACCCTCCTCTGTGTATCAATACCACATTATTTTCTCCAATAAAAGCTTAGATAATATAAACATATTTGACTTGTTATTTAAAGGTGTTGTGGAAGATGTCTGAACTCAGAGTTTCAGGTGGGTTGGAATGTTCACAGGGTCATGACGATGCAGAAGAACAGGCAAATACAAGCATGGGGACCGTGCTTCATTTGGGGGCTCGTCTGGGATTTCTTCTGCAGCTGGCCCTAGTCAACCTAGACAATAGCTATGATCCACGTGGGAGGCAGCTTCTATGGCTGCGGGTGCTTGGGGCAGAGCCCAGGGAGCTTGAGTGGAGGGAAGCACTGTCTTAGAGATCTCAGGAAGTGAATGCACTGAGAAGGAGATTCGACAATGGGTTAGAACTCTAGCCCAAGGACAGAGGGCTTACATCATGGATGTAGAAGTTGAATATGACCTGGACCAAATCAGGGTACTGTTGGAGTGGCAGAAAGAGATACCTGTGTGCTTTCAAGAAGAAGAGGTACTCCTAGCTGAGAGGGGGTTACTGCCAGGGTGATGCCACTGAAAGTGGGAGGAGAGACTATGGAGAGGCAGACATCAGGAGAGGGGCTTAGGATTGGTTGGGACAGCCTCCCCTGGGGTCAGTGCCCTGCTGTTTCCTTCTACACTGATATGAGCCTGCTAGTTGATAGCTTAGTGAAGAATAGATCTGGGAATGCAAATCGGAGTTACCTGAGGCTCAGATTTTGGTGAAGATGAGTTTGAGACCTGGATGATTCAGGCCTTTCAAGCTATCGAGGAATGGAGTGTTCCCAAGGCTGTGAAATGACAGCGCCTCAGTGAAAGTCTTTGAGGCCCTGCTGCCAATGTAATCCGTAACTTGAGAATGGGAAAGAGAACGTGTATTGCTATGGACCACATAGACGCTTTGTATACTGTATTCGTAAGATTGGAAGCAACTGCAGACCTGATGTGCAAATTCAGTCACACTCATCAACAGAAGGGAGAGAGCCTCTCTGGATACATCTCCCGAGTAGATGGAATGTTACACCAGATTATCCTCAAAAAGGGCATCGATCTCAAGGATGCTGACCAAGCTCGTTTAGATCGGGTCTTGCGAGGGGCCTGACCGAACCATCCTATTGCCTTAAAGTTACTACTGAAGAGAAACAAGGTGGTACCCACAAATCCTGAGTTGATAAGAGAAGTACGGGAAGAAGAAGCTCTACTGGAAGAAAAGAGTCAAGGAATGAGAGAATTGAGCTCTATTGCTGTTAAGAGGGAGAAATTAGTTACCTGAACTGTCAATGTTGAAGCAGGTTTCTCAGATGAGGACAGTGAAACCGAGTCAGGGCAGGCTGGGCAAGCCAGTTGTTGAATTCGGACCAGCTGAGCTGATAACCCAGGTAGCTCAAGCCCAAACTCAGATGTATCATGCTCTAATACGAGTAACGGAAACCCAAGCAAAGGTCCAAGAACAAGGATTTCATCAAGGGGGATCAATGCTTTCCCGAGTGCGAGAGAAGAAATGTTATAGTTGTGGAGAAATTGGACACTTCCGGGCTGAGTGCCTCAAGGCTGGAATCAGTCCACGATTACTCAATGAAGTTCTAAAAGCCTTACAGAAGCTGCTTTTCCAAAAGCCGGCGGGAAACTCCAAGGGACCTCAGTGAAGGAGCTAGTTTAGAGTCCCAAGGGAAAACTGCACTCCAAAGCCAAGAAGAAAAAACAGAAGTTGTCCACAAGCCTGTTAAAAGAGAAACTGGACCCCCAGGAAAGGAAAGACGGATGTGGAAAATCAATGCACACCACTCTGATCGAGTTATTCAACTGACTCCACCACACTCAAAGAAGCTGATTAGGGCTTAGTCTATGGAGTCACCAGCTAGAAATCTGCCAGAGAACTTGGTAGAGCCTTCTCTGATAGTTTTGATACAAGTAGAAGATATCTATACTCAAGTTTGCTGAATACAGGAGCTCAAGTGACTTTGCTGTATCAAGACTTCTACAACAAGTACTTTAAGAACATCCCTTTGTGTAAACTCGAAGAGTTGGAGATTTGGGTGATAGGTACCCAAAAGTACCCATATGATGGATATATCCCTATCAAGATAACCTTTAAAACTTCCTTGGCCGTAAACCCGGAAACCTTTGACACCTTGGCCATTGTTTGTCCTCTCCTGGGGCAGGCCACAATTCTCTGCTGATAGGTACCAACACCAATCTGGTGAGGAGACTGCTCACCCCATTGGCCGTGGAAGGTGCTCCAATAGGGAAGATCTATCCCCAGTTGCTGGAAAGCTTTTCAGCGTGTGCTGCAGGAAAAGAAGGCCCCCCGCAGAAGGAGTAGGAAGACTATGGCGGTTGGATACACAAGAAAAGGTGTTGCAGCCTGGTGAAAGAACCTGCATGAAGGCCACTGTTAGGCTATCATGTGATCAACCGGGTCCCTATGTGATGGTAGAAGCTTATCCACTGGAGGAAAATAGCGGAATAGAATGGGTCCCAGAGATCATACTTACTAGGGCCCTACTGAGAGGTGGGGGGGAGAATCGCTGTCAGTGTGAGGAATGTACACTTGTACACCACTGCCAAAGCCCTCATATGGTGATTGGGAAAGGGAGTGCTGCTACCTCAGTAATGGGATTTTTTAGTCCGAAAGGAAAGAAAACCACTGTTCAGTGCCCAAATCTGTCCCCCAGATAGGAAGAGAGGATTAAAGCTCAGTTAGCCAGATGGGAGAAAATGTTTTCCAAGAACGACTTTGATGTGGGTTGCGCCTAGAGTGCCCAACACCAAATTCGGCTGAGTGAAGATAAGCCCTTCCGAGAAAGAGCCAGACGAATCCCTCTGTGTGACTTGGAGGACCTTCGGGAACAGTTGGCTGAACTGAAGAAATTGGGGGTCATTAGGGAATCCAGGAGTCCTTATGCCTCCCCAATTGTGGTCGTGAGAAAGAAAAATTGGTCCCTTTGGCTGTGTATTGACTATCGAACTTTGAACTATCCCAGATCAGTACACAACTCCCCGTATAGAAGAGGCCCTACAATGCCAGGAGCTGAATGGTTCAGTGTACTAGATCCTAAGAGTGGATATTATCAGATACCCATGCATCGGGACGATCGAGAGAAGACAGCCCTTATCAGTCCTATAAGATTGCCACAGGGGTTAACAGGGGCCCCCGCCACCTTCCAGAGACTGATGGAGAACACAGTGGGCAACATGAACTTGATAGAAGTGCTAGTGTATCTGGATGACATCATCGTGTTTGGCAAAAGGTTGGAAGAGCATGAAGCTCGATTGAAGAAAGTCTTCGAACGACTACACACAGAGGGGCTGAAGTCTTCGTTAGAGAAGTGCCAATTCTATCAGACCACAGTCACGTATCTCGGACATGTAGTTTCATCCAAGGGAGTAGCCACTGACCCTCAGATGTAGGAGGCTGTTACCTCCTGGCCTTGCCCAAGCACCCTTACTGAATTAAGGTCGGTTTTGGGTTTCTTCTCCTACTATCGAAGATTTGTGAATAACTTTGCGCAGATTGCCAAGCCTGAGGACAAAGGTAAATACTTGCCTCACATTCAAAATGAGTATAGGCACCACATCCCTACAATATACAACATGCAATAAAGGGAAAATTGGGATTTTAAAGGTGCAAACAGGGTGACACAATATTTTTTATATAAAATTTTCACATTTTATTTTGAACAATTATTAAAAACATGGTTGTAAAAAGAGTTTACATGCAATGTACTGGAACAATCTTTAAATAGTGCAACCAAAGTATTGATTTCTCAACATGTTTCACCACACATTGTGGCTTCTTCAGGAGAGTAGTATCTATCAGGCACTAAGAGAACAATACAGTAAGTTACAAAATACACAAAGAAGACAAAGACAAAACACTATCAATACAAGGCAAAAAAATATAGGACCACACATCCAAACTGCCAATACGACAATTAAGCCAATTATGGGATCTGTTTACCTGTATGCAGGTCTTGTAAAAAATTGGGATAGCGAATTGAATGGAAACTCAAGTAGTTAAGCTATTTAGATCAAGAAGCAACCCCAGCCGGAGGATCAATTAAGGACCACAGAGGGTAAATAAAATCGTGTTTTTAACTGATGGAAGAGGTCCTGAAATGGGAGTGGAGAAAGGAATGCAGTGATCTTTAATTTGCATCTTTTAATTCTTTATTGTTGCTATATTTATCTTTTATCTTTTTAT
Organism: Lithobates clamitans; assembly: GCA_037952925.1. Taxonomy (NCBI): domain Eukaryota; kingdom Metazoa; phylum Chordata; class Amphibia; order Anura; family Ranidae; genus Lithobates; species Lithobates clamitans. The sequence continues at coordinate 2,931,171 of JBBGZY010000250.1, forward strand.
TGGTTTTTCTTTTTCTTATTTAAAAAAAAAAAAAAAATATATATATATATATATATATATATATATATATATATATATATATATATATATATATATATATATATATATATATATATATATAATATATATATATATAATATAAAAATATAAAATCTGTACCTGTAATAAAGGACTGACTTGGAACCAAGGAGTCCAGGTTAAACAAGCTGCTTAAGTTTGTGTTCCTTCCAAGGCAGAACCCCAAAAAAAGGGGACAGGAAAAGGACAAACGACAAAGCCTAGAAACAACAGCAGTAATTCAGTCAGGGGGCCCAAAATAAAAGCAGGGGTTTCCTCAGAAGTTAGTCTATAATATCCTCAAAGTAGTAAGAAATACCTGGATCAACTTGTAAATAAGAAAAATGACATCCTCCTCCTCTCAGGCTGGATCTCTATTGAACCACCAGTGTTTAAATACCCTCCCCCTCTCCAAATTTGGCACCAAAAACTGGCGCCAAAACCTGTAGGAGGGGCGGACGCTGCATGGGCATCTACCAATAGGCAGCCAGACCGGAAGTAACACCCTCAGTCAAGTCAGGAAGAGAAGTTCATCAATTAAATCAATCTAATCAAAGGTGCTGGACACACCGGAAGTGACACTAGAGGGCGCACAGGAAGTGATCTGACAACACCTCTAGGACTGTCAGCAATGATGTAAATACTCAAAAGGCACAACAATAATAAGTGTAATTTTGAAAAAAAGAACATACAACCATAAAAGATGGAAAAAGTGGCTGCAACCATTTGTGTGAAGATAATTCCCACAAAGGTTATGGAAAGATGCAATTGGCGCCCTCCAGTGGAAACAAATTTACCACTGGAAATGGCGCCCTGGACGTCCATATGATCATCTAATCCTTGTGGGTGCTTCCTTAGTTAAAAAACTTTATTCTCAATTTAGGAACTCATAGGGAAAAGAGGAGAAGGAGAGGGGAAAAAAATATTCTTTTTCTTTCTTCTTTCCATTCTTCCCCTTCCCTCCTCCCTCCCCCCTGTTATTTCCTCTCCCTTTATATTTCTGTTTGTGTGTTGAAAGGTAATTAATGAATACAATCTGCACAATTAATCCATAGGCCAAAATGGCGAAAAAATGAAGTAGAGGCAATCTGGATAGGGTGTACATATGAAAACCTGGTACAATAACCTGACACATATCAAAATATCAATAGAGGTCAACAAGTGACCAATTTTAGGAGCAAATAGGAACATGGCTCTATACATCCCTAGAGGAAAAGCCTAAAGCTAATGGATTCGTTAAGCCCAGGGGGCGAGGTGGCAGCCAAAGAATGGATCCACCTCGTCTCCTTCTGCAGGAGAATTCTATCCACATCTCCCCCCTCTCATGAGTGGGCAGGAATTCCAGGGCAAAACATTTCATTTTGGTTAGATCAAATGAGTAGTATAAACCCATGTGTCGACTAATGGCTGTTCCCATCTTTTTCTTTTGGACAAGGGACACATGGTCCCTAATCCTTTGGAAAAAGGCCCTCTTAGTTTTCCCTATGTAAAAGGCTATACACGTGCACCTCATGTAGTAGACCACGCCAATGGATTGACAATTAACAAAGAAATTGGGTTGATATAAGGTCCCATCTGGAAGGGTTATCTCCTCCTGCTTCTAGAATATATCTGTAAAAAGATCCCATCTACCACATGGGGCAGTGCCTTTCCGAGTGTTTCTTGCAGATCTCTGTGCTAAGTGGCTATGGACCAATTGATCCTTTAAGGATCTGGATCTTCTATAGGTAATAGATGGAGTTGGTTTCACATATTTTGGAAATAACTTTATCATTGGACAATAGGGGCCAGTATTTATGAATAATCGCACAAACTTTTTGATGCTGTTTAGAATATGTTGTTATCAACCGTACCTCCTGATCCGATTTTCGAGGTTTCGACGAATGGATTAAATCAGTTTGATTTTGTGATTTGGCCCTATGGTATGCCTTTTTAAGGGTGGAGTGACTATAGCCCCTATTCAGGAGGCGTAGCTGCAAGGCCCCTGCTTCTCTTTCAAAGTCCTGGTCGCGGCTGCAGTTTCTCCTTAGTCGAAGATATTGACTAAGGGGAATGCTCACCACTAAGGACTTAGGGTGGGAGCTGGCCGCGTATAAAATGGTGTTCCCAGCCAGAGGACTTTCTGAAAAGGGAGGAGCCAAGTGTACCATCTGAATTAAGGTAAATAGAAATATCCAAGAAATTAATCCTATTTTGATCATGCGTCATTGTGAATTTGAGATTATAGGAATTGGTCTTGAGTTTGTCCAAGAAAAGAAGAAGTTCCTCCTTAGAACCGGTCCACACCACAAAAATGTTGTCGATAAATCGTCGCCAAATCAAAACGTTGTCAAAGAATCAACCATAGTCATCTGAAGAAAAAATCTCCCGCTCCCACCCCCCCAGGTACAGATTGGCGTACGATGGGGCACATTTAGTCCCCATCGCGACACCCTGCACCTGGAGGTAGTGGGAGCAGTCGAAAAGAAAGATGTTTTTAGTTAGGATAAACCGTAAAAGATCCAAGATGAAAATCGAACTGATTTAATCCATTCATCGAAACCTCGAAGATCGGATCAGGAGGTACGGTTGATAACAACATATTCTAAACAGCATCAAAAAGTTTGTGCAATTATTCAGAAATACTGGCCCCTATTGTCCAATGATAAAGTTATTTCCAAATATGTGAAACCAACTCCATCCATTACCTATAGAAGATCCAGATCCTTAAAGGATCAATTGGTCCATAGCCACTTAGCACAGAGATCTGCAAGAAATACTCGGAAAGGCACTGCCCCATGTGGTAGATGCAATTTTTGTAGATATATTCTAGATGAAGAGGAGATAACCCTTCCAGATGGGACCTTATATCAACCCAATTTCTTTGTTAATTGTCAATCCATTGGCGTGGTCTATTACATGAGGTGCACGTGTAAGGCCTTTTACATAGGGAAAACTAAGAGGGCCTTTTTCCAAAGGACTAGGGACCATGTGTCTTCTCCAAAAGAAAAAGATGGAAACAGCCATCAGTTGACACATGGGTTTATACCACTCATTTGATCTAACCAAAATGAAATTTTTTGCACTGGAATTCCTGCCCACTCATGAGAGGGGGGAAGATGTGGATAGCATTCTCCTGCAGAAGGAGACGATGTGGATCCATTCTTTGGCTGCCACCTCGCCCCCTGGTCTTAACGGATCCATTAGCTTTAGGCCTTTCCTCTAGGGATGTATAGAGCCATGTTCCTATTTGCTCCTAAAATTGGTCACTTGTTGACCTCTATTGATATTTTGATATGTGTCAGGTTATTGTACCAGGTTTTTATATGTACACCCTATCCAGATTGCCTCTACTTCATTTTTTCGCCATTTTGGCCTATGGATTAATTGTGCAGATTGTATTCATTAATTACCTTTCAACACACAAACAGAAATATAAAGGGAGAGCAAATAACAGGGGGGAAGGAAGCACCCACAAGGATTAGATGATCATACGGACGCCCAGGGCGCCATTTCCAGTGGTAAATCTGTTTCCACTGGAGGGCGGCAATTGCATCTTTCCATAACCTTTGTGGGAATTATCTTCACACAAATGGTTGCAGCCACTTTTTCCATCTTTTCTGGTTGTATTTTCTTTTTTTCAAAGTTACACTTATTATTGTTGTGCCTTTTGAGCATTTACATCATTGCTGACAGTCCTAGAGGTGTTGTCAGATCACTTCCTGTGTGCCCTCTAGTGTCACTTCCGGTGTGTCCAGCAGATTGATTTAATTGATGAACTTCTCTTCCTGACTTGACTGAGGGTGTTACTTCCGGTCTGGCTGCCTATTGGTAGATGCCCATGCAGCGTCCGCCCCTCCTCCAGGTTTTGGCGCCATTTTTTGGAGCCAAATTTGGAGAGGGGGAGGGTATTTAAACACTCTGGTGGTGGTTCAATAGAGATCCAGCCTGAGAGGAGGATGTCATTTTTCTCATTTACCAGTTGATCCAGGTATTTCTTACTACTTTGAGTATATTATAAACTAACTTCTGAGGAAACCCCTGCTTTTATTTTGGGCCCCCTGACTGAATTACTTCTGTTGTTTCTAGGCTTTGTTGTTTGTCCTTTTTCCTCCCCCCCTTTTTTTGGGGTTCTGCCTTGGAAGGAACACAAACTTAAGCAGCTTGTTTAACCTGGACTCCTTGGTTCCAAGTCAGTTCTTTAGTACAGGTACAGATTTTATATTTTTATATTATATTTTTTTATTATATTTAAAATATTTTATAATATATATATATATATATATATATATATATATATATATATATATATGTATGTATGTGTGTGTGTGTGTGTGTGTGTGTGTGTGTGTGTGTGTGTATATGTGTGTGTGTGTGTGTATGTATATATATATATATATATATATATGTATATATATATATATATATATATATATATATATATATATATATATATATATATATATATATAATATATATACATACATACATACATATACATATATATATATATATATATATATATATATATAAAATGTGTGTGTGTGTGTGTGTGTGTGTGTGTGTGTGTGTGTGTGTGTGTGTGTGTGTGTATATATATATATATATATATATATATATATATATATATATATATATAATATATTTTTTTTAAATAAGAAAAAGAAAAACCAATAAAGAGATAAAAGATAAATATAGCAACAATAAAGAATTAAAAGATGCAAATTATAGATCACTGCATTCCTCTCTCCACTCACATTTCAGGACCTCTTCTATCAGTTAAAAACACGATTTTATCTAACCTCTGTGGTCATCAATTGATCCTCCGGCTGGGGTTGCTTAACTACTTGAGTTTCCATTCAATTCGCTATCCCAATTTTTTACAAGACCTGCATACAGGTAAACAGATCCCATATTTGGCTTAATTGTCGTATTGGCAGTTTGGATGTGTGGTCCTATATTTTTTTGCCTTGTATTGATAGTGTTTTGTCTTTGTCTTCTTTGTGTATTTTGTAACTTACTGTATTGTTCTCTTAGTGCCTGATAGATACTACTCTCCTGAAGAAGCCACGATGTGTGGTGAAACATGTTGAGAAATAAATCCTTTGGTTGCACTATTTAAAGATTGTTCCAGTACAATGCATGTAAACTCTTTTTACAACCATGTTTTTATTAATTTTTCAAAATAAAATGTGAAAATTTTATATAAAAAATATTGTGTCACCCTGTTTGCACCTTTTTAAAATCCCAATTTTCCAGAGATTGCCAAGCCTCTGAATGAGTTGTTGCTAGGGTTGCCCCGATACCGATACTAGTATCGGTATCGGGACCGATACTGAGCATTTCCGCGAGTACTTGTACTCGCACAAATGCTCCCGATGCCAGATCCGATACCTGGAAGAGGAATAAAGCGACTCAGCGCAACCGGAAGTGACGCTCCGTGTTGACGTCAGTGCTTGGACACCCCGACGCCCATCTTGGTACATCCTGCACTCGGCTGCAGTAAGCCAACAGCAGACATCTTATTACACCCAGCCTATATAGTTTGGGCTGGGTGTAACAAGATGGCCGCTGCCGCTTTTAATGCGGCCGAGTGCAAGGAGTACAAAGATAGGCATTGCAGCAGCCTTTCCTCAAGGCATGAAAGTGTCACTACACCTGCCCATCAGTGCCCATAAATGCCACCTATCAGTGCCCAATGCCCATAAGTGCCGCCTATCAGTGCCAGCCACCTGTCAGTGCCATTTATTAGTGCCAGCCAATTGTCAGTGCCACCTATCAGTGCCAGCCACCTGTCAGTGCCATCTATCAGTGCCAGCGTCACCTGTCAGTGCCACCTATCAGTGCCAGCCACATGTCAGTGCCACCTATCAGTGCCATTGTCACCGGTCAATGCCATCTATCAGTGCCAGCCACCTGTCAGTGCCAGCCACCTGTCAGTTCCATCTGTCAGTGCCATCTGTCAGTGCCCATCTGTCAGTGCTGTATATCAGTGCCACCTAATCCTATCGGTGTTCATCAGTGCTGCATATCAGTGCCACCTAATCTGTATTGTGCTTTGAAAACTGTCACATAACATTAAAAAAAGTATCGGTAATCGGTATCGGTGAGTACTTGAAAAAAGGTATCGGTACTTGTACTCGGTCTTAAAAAAGTGGTATTGAGACAACCCTAGTTGTTGCAGAAGCAGACAGAAGGAGACCTGCAGAGGGCTCACCCTGGAGGTCCCAGGGAGGTGCGGGAGTCTATTCAAGAACAAGGTGTGAAAGAGTCTTTGAATGACTTGAGGGGAGACTGATTGAAGCGCCTGTGTTGGCCTATGCTGATCACTCCACACCTTACGAATTACATGTGGATACTAGCAGAGGTGGCCTAGGGGGAGTGTACTATCAGGAGGTGGAAGGAAAGCTTTGTCCGTTGGCTTATGTGATTCACAGCGTCACTCCCCCTGAGAAGAACTATCTGGTACACATATTAGAGTTCCTGGCCCTTGCTGATGCTCACTCCCAAAGACCTTACGCCACGGATACTGGTCAGAAGAACTGGGTCCATTTGCCCCTCGAGGGAGTACTAGCCATATGCCAAGGAGTAGAGCACAGACATAGAGGGGCGACAGGGGCCGAAGCTGTGGGGGTCATCCCCGCTGGAGTACCAAGACACTACTATGATTTAACACAGGTGCGTAGTCAAGAACTGTCTCAGTTAACTAGAGAAAACACAAGGAGAGATCAACATGAAGACCCATTGGGTAGCCTTTTAAAGAAATCTTTGTCGGTTCGGGATCCCCAGATGCTGTTAAATAGTTCCATTGAGGGAGGCCTATAAAGAATGGGAACGAATGAGGTTGGAAGATGAAGTCATATATCGGAGAGGCCCATCTGAGGAACCAGTGGGTGTTCGTCAACTGTTCCTACCTGAGAAACATTGATTGATAGTGTTAGCTGCTCTTCACAACGACCATTGCCATTTAGGTCTAGACAGAACCTTCAAATTGGTCAGGGATTATTATTATACAGGATTTATATAGCGCCGAAAGTTTACGCATCACTTTACACAGGGCTTTTTTTCTCAGACAATAGGTGCAGGAACTCCCCCTTTCCGAGTCACCCCTTTTCTCCGCCCCTACCCACCTCCCAGTACTGTCCCTTTTAGACAATATAGAACCAAGTATCCTTTTGAGGTGCTAAGTAATTTGTATGGAATTTGGTAATGATATCAAGAAAAGCAGTAAAATAGATCCCCTGCAGCCAGCAACAATAGATCCCCCAACAACAATGGACCAAACACAACAAAATTTCCCCGCCAGCAACAATAGACTCCCCGCAGCATCAACAGATCTCCGCACAGCCAGCATTAATAGTCTGTCTGGCTGCCATCAACAATGGACCCCTCCCCCAACAGTAGATCTCTTTCAACAACAACTGACTCCCCAGCAGCATAAGACCCCCCCAGCAACAATAGGCCCCCACCAGCAACAATAGACCCCCCTTGCAAAAATAGATCCACAGCAGTGAGCATCAATACCCTGCAGCAAACCCCAGCACCCCTTGCCATTACATACAGTCAGTCCAAGAGGTGCCGGAACTGCATTCCCCCGCGAGAAACAAGAAAATCTTTGACCTCAAAGTAGGGATTTAGGACCTGTAACCTGGAGATCGGGTGCTATTGCGCAACCTAGGAGTGCCCGGAAAGCATAAGCTAGCTGATCGATGGCTCTCCCAGCCCTATATTGTCTGTGGACGCTTACATGGACTTCCCGTGTATAAGATCCACCCTGAAGGAAAGACTGGCACCTTGAAAACTTGGCACTAAAATCATTTGCTCCCTATATCTGAGGCTGTCCGAGTTTTTCCACCCCCCTGTTTAGAGGCTTACCAGTCTCCTACCCTAAGGTCTAGCATTTGTCGGGGCTGTGAACCCATGCCTCCAAAGAAGAAGAGTGAATCGGAAGAATTAAACCTTGATTGGTTATGGGTTCCCCCTCTGAAGACTACCCTGCCACTTGTCAGACTTCGGGAGGAAATGAGGGAGTTAAGGTAGTGCCCAATGACCATCCACAGGCACCTTGGGCGGTAGAAACTCCGGCCCCCCATGATAATGAAGTAGAAAGCGAGAGGGTCCTTGAAATTTGGGAGGAACCTGAGCCTCAACCTGAGCCAGAGCCAGAACCTGGATGTAGTTTCTGGGGAACAGAGCAAGGACCAGAGCCATTGGAGAACATATATTCTAGGTTGAGACAGAAAATCTGTCATCCCAAGAGATTTACCTACGACACCTCTGGGGAAAACTCTGATGAACGTAACCCTACCACTCAACGTTCTAGTCCTGCACTTGCCTTCTTTATCAAACCTTTGATAGAGAATGACCTTGATCCACGTCCTGAGACTACTGGGTGGCCCACTAATCTATCACTGGCCTGTCACAAAATTGATATGACTTTACCTAAAAATGTATATAGTTTGCTGCTAGAGAATCATTCTTTTGGGTCAACTGTTAACTGTTGCAGCTTCTGGTTTGTGGCATAACTAATTTCTTCTTAGGATGCAGTAAAGTGATTTCACAGGTTGTGTTCTGTCTTCGGGGACCAAAGACTTTCAAGTGGGGGGAGGATGTAGCGATGTGGACTACAGTCATAATATTGTGCAATTCCCCATCATTCTTCACCTATAGACATATCCCTATAGTGCTGGGTGCCAGTGACTGTCATCACATCATTGAGCCCAACCAAAAAGGATTGTGGTATTAGTAGTTTTTCAGACCGGCGATTTCTTTGTGTGACATGACATCTGGACTACACATCCCAAGGATCTTTGCTACAACCCGAAGAGACTCCTGGGAGGAACTATAAAAGAATCCGGAGATCCGCATCATGCTCTCTTCTTCCTGGGCCTTGCTTTGCGCACATCTCCCTGTGCGGGGAGAGAGGCTGCGGCCTACCACGCGGTGATCCAGTGATTCCAACCCGGGCCCAGAGGGCCTAAGCCTGCCTGCTGTATGTCGGACATACACGCGGCACCCACCCAGCAGATCTACACTACGGTCTCCAACATCCATCAGCCGTGGTTCATCGCCGGTCACTTCGCTGAAGGGCATCTCTTCCAGGATCGCTGTCTGCAAGGTGTAATCTGGTCTGGTCATTGGTGAGAGGGCAATTGACCATCCTTTGCAATCCTTCCCTGCTACTTTATCTGAACACTGTGTGTATACACCTTTACCTTGGGAACACTTTACTACAATACTGTTTGGAACACTGTACATAGACACCTTTACTTAACACCACTTCAAGGAATATCACTAGCCTGCTTAAGCCCTTCGGCTATTACCACACCGTTGAGCCTTATTGTATACAATCTAATGAGCTCCAACTGCCGCTGAAGACTAGGGATGAGCCGAACACCCCCCGGTTCGGTTCGCACCAGAACCCGCGAACGGACCGCAAGTTCGCACGAACGTTAGAACCCCATTGACGTCTATGGGACTCGAACGTTCGAAATCAAAAGTGCTCATTTTAAAGGCTAATTTGCATGGTATTGTCCTAAAAAGGGTTTGGGGACCCGGGTCCTACCCCAGGGGACATGTATCAATGCAAAAAAAACTTTTAAAAACGGCCGTTTTTTCGGGAGCAGTGATTTTAATGATGCTTAAAGTAAAAAAAAAAAAGTGAAATATTCCTTTAAATAACGTACCTGGGGGGTGTCTATAGTATGCCTGTAAAGTGACGCGTGTTTCCCATGTTTAGAACAGTCCCTGCACCAAATGTCATTTTTAAAGGAAAAAATCTCATTTAAAACTGCTTGCGGGTTTAATGTCATGTCGGGTCATGGCAATATGGATGAAAATCAGTGAGACAAACGGCATGGGTACCCCCCAGTCCATTACCAGGCCCTTTGGGTCTTGTATGGATATTAAGGGGAACCCCGCACCCAAATTAAAATAAGGAAAGGTCCCTATATACTCTGAACAGCAGTATACAGGCGGTGCAAACAAGACAGGGACTGTAGGTTTGTTGTTAAGTAGAATCTGTTTGTAATTTTGAACATTTTTAATGTGTTTAGCTCCAGCCAAAAAATCTTTTCTAAGCTTTTTGGAAAACATAGGGAAGGGTTATCACCCCTGTGACATTTGTTTTGCGTCTTTCCTCCTCTTCAGAAGATTTCACCTCACTTTTTTGTCCCAATGAAAAATGTTTTTTGAAAATTTGGGTTTTTTTGTGGAACAAGGATTGGAAAGCATCAGTGGAAAGGAAAAATTGTTTTCCCATATTAACTCTTACAGGAGAGAATTTCCCTTCCTTAGGGGTAGATTTCATCTCACTTCCTGTTGTCTCCTTCCGTTTGCAAGTAGGAGTCGTTTGTAAGTTAGATGTTTGAAAGTAGGGTCCTGCCCTATATACTCAGCAGAAATTTGGGCCTTAGGTGTTGCTGTGGCCAAAACACTGTAAGCCCTCACAGGGCCCTGCTGTGAAATATTAGATCAAGAATTGTAATTACATGCCCCTGTTGAACAGGAGCTGAAAAATTAGGCCTTAGGCACTGGTGCTGGTGCCACAACACTGCAACCCCTCACAGACACTCTAGTTGAAACGCAGGAACAAGCCCAGCTGCAAAGTATTGCATCAAAAATTGTAATTACACGCCCCTGTTAGACAGGGGCTGAAAAATTGGGTCTTAGGCACTGGTGCTGGTGCCACAACACTGCAACCCCTCACAGACACTCTAGTTGAAACGCAGGAACAAGCCCTGCTGCAAAGTATTGCATCAAAAATTGTAATTACACGCCCCTGTTAGACAGGGGCTGAAAAATTGGGTCTTAGGCACTGGTGCTGGTGCCACAACACTGCAACCCCTCACAGACACTCTAGTTGGAATGCAGGAACAAGCCCTGCTGCAAAGTATTGCATCAAAAATTGTAATTACACGCCCCTGTTAGACAGGGGCAGAAAAATTGGGTCTTAGGCACTGGTGCTGGTGCCACAACACTGCAACCCCTCACAGACACTCTAGTTGGAATGCAGGAACGAGCCCTGCTGCAAAGTATTACATCAAAAATTGTAATTACACGCCCCTGTTAAACAGGGGCTGAAAAATTGTGCCTTAGGCACTGGTGGTGGCGCCCAGAACCAAAAATGTTCTTACAAGCTATCAGCGTGATGATTGAGGAGGAAGAGGATAATTACTCAGGGATAGTCACTCAGCATCAGCATAGGCAGTCTTTGAAGGGATCTGAGATTTCAAAAAAAATTATTCGGTTACATCTGCATCAGGTGCTTGGTAGCTGGTGGTGATCCAAGACTGATTCATTTTTATGAAGGTCAGCCGATCGACCGAGTCGGTGGACAGACGCACCCTGTGATCGGTTACCACGCCTCCAGCAGCACTGAATGTGCGTTCCGAAAGAACGCTGGATGCAGGACAGGCCAGTAGCTCAATTGCATACTGTGCAAGCTCTGGCCAGTGATCCATCCTCAAGACCCAGTAACCCAGAGGATTTTCGGTGGGAAAGGTGTCCAAGTCTGATCTTGCCCCTAGGTATTCCTGCACCATGTAAAACAGACGCTGGCGATGGTTGCTGGAACCGATCATACCTTGGGGCTGCGGACCAAAAAATTGTCTGAACGCATCGGTCAGACGGCCACCTTCTCCACCGCTCCTTCTTTGACTGACCGAAGCCTCAGCAACACGTTGTCCAGAAACAGGAGTTTGTAACCTCCCAGTCTCTGGGAACGCGTTGCACAGACCTTTCTGCAAGGCCTCCCGAAGATGTTTCATCCTCTGCTCCCTCTGCGATGGCAAGATAAGGTCCGCAACCTTACCCTTGTAACGTGGATCAAGGAGGGTTGCCAGCCAGTATTGGTCCTTCTCCTTGATACCACGAATACGAGGATCCTTACGCAGGCTTTGCAGGATCAGGGAGGCCATGCAGCGTAGGTTTGCTGAGGCATTCGGTCCGGAGTCCTCTGGGTCACTAAGGACAACAACGTCCGCAGCCACCTCCTCCCAGCCACGTACAAGTCCATGTGTTCCTTGGGACTGATCCCTTAAAGACTGCTGATGCTGAGTGCCAGGCTCCACCTCCATACTGACACAATCTTCCTCCTCCTCCTCCTCCTCCTCCTCGTCCTCTTCCTGTGTGATCGGCGGGCACGCAGGAACACTGTCTGGATAAAGGGGGCCTTGAGAGCTAAGGAAGTCCTCCTCTTCCTGCCTCTGTTCTGCCTCAAGTGCCCTGTCCATTATCCCACGCAGCGTGTGCTCCAACAGGTGGACAAGGGGGACAGTGTCACTGATGCATGCACTGTCAGTGCTCACCATCCTCGTGGCCTCCTCGAATGGTGACAGGACAGTGCATGCATCCCTGATCATGGCCCACTGGCGTGGGGAAAAAAAACCAAGGTCCCCTGACCCTGTCCTGGTGCCATAGTCGCACAGGTACTCATTGATGGCCCTCTGCTGCGTGTGCAGCCGCTGCAGCATGGCCAACGTCGAGTTCCACCTGGTGGGCATGTCACAGATTAGGCGGTTCTTGGGCAGGTTAAACTCCTTTTGGAGGTCCGTCAGCCGAGCACTGGCATTATATGACCGGCGGAAATGCACACAGACTTTCCTGGCCTGCCTCAGGACATCCTGTAAGCCCGGGTACCTGCCCAAGAACCGCTGCACCACCAAGTTAAGGACGTGAGCCAAACAGGGCACATGGGTCAGTTGTCCCTGTCGGAGGGCAGAGAGGAGGTTGGTGCCATTGTCGCAAACCACCATTCCTGCCTTAAGTTGGCGTGGCGTCAACCACCTCTGAACCTGCCCCTGCAGAGCTGACAGAACCTCTGCCCCAGTGTGGCTCCTGTCCCCCAAGCACACCAGCTCAAGCACCGCATGGCATCTTTTGGCCTGCGTACTTGCGTAGCCCCTTGAACGCCTACGGAGCACCGCTGGTTCCGAGGAAGAGGCCATGGAGGAAGAAGAAGAGGAGGGGGTGGAGGAGAGAGGTGTGTCACAATCAGCATTTTGGAGGCGTGGTGGCGGAACAACCTCCAACACTACTGCACCTTGTCCTGCATCCTTCCCAGCTGCCAGCAGAGTCACCCAATGCGCCGTGAAACTTAAGTAACGTCCCTGTCCATGCCTGCTGGACCATGAGTCAGCGGTAATATGCACCTTACCGCTGACCGCCCTGTCCAGCGAGGCATGGACATTGCCTTCCACATGCCGGTAGAGAGCCGGAATCGCCTTCCGTGAGAAAAAGTGGCGTTTGGGTACCTGCCACTGAGGAACCGCACATTCCACAAACTCACGGAAGGGGGCAGAGTCTACCAACTGAAAAGGCAGCAGTTGAAGTGCTAGCAATTTTGCCAAGCTAGCATTCAACCGCTGGGCATGTGGATGGCTGGGAGCAAACTTCTTTCGGCGGTGCAGCAGCTGGGGCAGGGAAATTTGCCTGGTACAATCTGACGTCGGTGTACCAAAAGCAGATTGCCCATAAGTACTTGGCTGTGACACACCTAATTCTACACCTTCATTCCTCTCACTGCAGGTCGCAGAGAGGACTGAAGGTCTAGTGGGGTTGGAAATCTCAGCTGATGAGGAGCAAGGAGAGATCGTCTTTGTTCTTTGGTGTGGGTCTTTTAGATACGCTTGCCAACGAACTGCATGGCAGGTCAACATATGTCTGGTCAAGCATGTGGTACCCAAGCGGGAGATGTTTTGGCCACGCGAGATACGCTTGAGACATATATTGCAAATAGCAGCGGTGCGATCTGATGCACTCGTCTCAAAAAAGGCCCACACCAAAGAACTTTTTGAATAACGCGCAGAGACTGCAGCGCCCTGCACATGTGGAGCTTTGGGGTGTGATGCAGTCAATGTGCTGCCCTTAGGCTGGCCCCTGGAGGGCATCCTGCCTAGTTGGTGATGTGCCACCTCCTCCTCCTCCTCCTCCTCCTCCTCCTCCTCCTCCTCTCTCCTATCAGGCACCCACGTTGAGTCAGTGACCTCATCATCCCCTCCCTCCTCATCACTGGAGCAAACCTGGCAGTATGCTGCAGCAGGGGGAGCATGACTGCCAGATTGCTGTCCTTCTTGGGCACCCCCTCTGTCCGTGCTCATGTTACTGCCTTCATTGAGCTCAGTATCATCATCAGAGCCTTCCAAACGCTGGGCATCCTCCTGGAGCATGTACCCAACACTGTGGTCAAACAGTTCGAGGGAATCCTCAGGAGGACATGGTGGGGCTAGGGAAGGAGTCACTGATGACATTGAGCTGAGGGAAGAGGCCGCTGCTTTGCCAGACAAAGCACCCTGGGCATGGGTGAGAGAGGATGAGGAGGATGAGGACGGCTTGGTCATCCACTCGACCAAGTCTTCCGCATGTTGCGGCTCAACACGGCCAGCTGCCGAAAAAAAGGCCAAGCGTGTCCCATGGCCACGTGCTGATGAGGATGCACCGTCTCCACGACCAGCACTAGACACAGAGCCTGCTTGCCCTCTCTTATTGGCTTGTGACTGTCTGCCTCTCCTTCTTGGCCTTCCAGACATACTAATGGCCTGTAGCTGCACTAAGCTGGGATAGAACACCTGTAATTTTCTTCAGGTAGCTTTATATACTGTAACCAGACAAGCCTGCCTGTCAGTAGGAAGATAACAGGAACGGATCTAGCTGAACACTGTGAGCAGGACGTACTGCACTAAATGTATATAGCAGGAACGGATCTAGCTGAACACTGTGAGCAGCACGCACTGCACTGAATGTAAATAGCAGGAACGGATCTAGCTGAACACTGTGAGCAGGACGCACTGTACTGAATGTAAATAGCAGGAACGGATCTAGCTGAACACTGTGAGCAGGACACACTGCACTGAATGTAAATAACAGGAACGGATCTAGCTGAACACTGTGAGCAGGACACACTGTACTAAATGTAAATAGTCTAGCTGCCTGACCGTGGTACTAATAGGATCAAAAAGAACACCTGTAATTTTCTTTAGGTAGCTTTATATACTGTAACCAGACAAGCCTGCCTGTCAGTAGAAAGATAACAGGAACGGATCTAGCTGAACACTGTGAGCAGGACGCACTGCACTGAATGTAAATAGCAGGAACGGATCTAGCTGAACACTGTGAGCAGCACGCACTGCACTGAATGTAAATAGCAGGAACGGATCTAGCTGAACACTGTGAGCAGGACGCACTGCACTGAATGTAAATAGCAGGAACGGATCTAGCTGAACACTGTGAGCAGGACGCACTGCACTGAATGTAAATAACAGGAACGGATCTAGCTGAACACTGTGAGCAGGACACACTGTACTAAATGTAAATAGTCTAGCTGCCTGACCGTGGTACTAATAGGATCAAAAAGAACACCTGTAATTTTCTTCAGGTAGCTTTATATACTGTAACCAGACAAGCCTGCCTGTCAGTAGGAAGATAACAGGAACGGATCTAGCTGAACACTGTGAGCAGGACGTACTGCACTAAATGTATATAGCAGGAACGGATCTAGCTGAACACTGTGAGCAGCACGCACTGTACTGAATGTAAATAGCAGGAACGGATCTAGCTGAACACTGTGAGCAGGACACACTGCACTGAATGTAAATAACAGGAACGGATCTAGCTGAACACTGTGAGCAGGACACACTGTACTAAATGTAAATAGTCTAGCTGCCTGACCGTGGTACTAATAGGATCAAAAAGAACACCTGTAATTTTCTTCAGGTAGCTTTATATACTGTAACCAGACAAGCCTGCCTGTCAGTAGGAAGATAACAGGAACGGATCTAGCTGAACACTGTGAGCAGGACGCACTGCACTGAATGTAAATAGCAGGAACGGATCTAGCTGAACACTGTGAGCAGCACGCACTGCACTGAATGTAAATAGCAGGAACGGATCTAGCTGAACACTGTGAGCAGGACGCACTGCACTGAATGTAAATAGCAGGAACGGATCTAGCTGAACACTGTGAGCAGGACGCACTGCACTGAATGTAAATAACAGGAACGGATCTAGCTGAACACTGTGAGCAGGACACACTGTACTAAATGTAAATAGTCTAGCTGCCTGACCGTGGTACTAATAGGATCAAAAAGAACACCTGTAATTTTCTTCAGGTAGCTTTATATACTGTAACCAGACAAGCCTGCCTGTCAGTAGGAAGATAACAGGAACGGATCTAGCTGAACACTGTGAGCAGGACGCACTGCACTGAATGTAAATAGCAGGAACGGATCTAGCTGAACACTGTGAGCAGCACGCACTGCACTGAATGTAAATAGCAGGAACGGATCTAGCTGAACACTGTGAGCAGGACGCACTGCACTGAATGTAAATAGCAGGAACGGATCTAGCTGAACACTGTGAGCAGGACGCACTGCACTGAATGTAAATAGCAGGAACGGATCTAGCTGAACACTGTGAGCAGCACGCACTGCACTGAATGTAAATAGCAGGAACGGATCTAGCTGAACACTGTGAGCAGCACGCACTGCACTGAATGTAAATAGCAGGAACGGATCTAGCTGAACACTGTGAGCAGGAAGCACTGTACTGAATGTAAATAGCAGGAACGGATCTAGCTGAACACTGTGAGCAGGACACACTGCACTGAATGTAAATAGTCTAGATAGAAGATAACAGGAACGGATCTAGCTAAACTGAATACAGTGTATATATATATATGCAACACCTGGGATGCATATATATACACAATACACTGTAAGTGCAGCTAACTGACTGACTGTTCTGCCTAATCTATCTAACTCAAATCAAACACTGTCTCTCTGTCTATCTCTTTCAACGCCGGAACACACACTACACAGGGCCGCCGTGCAGGCGGCCTTATATAGTGTGGGGCGTGTACTAAATCCCCTGAGCCATAATTGGCCAAAGCCTCCTTGGCTTTGGCCAATTACGGCTCTCTGTTCAGGCGGCGCTGTGATTGGCCAAGCATGCGGGTCATAGTGCATGCTTGGCCAATCATCAGCCAGCAATGCACTGCGATGCCGCAGTGAATTATGGGCCGTGACGCGCCACACGAATTTGGCGCGAACGGCCCATATCGTTCGCAATTCGACGGACGGTCGAACAGCCGATGTTCGAGTCGAACATGGGTTCGACTCGAACACGAAGCTCATCCCTACTGAAGACTATCAGGCCTGCATCTTGGACACTCCTGTTATTACCATTTAAAGGGCCCTATTCTATCCTCTATTCTGCCTGATCTCTCATTAGGATATAAAGGTTGAATAGGCTGACCTGGGGTTCCCCTTTAGTGTGTGACTGACTGTCCTAGATAGCTAACCTTTTACTGTCCTTACAGGTTATGCCTTTGTACTGTTGAACTGTTTCTAAGCTGTCTTTTTGGTAAATTATTCTTCCGAGTCTGGGCTGTTATCCAGCACTCAGTTGACGAGTTACCCTCCTCTGTGCTTTTACTTTCTCCAGTAAAAGCTTAGATCAGTGTTTCTCAACTCCAGTCCTCAAGGCGCCCCAAAAGGTTATGTTTTCAGGATTTCCCTCAGATGATACGGATATGATAATTACTAAGGCAGTGAAACCAATCAAATCACCTGTGCAAAATAATGGAAAGCCTAAAAACATGACCTGTAATGGCGCATTGAGGACTGGAGTTAAGAAACACAATATAAACATATTTGACTTGTGTGACGTGTCATTTAAAGGTGTTGTGGAAGATGTCTGAACCCAGAGTGTCAGGAGGGTTGGAATGTTTACAGGGTCATGGCGATGCAGAAGAACGGGTGAATCAAAGCAGTCCTCAAGGGGACCATGCTACATGGATCATATTGGAAATTCCCCTCTATAATTCTTAAAGTGGAGTTCCACCCAAAAGTGGAACTTCCACTCATCAGATTCCTCCCCCCCTCCTATGACACAGTTGGCACCTTTCAGGGGGGAGGGGGGTACAGATACCTGTATATTACAGGTATCTGTACCCACTTCCGGCATAGATAGCCGCAGAATCTGCAGTTATTTACGCCACTTCCTGCTCCCTCCCCGCTGCCTGCTGGGAAACACACGGGTCCCAGAGACAGCAGGGACCATCCGTATTGCGCGACTCGTGCATGCGCAGTAGGGAACCGGGGAGTGAAGCCTCACGGCTTCACTTCCTGATTCCCTTACCGAAGATGGAGGCGGCAGCACCCGAGGACGGAGAGACGGTTAGGCCTCGGGTGCCGACATCGCGGGCGCCCTGGACAGGTAAGTGTCCATGTTTTAAAAGTCAGCAGCTGCAGTATTTGTAGCTGCTGACTTTAAAAAAAAAAAATTTCGGCGGCGCTTCACTTTAATAATTTTGTTTACATAATGAACCAGATATATCCATTATTAAGTTTAGTGATATTGCAAAATATGCTGCTTCTGACAAACTAATCTTGTTTTTGAAAGTATATTTAGTTTTTTTGTTTACTAACAGTTCATTGAAAAGTAATTGTTTTCCGTCAGATCGTATGTTTGCTAGAAAAAAAACTTTAGTTTGTGGAAACTATCACAGATGTTTGTAACATTGATTCTGATTTATTGCTGTAGTAACAGTGGTCACAATAAGGGCTCGTTCACATTGGAACACAGTGACAGAAACCTGTGTTCCACACGCATTTCCTGCACTGCATTCCAAATGCACTGGGTGTGCGATCTGCTGCGGGTGTCAATAGATTCCTAATGACACCCTTAACACATATCACAAATGTAGTGCATTTGCCTGCACCGGATGTTACCGCAATGCCCTGTGATCCGGTTGCACTGCTTTTTTAAAAGTAGTGCGTGCACCACTTTTGGGGCGTGTTGTTGTGATTTCAGCTTGTTCAAATGAATGGGCTGAAAATTGCATCGCACTGAACGTGTGATGGCTTCAATTAACAATTTGTGGTACTGTTCTCATACATATTTCCCAACTTTTTAACTAAAGAATGAGGGACAGAGAAGATATTTGGCACATGCTGCAAGCGGTGGCAAAAATGGGCATGGCTAAATTCTGCTTGAGTATTGTATTGAGTGTGACTTAGATCTGGTTCACATTGGTACGACACGACTGTTGTACGACTGTCATCCTACTTTGCCCCGCGACATCAGTCCTACATTGGTCCTACTTCTGTTCTACTTCCATCTGACTTGAATGAACAAGATAAGATTTTGCGGCGATTTTGAGATAGTACAACTTGTCCTTTGACTAATCAAAACAATCTCAGTGTGACATAAAATCCTTTTACTGCTGCTGTAATCACCATGTCGGATGTCA
This sequence comes from Lithobates clamitans, assembly GCA_037952925.1. Classification (NCBI taxonomy): domain Eukaryota; kingdom Metazoa; phylum Chordata; class Amphibia; order Anura; family Ranidae; genus Lithobates; species Lithobates clamitans. Next base: position 2,950,456 of record JBBGZY010000250.1, read on the forward strand.
CAAGTCGGACGGTTAGGACAAGGATCCTACTTTGATCTGACTTCAATAATATTCAATGGGCTGAAGTTAGACCAAAGTCGGACCAAAGTAGTGCATGAACTCTTTTCAGGCCGGGTTCACACTGGTACGACACGACAGTTGTACGACTGTGGATCCGACTTTGCCCTGCGACTTGAAGTCCGACATCCGTCCAACTTCAATGAACAGGGATCCGACTTTGATCCCGACAATGCAGGCACTTTGTGTTGGTATGAATCTTTAGGGGAAACGCTGTGCTAAATTGAAAAAAAAAACTGCATGGGTTTTCCACCAAGAACATACCAGGCCCTTCGGTCCATACCAGACCCTTATTTGAGCATGCAACCTGGCAGGTCAGGAAAGGGGGTGGGGACAAGCGAGTGCCCCCCCCTCCTGAACCGTACCGGGCCGCATACCCTCAACATGGGGGGTGGGTGCTTTGGTGCAGGGAGGGCATTGCCCCCCCACCCTAAAGCACTTTGTCCCCATGTTGATGAGGACAAGGGCCTCTTCCCGACAACCCTGGCCATTGCTTTTTGGGGTCTGCGGGCAGGGGGTTTATCAGAATCTGGAAGCCCACCTTTAACAAGGGGGACCTCAGATCCCAGCCCCCACCCTATGTGAATGAGTATCGGGTACATTGTACCCCTACCCATTCACCAAAAATAAAACACAGTACACATGTTTTTAAAGTAATTTATTAAGGCAGCTCAGGCGTCGCTTTTGATTTCTTCTTCCCTTCCCGGCTCTTCTGCCTCCTCCGGTGATGTCTTCTGCCTCTGCCGGTTCTTCTCCCCTCTCCGGGTCTTCTCCGCTCTTCACTGATGTCTTCTAGCCTTCTTCAGTTCCTTTCCCTCTGTCCGCTGTCTTCTGCCTCTGCTGGGTCTTCTTGCTTTTTTGGCAGGTCTTCTCCGCTGTCTTTTTGCTATTTTGCTGGGTCTTCTCCGCTGTCTTTTTCCTCTGTTTTTCTTCCGATGTTGACTCGACGCTCTCTCCCGCTCTAATGCTGGGTGCGCTGTGTGCCACTACTTATATTGGCATGGGGCTGGGTCACCGGGTGATGTCATCCAGAGGCCCCGCCCCTTATGACGTCACCCCCCGGGGCACCCACCCCCCATTTTAAGGGCATGTGGCCTGCTACGGTTCAGGATGGGGAGCTTGCTCTTCCCCACCCTCTTTCCTGACCTGCTGGGCTGCATGCTCGGATAAGGGTCTGGTATGGATTCTGGGGGGGACCCGATGTCGTATTTCGGCGGGGGGTGCCCCTAAAAATCTATACCAGACCGAAGGGCTTGGTATGCTCTTGGAAGGGGAACCCATGTAGTTTTTTTTTTATTCTGGCTTGGGGTTCTCCTTCAAGATCATCAGAGCACAAGTCGCATGCCAAAGTTGGATCAGTTAAGACCGCAATCCGAATTTGATCCGAATTAAGTGATATTCAGTGGGCTGAAGTAGGACCAAAGTCGGGCCAAAGTAGTGCAGTGATCATTTTTAAAGTCAGACCAACTTGTTGTTGGACCAGTTAAGACGGCACTCATAGGTAAAAATTGATTTTCACACATCATGCAACATGAGTTCTCAATGTTGGAGCGTTTGTCGCACAAGTGTGAACCCGGCCTAAAAGCCGGACCGACTTGTGTTGGACCAGTTAAGACAGCTCTTATAGGGAATCATTAATTTACACACGTCATGCTCCCAAAGTTGGAGTGTATGTCGTACCAGTGTGAACCCAGCCTTAAATATCATGGTTAACCACTTCCCGTCTGCCCACCGTCAAATGATGGAGGGATGGTGCGGCTCTCATGCTGGGTGGACATTATATGACGGCGTGCCCGTGGGGCGTGCAGCACGGCGATTGCAGTTGCACTGTGTTGATAGGACACGGCGTGACCCCGATCTCTGTAAAGAGCCGCTAACGTGGCTCTTTAATCATGTGATCGGGTGTGTCAAATCACAGCCGGTCACATGTAAACAAGAAAGTGACAGTAATCGGCGCTCCCCGCCTCACACTGACAGAGTGTGTTGCGAGGAGAGCCGATCAGCAGCATCTACTCGCAGGGGACAGTAAGAGATGTAATCAGGGCACTGATGATCAGTGCCCTGATTACATTAGAGTGCCAGAAGTGTCAGCAATCAGTGCCCACCAGTGCCAGCAATTGGTGCTCACCAGTGCCAACAATCAGTGCCCACCAGAGCCAGCAATCAGTGCCCATTAGTGATGCCAGTCAGTGCTAGCTTTCAGTGCCCATCAGTGCTGCCTATCAGTGCTGCCCATCAATGCCCATCAGTAAAGCCCATCAATGCCCATCAGTTATGCCCATCAGTGCCACCCATCAATGCCCATTAGTGCCGCCTATCAGTGCCCACCTGTGCCGGCTATCAGTGCCCATCAGTGCCACCTACCAATGCCCACCAGTGCCAACTATCAGTGCCACCCATCAGTGCCGTTAATTAGTGCCACATATCAGTACCACCTATCAGTTCCCATCAGTGCAGCCTATCAGTGCCCATCAGTGTCACCTCATCAGCACACATCAGCAAAGGAGACAAATAATAATGCAGGTCAGGGGAGTTGCAGGGCAACACGATCTACAGAAATGTGGGATTTATATCAAAATTTTGCAGAAGCCCTGCAAAATCTGGGACTGTTGATAGGTAGGGATTAGCTTTGTGTTCGAGTCAAACCCATGTTCGACTCGAACATCGGCTGTTCGATCGTTCGTCGAATTCCGAACTATATGGGCCGTTCTGATGATTGGCCAAGCATGCACTATGACCCGCATGTTTGGCCAATCACAGCGTCGTCGGTAGAGAGAGCTGTAATTGGCCAAAGCCAGGGTGGTTTTGGCCAATTATGGCTCAGGGGGTTTAGAACACGCCCCACAATATATAATGCCGCCTGCACGGCGGCCCTGTGTAGTGTGTGTTCCGGCGTTGAAATACTTAGATAGACAGAAGACAGTGTCATTTAATTTGAGTTAGCTAGATTAGGCAGGACAATCAGTGAGTTAGCTGCACTTACAGTGTATTGTGTGTATATATGCATCCCAGGTGTTGCATATATTTATATTTATATATATATATATATATATATATATATATATATATATATATATACACACTGTATTCAGTTTAGCTAGATCCGTTCATGTTATCTTCCTACTGACAGGCAGGCTTGTATTGTTACAGTATTTACAGCTACCTGAAGAAAATTGCTGGTGTTCTTTTGATCCTATTAGTACCACAGTCAGGCAGCTAGACTATTTACAGTTAGTGTAGTGCATCCTGCTCACAGTGTTCAGCTAAAACTACAAGTTAATGTGGTGCGTCCTCCTCACAGTGTTCAGCTAAACCTACAAGTTATTTTTTTGCGAGCTCTGCACAGTGTTCATCTAAAGCTACAAGTTAGTGTAGTGCGTCCTGCTCACAGAGTTCAGCTAAACCTACAAGTTATTTTTTTGCGAGCTCTGCACCGTGTTCATCTAAAGCTACAAGTTAGTGTAGTGCGTCCTGCTCACAGTGTTCAGCTAAAACTACAAGTTAGTGTAGTGAGACCTCTGCACAGTGTTCATCTAAAGCTACAAGTTAGTATAGTGCGTCCTGCTCACAGTGTTTAGCTAAAACTACAAGTTAGTGTAGTGAGACCTCTGCACCATGTTCATCTAAATCTACAAGTTAGTGTAGTGCGTCCTGCTCACAGTGTTCAGCTAAAACTACAAGTTAGTGTGGTGCATCCTCCTCACAGTGTTCAGCTAAACCTACAAGTTATTTTTTTGCAAGCTCTGCACAGTGTTCATCTAAAGCTACAAGTTAGTGTAGTGCGTCCTGTTCAGTGTTCAGCTAAAACTACAAGTTAGTGTAGTGAGACCTCTGCACAGTGTTCATCTAAAACTACAAGTTAGTGTGGTGCATCCTCCTCACAGTGTTCAGCTAAACCTACAAGTTATTTTTTTGTGAGCTCTGCACAGTGTTCATCTAAAGCTACAAGTTAGTGTAGTGCGTCCTGCTCACAGTGTTCAGCTAAAACTACAAGTTAGTGTAGTGAGACCTCTGCACAGTGTTCATCTAAAGCTACAAGTTAGTGTAGTGCGTCCTGCTCACAGTGTTCAGCTAAAACTACAAGTTAGTGTAGTGAGACCTCTGAACCGTGTTCATCTAAAGCTACAAGTTAGTGTAGTGCGTCCTGCTCACAGTGTTCAGCTAAAACTACAAGTTAGTGTAGTGAGACCTCTGCACAGTGTTCATCTAAAGCTACAAGTTAGTGTAGTGCGTCCTGCTCACAGTGTTCAGCTAAAACTACAAGTTAGTGTAGTGAGACCTCTGAACCGTGTTCATCTAAAGCTACAAATTAGTGTAGTGCGTCCTGCTCACAGTGTTCAGCTAAAACTACAAGTTAGTGTGGTGCATCCTCCTCACAGTGTTCAGCTAAACCTACAAGTTATTTTTTTGCAAGCTCTGCACAGTGTTCATCTAAAGCTACAAGTTAGTGTAGTGCGTCCTGTTCAGTGTTCAGCTAAAACTACAAGTTAGTGTAGTGAGACCTCTGCACAGTGTTCATCTAAAACTACAAGTTAGTGTGGTGCGTCCTGCTCACAGTGTTCAACTAAAACTACAAGTTAGTGTAGTGCGTCCTGCTCACAGTGTTCAGCTAAAACTACAAGTTAGTGTAGTGAGACCTCTGCACAGTGTTCATCTAAAGCTACAAGTTAGTGTAGTGCGTGCTGCTCACAGTGTTCAGCTAAAACTACAAGTTAGTGTGGTGCGTCCTCCTCACAGTGTTCAGCTAAACCTACAAGTTATTTTTTTGCGAGCTCTGCACAGTGTTTATCTAAAGCTACAAGTTACATAGTTACATAGTAGGTGAGGTTGAAAAAAGACACAAGTCCATCAAGTCCAACCTATGTGTGTGATTATGTGTCAGTATTACATTATATATCCCTGTATGTTGCGGTCATTCAGGTGCTTATCTAATAGTTTCTTGAAGCTATCAATGCTCCCCGCTGAGACCACCGCCTGTGGAAGGGAATTCCACATCCTTGCCGCTCTTACAGTAAAGAACCCTCTACGTAGTTTAAGGTTAAACCTATTTTCTTCTAATTGTAATGAGTGGCCACGAGTCTTATTAAACTCTCTTCTGCAAAAAAGTTTTATCCCTATTGTGGGGTCACCAGTACAGTATTTGTAAATTGAAATCATATCCCCTCTCAAGCGTCTCTTCTCCAGGGAGAATAAGTTCAGTGCTTGCAACCTTTCCTCATAACTAAGATCCTCCAGACCCTTTATTAGCTTTGTTGCCCTTCTTTGTACTCGCTCCATTTCCAGTACATCCTTCCTGAGGACTGGTGCCCAGAACTGGACAGCATACTCTAGGTGCGGCCGGACCAGAGCCTTGTAGAGTGGGATAATTATTGTTTTATCAAAAACCTCTGCACAGTGTTCATCTAAAGCTACAAGTTAGTGTAGTGCGTCCTGCTCACAGTGTTCAGCTAAAACTACAAGTTAGTGTAGTGAGACCTCTGCACAGTGTTCATCTAAAGCTACAAGTTAGTGTAGTGCGTCCTGCTCACAGTGTTCAGCTAAAACTACAAGTTAGTGTAGTGAGATCTCTGCACAGTGTTCATCTAAAACTACAAGTTAGTGTAGTGCGTCCTGCTCACAGTGTTCAGCTAAAACTACAAGTTAGTGTGGTGCGTCCTCCTCACAGTGTTCAGCTAAACCTACAAGTTATTTTTTTGCGAGCTCTGCACAGTGTTCAGCTAAAGCTACCTGTAGAAGGTTGGTGGTGTTTTCCTGATCCTATCACTACCGCAGGCAGCTAGATAAGCTGCAAGTTATTTTTTGGCGAGCTCTGCACAGTGTTCAGCTAAAGCTACCTGTAGAAGGTTGGTGGTGTTCTCATACTACAGGCAGGCAGTTGATTTTGCTAGCTGCAGTATCAGTACACATATATATATTTATATATATATATATATATATATATATATATATATATATATATATCTATATATCTCCCACCAGCTTAGTGCAGCTACAGGCCATTAGTATGTCTGGAAGGCCAAGAAGGAGAGGCAGACAGTCACAAGCCAATAAAAGAGGGCAAGCAGGCTCTGTGTCTAGTGCTGGTCGTGGAGACGGTGCATCCTCATCAGCACGTGGCTGTGGGACACGCTTGGCCTTTTTTTCGGCAGCTGGCTGTGTTGAGCCGCAACATGCGGAAGACTTGGTCGAGTGAATGACCAAGCCGTCCTCATCCTCCTCATCCTCTCTCACCCATGCTCAGGGTACTTTGTCTGGTAAAGCAGCGGCCTCTTCCCTCGGCTCAATGTCATCAGTGACTCCTTCCCTAGCCCCACCATGTCCTCCTGAGGAGTCCCTCGAACTGTTTGACCACAGTGTTGGGTACATGCTCCAGGAGGATGCCCAGCGTTTGGAAGGCTCTGATGATAATACTGAGCTCGATGAAGGCAGTAACGTGAGCACAGACAGAGGGGGTGCCCAAGAAGGACAGAAATCTTGCAGTCATGCTCCCCCTGCTGCAGCATACTGCCAGGTTTGCTCCAGTGATGAGGAGGGAGGGGATGATGAGGTCACTGACTCAATGTGGGTGCCTGATAGGAGAGAGGAGGAGGAGGAGGCGGCACATCACCAACGAGGCAGGATGCCCTCCAGGGGCCAGCCTAAGGGCAGCACACTGACTGCATCACAGACCAAAGCTCCACATGGGCAGGGCGCTGCAGTCTCTGCGCGTTATTCAAAAAGTTCTTTGGTGTGGGCCTTTTTTGAGACGAGTGCATCAGATCACACCGCTGCTATTTGCAACATATGTCTCAAGCGTATCTCGCGTGGCCAAAACATCTCCTGCTTGGGTACCACATGCTTGACCAGACATATGTTGACCTGCCATGCAGTTCGTTGGCAAGTGTATCTAAAAGACCCACACTAAAGAACAAAGAGGACCTCTCCTTGCTCCTCATCAGCTGAGATCTCCAACCCCACTATACCTTCAGTCCTCTCTGAGACCTGCACTGAGAGGAATGAAGGTGTAGAATTAGGTGTGTCACAGCCAAGTACTTGTGGGCAATCTGCTTTTGGTACACCAACGTCAGATTGTACCAGGCAAATTTCCCTGCCCCAGCTGCTGCACCGCCGAAAGAAGTTTGCTCCCAGCCATCCACATGCCCAGCGGTTGAATGCTAGCTTGGCAAAATTGCTAGCACTTCAACTGCTGCCTTTTCAGTTGGTAGACTCTGCCCCCTTCCGTGAGTTTGTGGAATGTGCGCTTCCTCAGTGGCAGGTACCCAAACGCCACTTTTTCTCACGGAAGGCGATTCCGGCTCTCTACCGGCATGTGGAAGGCAATGTCCATGCCTCGCTGGACAGGGCGGTCAGCGGTAAGGTGCATATTACCACTGACTCATGGTCCAGCAGGCATGGACAGGGACGTTACCTAAGTTTCACGGCGCATTGGGTGACTCTGCTGGCAGCTGGGAAGGATGCAGGACAAGGTGCAGTAGTGTTGGAGGCTGTTCCGCCACCACGCCTCCAAAATCCCACTACTAATGATTGTGACACACCTCTCTCCTCCACCCCCTCCTCTTCTTCTTCCTCCATGGCCTCTTCCTGTGCTTTGTCCTCGGAACCAACGGTGCTCTGTAGCCGTTCAAGGGGCTACGCAAGTACGCAGGCCAAAAGATGCCATGCGGTGCTTGAGCTGGTGTGCTTGGGGGACAGGAGCCACACTGCAGCAGAGGTTCTGTCAGCTCTGCAGGGGCAGGTTCAGAGGTGGTTGACGCCACGCCAACTTAAGGCAGGAATTGTGGTTTGCGACAATGGCACTAACCTCCTCTCTGCCCTCCGACAGGGACAAATGACTCATGTGCCCTGTTTGGCTCACGTCCTTAACTTGGTGGTGCAGTGGTTCTTGGGCAGGTACCCGGGCTTACAGGATGTCCTGAGGCAGGCCAGGAAAGTCTTTGTGCATTTCCGCCGGTCATATAATGCCAGTGCTCGGCTGGCGGACCTCCAAAAGGAGTTTAACCTGCCCAAGAACCGCCTAATCTGTGACATGCCCACCAGGTGGAACTCAACGCTGGCCATGCTGCAGCGGCTGCACACGCAGCAGAGGGCCATCAATGAGTACCTGTGCGACTATGGCACCAGGACAGGGTCAGGGAAGCTTGGTTTTTTTTCCCCACGCCAGTGGGCCATGATCAGGGATGCATGCACTGTCCTGTCACCATTTGAGGAGGCACGAGGATGGTGAGCAGTGACAGTGCATGCATCAGTGACACTGTCCCCCTTGTCCACCTGTTGGAGCACATGCTGCGTGGAATAATGGACAGGGCACTTGAGGCAGAACAGAGGCAGGAAGAGGAGACCTTCCTTAACTCTCAAGGCCCCCTTTATCCAGACAGTGTTCCTGCGTGCCCGCCGATCACACAGGAAGAGGAGGAGGAAGATTGTGTCAGTATGGAGGTGGAGCCTGGCACTCAGCATCAGCAGCAGTCTTTAAGGGATCAGTCCCAAGAAACGCATGGACTTGTACGTGGCTGGGAAGAGGTGGCTGCGGACCATGTTGTCCTTGGTGACCCAGAGGGCTCCGGACTGAATGCCTCAGCAAACCTATGCTGCATGGCCTCCCTGATCCTGCAAAGCCTGCGTAAGGATCCTCGTATTCGTGGTATCAAGGAGAAGGACCAATACTGGCTGGCAACCCTCCTTGATCCACGTTACAAGGGTAAGGTTGCGGACCTTATCTTGCCATCGCAGAGGGAGCAGAGGATGAGGCCTTGCAAAAAGGTCTGTGCAACGCGTTCCCAGAGACTGGGAGGTAACAAACTCCTGTTTCTGGACAACGTGTTGCTGAGGCTTCGGTCAGTCAAAGAAGGAGCGGTGGAGAAGGTGGGCGTCTGACCGATGCGTTCAGACAATTTTTTGGTCCGCAGCCCCAAGGTATGATCGGTTCCAGCAACCATCGCCAGCGTCTGTTTTACATGGTGCAGGAATACCTAGGGGCAAGATCTGACTGGGACACCTTTGCCACTGAAAATCCTCTGGGTTACTGGGTCTTGAGGATGGATCACTGGCCAGAGCTTGCACAGTATGCAATTGAGCTACTGGCCTGTCTTGCATCCAGCGTTCTTTCAGAACGCACACTCAGTGCTGCTGGAGGCTTTGTAACTGATCACAGGGTGCGTCTTTCCACTGACTCGGTCGATCGACTGACCTTCATAAAAATGAATCAGTCTTGGATCACCACCAGCTACCAAGCACCTGATGCTGATGTAACCGAATATTTTTTTTGAAATCTCAGATCCCTTTAAAGACTGCCTATGCTGATGCTGAGTGACTATCCTGAGTAATTATCCTCTTCCTCCTCAATGATCACGCTGATAGCTTGTAAGAACATTTTTGGTTCTGGGCGCCACCGCCCAATTTTTCAGCCCCTGTTTAACAGGAGCTTGTAATTACAATTTTTGATGCAATACTTTGCAGCAGGGCTCGTTCCTGCGTTCCAACTAGAGTATCTGTGAGGGGTTGCAGTGTTGTGGCACCAGCACCAGTGCCTAAGGCCTAATTTTTCAGCCCCTGTTTAACAGGGGCATGTAATTACAATTTTTGATGCAATACTTTGCAGCAGGGCTCGTTCCTGCGTTCCAACTAGAGTATCTGTGAGGGGTTGCAGTGTTGTGGCACCAGCACCAGTGCCCAAGGCCTAATTTTTCAGCCCCTGTTAAACAGGGGCATGTAATTACAATTCTTGATCTAATATTTCACAGCAGGGCCCTGGGAGGGCTTACAGTGTTGTGGCCACAACAACACCTAAGGCCCAAATTTCTGCTGAGTATATAGGGCAGGCCCTTACTTTCAAACATCTAACTTACCAATGACTCCTACTTGCAAATGGAAGGAGACAACAGGAAGTGAGATGAAATGTACCCCTATGAAGGGAAATTCTCTCCTGTAAGAGTTAATATGGGAAAAACATTTCTCCTTTCCACTGATGCTTTCCAATCCTTGTTCCACAAAAAACCCCAAGTTTTCAAAAAACATTTGTCATTGGGACAAAAAGTGAGGTGAAATCTTCTGAAGAGGAGGACAGACAGCAAAACAAATGTCACAGGGGTGATAACCCTTTCCTATGTTTTCCAAAAAGCTTAAAAATGATTTTTTGGCTGGAGCTAAACACGTTAAAAATGTACCCGTTCAAAATTGCAAACAGATTCTACTTAACAACAAACCTACAGTCCCTGTCTTGTTTGCACCGCCTGTATACTGCTGTTCAGAGTATATAGGGCCTGGTGGCCCCACACCTTTCCTTATTTTAATTTAGGTGCGGGGTTACCCTTAATATTCATACAAGACCCAAAGGGCCTGGTAATGGACTGGGGGGTACCCATGCCGTTTGTCTCATTGATTTTCATCCATATTGCCAGGACCCGACATTACATTAAAGCCGCAAGCAATTTTAAATGACTTTTTTTCCTTTAAAAATGACATTTTGTGCAGGGACTGTTCTAAGCACGGGAAACACACGCCACTTTACAGGCATACTATAGACACCCCTCAGGTATGATATTTAAAGGAATATTTCACTTTTTTTTTTTACTTTAAGCATCATTAAAATCACTGCTCCCGAAAAAACGGCCGTTTTTAAAAGTTTTTTTTGCATTGATACATGTCCCCTGCGGCAGGACCCGGGTCCCCAAACCCTTTTTAGGACAATAACATGCAAATTAGCCTTTAAAATGAGCACTTTTGATTTTGAGCGTTCGAGTCCCATAAACGTCAATGGGGTTCTAACGTTCGTGCGAATTTTCGGTCCGTTCGCAGGTTCTGGTGCGAACCGAACCTGGGGGTTTTCGGCTCACCCCTATTGATAGGTATGTGTTCTTGCAATAGCTTGACCTTCTTCTCTCAAGCATCATGCCTAAACCCTTTTACTGCCATGGATGTAAGGGTTACATGGTGTCAGCAACCATGAATCAGATGGAGACAGAAAATGCTATAAAAATCACACCTTTGAATAAAATGGTAAAAATGGTACAAATAGTAAACGTAGTCAAAACATAGCCGGGGTTCGCTTGCCAAAACGGGTAGTCAGAACCAGCCAGTAAATCAGGTAGTCAGAGATCAGCATAGTGGGAGGCAGCAGACAGGATCAGGAACCAGAAGGAACGTCAGCCAGGCAAGTCTTCAACAGGAACACAGCAGAGAGTCTCCAGATATGTTTGACCACGGAAGGAATGAACCAGGCAGTTTAAATAGCAAGAAGGGGCTGACTGTAGACTGTACTGATGAGCAGGAAATGATCACCAGGTGAGCCACTGTGGAACAATGAGTACTACTACTGGGAATTCACCAACAGCTGAGCAACCTAAGCACTGAGAAGGGAGAGCCCAGCCCTGACGCATGGGAACAAAACTACTTCTAGCTAGCCAGGCCAGTAGTACATTGGTTGCATTTCCTTATGCAATAAGCTCACAGTCATGAACTTTTGTCAACTTCTGGTACTGCAGTGATATAATTGTGGCCTACTCTTCTTTCTCTCCCTGGTGAAAAATGGCCAGCTGTCTGGAACTTATGCACTTTCTTCTTCCTACTCCTTCTCTACTGCTCAATCCATCATAACCCCCAATCTGGCAATGATGAGTCAGTGGAATCATTTTGATCATATGATCACAATCATGCTGCAGCAAGATGATTTTAGTCATGCCCAAGAGGCAGAATAGCAGCAAGGGAGAATTTTTTCCAGGGGCAGCTGGTGGAGGACTGGGAACAGCAGTTGACTTTATCCATCCCAAGGGCCTTTTTACACTCTGCTGCTGACAGTGCCATGTGGTCTGCATTCTTTGCATGGAGCGTATTTCCCATGGTAAAAGTACTAGCCATTTGGGAACCACATGCACAAGAAGACACTTAACTCTGCATCACAGTTCTTGTTAGGAGCAGCACCTCAATGAGACATGTCCCATAAAAAGGTCCACACTTCTCCTTTTTTTCCTCAATTTTCACATTCTTACACAAGATTCTCCCTCTGCATTTGCTGCAACATCTGTCCCTGCCCCTCACAGGGAGGGGAGTCTCACAAGGGGTTTTGGAGGCTTTGAATATGCTATGTCAATTGAGAATGAGGATCACGGGCCACGCTGAGGAGGTTCAAGCAGAAATGTCCTACATCCACCCCCTGTCTCCAGCTGCTGGAACTGAACTTTTTTTTTGCCAAATTGTCCCTCCACCCATGGTCTTAATGCCAGCTTTGAAAAACTGCTGACTTTGCAGCTGCTTCTATTCCAGCTCATAGAACAGGGCTCGACAAAACCCGGGCGCCAGGTCGCATTTGCGACTAGAATTAGCGACCTGGCGCCTGGGGCGGCACAGCTGGGGTATCCTGTGTCCGTTCGACAACCCCCCCCCTCCCGCCGCGATCGCGCTGGGCCGCGCCGGTAATTGAGGCCCCGACTTTGCGGCCTACTGCAGTCCTATGGTTCCTGGTTCCTTCTGCAATCGGGCGCCCTCTGGTGGTGGCCGTTGGTATGACAAGACATCCACCAATGCTAATGGAGCTTTCCCTACCTGTTTTCACTGCCTGCTCATCTCCTTCCCTTTACTTAGAACCCCCAAACATTATATATATTTTTTATTCTAACACCCTAGAGAATAAAATGGCGGTCATTGCAATACTTTCTGTCACACCGTATTTGCGCAGCGGACTTACAAGCGCACTTTTTTGGGAAAAAATACTTTTTTTAATTAAAAAATAAGAAAACAGTAAAGTTAGCCCAATTTTTTTTATATTGCGAAAGATAATGTTACGCCGAGTAAATTGATTCCCAACATGTCACGCTTCAAAATTTCATCCGCTCGTGGAATGGCGACAAACTTTTACCCTTTAAAATCTCCATAGGCGTCGTTTAAAAAATTCTACAGATTACATGTTTTGAGTTACAGAGGAGGTCTAGGACTAGAATTATTCCTCTCGCTCTAACGATCGTGGCGATAGGGGGGGCCCTCTCCTGCCGCCGATAAAAGTGATCTCGCTGCTAATCTGCTGCAGAGACCACTTTTATCTGAAAGAGAACCGCCGGCTCTTGAAGAAGATACCGGGGTCATGGAGCTAGCTGCTACCATAACTACGGTATTTCTCTTCAAAGACAGGACGTATATATTCGTCCTGCGGGAAGGAAGTGGTTAATTAAAATTAATTTATTATTTGTCACCTCCCTGCTTGGCCCCTTTCACTCGGGCTGTCTGATCAGGTTCGCCTGTCAGTTTTTCAGGCGGACCTGATTGGATCCTTAGCGAGAATATGGTGGTCTTGTGTCCCTGCATGGCAGGAAATAAAAGCAGTCACATTAGTTCTAGTCGTCTCTGTGTAAATTTAAGATTGGTTAATTTTTATATTGAAAATAAAGCTTTGTCGGTCGTTTAAAAAAAAAAAAAAACCTGGCTCCTAACTTTTTTAGCTGGCTCCTAGATTCCAAGCAAATTTGTCAAGCCCTGTCATAGAATCAACCTTCTTTAGTTCCCTGTTCTCCACCAGCATGTAGACTGTAATGTGTCTATGTTGCTGAACCATGTTGTCAGCATCAGGGAGATAGGAGCCACACTGGGCCAAAACTTCTGGCAGCTATCAAGGCCCAGGCTGAGATCTGTCTGACCCCATGCCAGCTTTGCCCAGAAAAGGTAATGTGTTACAACCTGCTGGCTGTCCTTCATCAGGTTTAATTCAGCGATGCAGTGGTTCCTTATTAATTACCCTGGCTTTCAGGAGGTCATTTGTGAGGCCAAAAAGTTATGTGTACCACTTTAGTAATCCTATCAGGCCATTTTTCACCTGTTAGAAATGCGGTGTCAACACAAGCTGGCTGTCAACTGCTGATCTCTGATATCTCCATAAACTGGCACTCATTATCATTAGCCATGCTGCAGAGGGTGCATCAGCAGTAGTGTACCTATACAAATGCCTGTGCTAGGACCCAAGGATTCATGGCATGATACAGCAGGGCCACTAATAAGTGGCCATTCTATTGGATCCCTGATGCAAAAATAAATTGGATGTTCTACTGCCACCAACTCAGTGGGGGCCCAGAATCCAACACTTTAAGAAGGTGCTGCATCAGAACGTATTTAATACATTTCCTGATGTTTTTCTGGCAGATCCCTTATGATGACCAATGTGCCTCCAATCCTCTGATTCCTGATGGAGTAGCGATGGTGGTGACAGCTGCCTCAGCACCGCTTGTCTGAGCTACTGACATCGGGTCTAACTGCAAACTCCATGGACTATTGTGTGTCCAGGCTGGAAAGAGCTTGCACTGTATGTACTGGAGTTTCTGGCTTGCCCTGCATCCAGTGTGCCATTTTATAGGGGTTCAGTGCAGAAGTGAGTGCCAGTGAGTACAAAACCCCTGCTGCTACATACCTCCGCCCCCTCTTCCCCAAAGAATTGATACATGCTACCATCAACAGCTTCTGACACCCCTCTTGGTCTGATGTTTCAGCATTGTAAAGGTACTCCACAATGTTTCCTCAGCTGGAACTCACCTTCCAAATTTAAAATGTTCGCTCCTGGGAAAATCCTGCATTTCACCTCAAATTGTGCATGCTATTACAGTGATCCAACATTGTAAAGGTTTTTTTTTTCAGAGAATATGAATGATAACACAAGAACTTTTCTTTCACTCATGGTTAGTGTTTGGCTGAAGCCATTTATTATCAATCAACTGTGTTTTACTCTATTTAAATCATAATCACAACAGAAACTAGCCAAATGATCAAAAGTTTACATACCCCAGTTCTTAATACGGTGTATTGCCCCCTTTAACATCAATGACAGCTTGAAGTCTTTTGTGGTATTTGTGGATGAGGTTCTTTATCTTCTCAGATGGTAAAACTACCCATTCCTCTTGGAAAAAAGTCTCCAGTTTCTGTAAATTCTTGGGCTGTCTTGCATGAACTGCACATTTGAGATCTCCCCAGAGTGGCTCAGTGATATTGAGGTCAGGACACTGAGATGGCCATTCCAGAACCTTCACTTTATTCTGCTGTAGCCAATGACAGGTCGACTTGGCTTGTGTTTTGGATCATTGTCATGTTGGAAAGTCCAAGTACATCCCATGCGCAGCTTCCTGGCTGATGATTGCAAATGTTTCTCCAATATATTTTGATAACATTCTGCATTCATCTTGTCAACAATTTTGACCAAATTTCTTGTGCCTTTGTAGCTCACAAATCCCCAAAACATCAGTAATCCACCTCCGTACCTTTTTATCATAGGCCTTGTTGACTACTTTCCAAATGTAGCGTTTTTGGTTGTGGCCAAAAAGCTCAATTTTGGTCTGATCACTCCAAATGACTTTGTGCCAGAAGTTTTGAGGCTTGTCTCTGTGCTGTTTGGCATATTGTAAGTGGGATACTTTTTGTCATTTACGTAGTAATGGCTTTCTTCTGGTGACTTAACCATGCAGCCCATCTTTTTTCAAGTGCCTCCTTATTGTGCATCTTGAAACAGCCACACCACATGTTTTCAGAGAGTCCTGTATTTCACCTGAAATTATTCGTGCAAACTCAGTTGGTCTACCTGACCGTGGTTTGGTTTCAACAGAACCCCTCATTTTCCACTTTTTGATTAGAGTTTGAACTCTGCTGATTGGCATTCTCAAATCCTTGGATATCTTTTTATATCCATTTCCTGTCTTATACTACCTTTTCCCGCACAATGTTTGACAATTCTTTTGCTTTCCCCATGACTCAGAATCCAGAAACGTCAGTGCAGCACTGGATGAAAGATGTAAGGGTCTGTCAGGAGTCCAGAAACTCACTGACCTTTTATACAGACACACACACTAATTACAAGCAAACAGGTCACAGGTGAGGATGGTTACCTTTAATAACCATTCAAACCCCTTTGTTTCAACTTGTGTGTTATCAGGCCAAAATCACCAGGGTATGTAAACTTTTGATCCAGGTAATTTGAGTAGTTTATGTTGTCATTATGATTTAAAAAGAGTAAAACACAGTTGATTGATAATAAATGGCTTCAGCCAAACACTAACCATGAGTGAAAGAAAAGGTTTTGTGTTATCATTTATATTCTCTGAAAAATGGCCAAGAAATCATAAATTCTGCCAGGGTATATAAACTTGTGAGCATGGGCGTCTGCAAATAGGGGCGGGGGGGCAATTGCCCCCCCTAGAATTATCAGGTGTTGGCTTGCAGTTGCACTGTGTCTGTGTGTTGTGTTGAAATGTCCGCCGCAGCCGCAATCGCGGCTGCCGCAGACTTTTTTTTCTAGGTCTGCAGCTGCTACTACGCTGCTCTCTGCTCTGCCTGAAACTGTCCTGTGTCTTCCGCTCTGCAGCTCGGCCTTTCCGCGCTCCTCCTCACTGATTGGCTGCCTGTGTAGTGTGCAGGTGTGTTGTAGATGGATCCGCCCACTCAAGTGCAAGCCGACGAGCCGAGTCATATGCTGGCAGTCTGCCACTATGTAGATCCAGGTCGACACTGCCACCGCCCACTCAATTGCAAGCCGCCCAGTGATATGCTACCTGTGCCTAGGCAACATAAGAACCGCGAGGAACCACAGGTAACAGCATTTAGTAGCAGCCAGGACTCCCAGGAGGAAGAGCATTTTGATTTATTTATTGCTAATTTGCTGGAAAGATATGTCTCTTTAGTGTATTTTGTTGGTATTATCATGACTAAAATACAGAGACAATTGATGTTTTCTTCGCTTTGTATTAGAAGTTACTACTCGTACCAGACCAGTCCATGCCCATATAATTCATATAGCCTAGAGAATGCAATGTACATCTTTTTGTATTGCAATACATCTGTTGTGGCCATATTTTGATCTTGAAGAAAACAGCTATACAGACTGTATAGCTGTTTTCATCAAGATCAAAATATGGCCAGAACACAATGGCGGCCCGTGCATTAAGGCCGCACGGGTGCCACCCCCTTTCTCCTGCCATCCCTCTGATTCATGCATTGCATGAATCTATCTATGGCCGCTGCTGCCACCCCCTATTCAGGCATTCATACCCCTTGACATTTTCCACATTTTGTCATGTTACAACCAAAAGCGTAAATGTATTTTATTGGGATTTTGGGATTTTATGTGATAGACCAACACAAAGTGGCACATAATTGTGAAGTGGAAGGAAAATGATAAATGGGTTTCAAATTTTTTTACAAATAAATATCTAAAAAGTGTGACGTCCATTTGTATTCAGCCCCCTTCACTCTGATATCCCTAACTAAATTCTAGTGTAACCAAGTGCCTTCAGAAGTTACCTAATTAGTAAAAAGAGTCCACCTGTGTCTAATGTAATCTATGTATAATTACAGCTGTTCTGTGAAGTCCTCTGAGGTTTTGGTAGAGAATCTTAATGAACAAACAGCATCATGAAGGCCAGGGAACACACCAGACAGGTCAGGGATAAAGTTGTGGAGAAGTTTAAAGCAGTTAAAGAAGTTTAAAGCAGGGTTACACTGCACATCACCCTGAACACACCATCCGCACCTTGACACACGTTGTATGTCACTGTCGTATCATGTTTTGGGGATGCTTTTCTTCAGCAGGGACAGGGAAGCTGGTCAAAGTTGATGGGAATATGAATGGAGCCAAATACAGTGCAATCTTAGAAGAAAACCTGTTAGAGTCGGAAAAAGACTTGAGACTGAGGCGGAAGGTAACCTTTCAGCAGAACAGCAACCCTAAACATACAGCCAGAGCTACAATGGAATGGTTTCGATCAAAGCATATTCATGTGTTAGAATGACCCAGTCAAAGTCCAGACCTAAATCCAATTGAGAATCTGTGACAAAACTTGAAAATTGTTGTTCACCGATGCTCTTCATTCAATCTGACAGAGCTTGAACTATTTTGCAAAAAAGAATGGGCAAAAATTTCACTCTCTAGATGTGCAAAGCTGGTAGAGACATACCCAAAAAATACTTGCAGCTGTAATTGCAGTGAAAGGTGGTTCTACAAAGTATTGACTCAGGGGGCTGAATGCAAATGCATGCCACACTTTTCAGATATTTATTTGAATTTTGAAAACCATTTATCAATTTCCTTCCACTTCACAAATATGTGCCACTTTGTGTTGGTCTATCACATAAAATCCCAATAAAATACATTTTAAGTTTTTGGTTGTAACGTGTTAAAATGTGGAAAATGTCAAGGGGTATGAATACTTTTTCAAGGCACTGTGTATGTATGTATGTATGTATGTATGTATATATCTATATATATATATACAGTGGTGACGGAAAGTATTCAGACCCCCTTACATTTTTCACTCTTTGTTATATTGCAGCCATTTGCTAAAATCATTTAAGTATTTTTTTTTTCCTCATTAATGTACACACAGCACCCCATATTGACAGAAAAACACAGCATTGTTGACATTTTTGCAGATTTATTAAAAAAGAAAAACTGAAATATCACATGGTCCTAAATATTCAGACCCTTTGCTGTGACACTCATATATTTAACTCAGGTGCTGTCCATTTCTTCTGATCATCCTTGAGATGGTTCTACTGATTGGACTTGATTAGGAAAGCCACACACCTGTCTATATAAGGCCATACAGCTCACAGTGCATGTCAGAGCAAATGAGAATCATGAGGTCAAAGGAACTGCCTGAAGAGCTCAGAGACAGAATTGTGGCAAGGCACAGATCTGGCCAGGGTTACAAAAAAAATTCTGCTGCACTTAAGGTTCCTAAGAGCACAGTGGCCTCCATAATCCTAAATGAAAGACATTTGGGACGACCAGAACCCTTCCTAGAGCTGGCCATCCGGCCAAACTGAGCTATCGGGGGATAAGAGCCTTGGTGAGAGAGGTAAAGAAGAACCCAAATATCACTGTGGCTAAGCTCCAGAGATGCAGTCGGGAAATGGGAGAAAGCTGTAGAAAGTCAACCATCACTGTAGCCCTCCACCAGTCGGGGCTTTATGGCAGAGTGGCCCGAAAGAAGCCTCTCCTCAGTGCCCCACATTAAAGCCCGCATGGAGTTTGCTAAAAAACACCTGAAGGACTCCAAGATGGTGAGAAATAAGATTCTCTGGTCTGATGAGACCAAGATAGAAATTTTTGGCCTTAATTCTAAGCGGTATGTATGGAGAAAACCAGGCACTGCTCATTACCTGTCCAATACAGTACCAACAGTGAAGCATGGTGGTGGCAGCATCATGCTGTGGGGGTGTTTTTCAGCTGTAGGGACAGGACGACTGGTTGCAATAGATGAAAAGATGAATGCGGCCAAGTACAGGGATATCCTGGACGAAAACCTTCTCCAGAGTGCTCAGGACCTCAGACTGGGCCGAAGGTTTACCTTCCAACAAGACAATGACCCTAAGCACACAGCTAACATAACGAAGAAGTGGCTTCACAACAACTCTGTGACTGTTCTTGAATGGCCCAGCCAGAGCCCTGACTTAAACCCAATTGAGCATCTCTGGAGAGACCTAAAAACGTTTACTATTCAACCTGACAGAACTGGAGAGGATCTGCAAGGAGGAATGGTAGAGGATCCCCAAATCCAGGTGTGAAAAACTTGTTGCATCTTTCCCTAAAAGACTCATGGCTGTATTAGATCAAAAGGGTGCTTCTACTAAATACTGAGCAAAGGGTCTGAATACTTAGGACCATGTGATATTTCAGCTTTTCTTTTTTAATAAATCTGCAAAAATGTCAACAATTCTGTGTTTTTCTGTCAATATGGG
Organism: Lithobates clamitans; assembly: GCA_037952925.1. Lineage (NCBI taxonomy): Eukaryota > Metazoa > Chordata > Amphibia > Anura > Ranidae > Lithobates > Lithobates clamitans. The sequence goes on from JBBGZY010000250.1 coordinate 2,970,211, forward strand.
GTGCTGTGTGTACATTAATGAGGAAAAAAATTAACTTAAATGTTTTTAGCAAATGGCTGCAATATAACAAAGGGTGAAAAATTTAAGGGGGTCTGAATACTTTCTGTCCCCACTGTGTGTGTATGTATATATATATATATATGTATATGTGTGTGTATATTATATATATATTAAAAAAAAACACGTGGGTATAGAAAAGAGTCACCCTCCTGTTTTGCAGTCTGAAATGAAGATAGACACAGTTTTTGTTTTATCCTGCTGTGATATAACACCAGCATGTCAGAAAAAAATCAAAAACAGAATTATTAAGTTGGAAAAAGGATTACCCCTTTTACAGTATGTCAGTATTTTGTTGAACTACCTTTTTTTTTTAATTACAACCTTTAGTCTGGTATATGTCTCTACTAACTTTGCACATCTAGATTTTGCAATATTTGCCCACTCTTCTTTGCAGAACTGCTCAAGTTCTGTTAAATTTGATGGTGACCATTTGTGGACTGGAGTCTTCAAGTCATTCCACAGATTTTTTTTCCTTTCAATGGGATTTAAGTCTAGGCTCTGACTAAGCCTTGCAAGGGCATTTACCTTTTTCTCCTTCAACCACTGTGTAGTTATATTTGCTGTGTGTTTCATCTGAACACCTTAAATTTTGTCATTCCAAAGTTATAAAGAAACTTGTGTTTGAGGTGATTATAAGAATCCTAGTGACAAAGATGGCATACACGGTGTCCTAGTCTTATATCCTACACAAGAGGCTCCACTGCTAACCAGTTTGTAACTAGAATGGAATCCCAGCTGGACACATAGCTGCCGCTTCCCAAAGTACCTTCAAAGAAAGACCTCAAACACAAGTTCTTTTAGTGCATTTCTTTATAACTTTGGAATTCAAAAGCCTGACTGCTATGCCCTATGTGATTGACTGAATCCGTGGCCCCTTGGTGTAGGCCCCCCTGTCTGCCATGAGTTCCCACCCGACATGTGTCATTAGGTGCCCAGTCTGCGTCTGATTGCTCCTTTCAGGAATGTGTAACACCTTTTCATGGCTCTCCTAAATCAATATATACCCATATAACTTCATTGTATTATTCCCCTCCAAGCCCCTAAAGAAGCCAAAAAGGTGAAACGCGTAGGCCCCTTTCACACTGGGGCGGTTTGCAGGCGTTATTGCGCTAAAAATAGCGCCTGCAAACCGCCCCTAAACAGCCTCCGCTGTTTGTTCTGTGTGAAAGCCCGAGGGCTTTCACACTGAAGCGGTGCGCTGGCAGGAGAAGAAAAAATCTCCTGCAAGCCACATCTTTGGAGCAGTGAAGGAGCGGTGTATTCACCGCTCCTAAACCGCTCCTGCCCATTGAAATCAATGGGACAGCGTGGCTATACCGCGGTAATACCGCGGCTATAGCCGCGCTATATGAGGGGTTTTAACCCTTTTTTGGCCGCCAGTGGGGGGTTAAAACCGCACCGCTAGCGGCCGAATACCGCAGTAAAACAGCGCTAAAAATAGCGCTGTTTTACCGCTGACGCCCCTTACCGCCCCAGTGTGAACGGGGCCTTAGGGTTGTGTATTTCCTCCCTCGTGATTTATTGCCTTTATTGTTGTGACAAAAATCTCATGTTTTTATAGAATGAATAGACATATTTTTAAATGTTATCGAATAAAATTCAATTTTAAACTCATGACGTGGCATGGACAATTACTCTAAAAGGAGGTTGCAGCATTTATAAAGTGCCAACCCTTTTTTCTTTTTGTATTTTCTCAGATTTTCTCAATTATGAACTATACACTCGCATACTGTGCAGTCTATTAGGGCGTACACACGGTCGGACTTTGTTCGGACATTCCGACAACAAAATCCTAGGATTTTTTCCGACGGATGTTGGCTCAAACTTGTTTTGTCTACACACGGTCGCACAAAGTTGTCGGAAAATCCGATCATTCTAAACGCGGTGACGTAAAACACATACGTCGGGACTATAAACGGGGCAGTGGCCAATAGCTTTCATCTCTTTATTTATTCTGAGCATGCGTGGCACTTTGTCCGTCGGATTTGTGTACACACGATCGGAATTTCCGACAACGGATTTTGTTGTCGGAAAATTTTATCTCCTGCTCTCCAACTTTGTGTGTCGGAAAATCCGATGGAAAATGTCCGATGGAGCCCACACACGGTCGGAATTTCCGACAACACGCTCCGATCGGACATTTTCCATCGGAAAATCCGACCGTGTGTACGGGGCATATTTCCTCCTGTTTAAACAGGAAATACCAGTACCCCAATATATTTTCTGTAATGTAAAATACATATAAAATGCTTTGTGTCAAGTAAGACCCCCTCTGTATAGAGAGTGTTTTTTGTGCAATATGATTTGGACAAATTATTTCTAATATCTTGTTCTCTATGTTGAAAGAGAACACTGAAACCAGCATGAGCCTAAACCATTTATACTGGTGGTTAGTTGGGTCTACATTTACTTACAGGCTGATCTTAATGGGTGGGAAAGGATTACCTCCATGGTAAAAATATCAAACACATCTTGATTAGGGATAAGCCTGGGTTCAGTTCACGAACAGTTTTGCGAATATTGCTTGAAGTCTGAAGTTCATGAACTTCGTGGTGAACTCCACTGAAGTCTATAGAGGGAAACTCTTGTTATTGTTTGTTCTGACCATTTGTAGGGCTAATAAGCAAGCTATTGTCAAACAAAGGCATGGTAAGTCAAGCGCCACTGGGGACATGTACCAATGCCAACATTAAAATAAATAAACTAAGTGTTTAAAGAAACAGTATTGACCCCTACACAGACTTGTCACCTCTCCTTAACAGCTCCAACACACACACTGATTATATGGCTGCTGTGAGCCAACCCTTTTATAGAAAGAGGGATGGCTTATTTATTCCTTCAATTTATATATATATGTTTTCATAACGAATTATGTTTGTAATCCAAGGTTTTACTGTGTGTGTGTGTGTATATGTATATATGTATATATATATATATATATATATATATATATATATATATATATATACACACACACACACAGTAAAACCTACCTTGGATTACAAACATAATTCGTTACGAAAACATGCTTGTAATCCAAAGCACTTTTATATTAAAGCAAATTCCCCCATAAGAAATAATAGAAACTCAGATGATTCGTTCAACAACCATTTATTCATAAGTCCTTCAGTTTATAGTCCATATAAAAAGATTATAGCAATGTGATAGGTTGTGTTACCATAAAATGTTCATCCATAAATGGCAGCCTCCACAAGGGGATTAGAGGCAAAATCCCACAGGAGCTACAGAGTATAAAAGAGAAGAGAGGATCCTCTAAGTGTGGCAATATGGTTACATTTAATGAAGGTACAACATTTAACAACTCACATGGTTGATGATTAAAAGAGGCACATCTAAGTATGCAAGCACCTGGGGTAAAGCTGTTCACATAGACCATCCTCCGCACCGCCGGCTTTTACCGCTGTCAGTCTGCAATTGTGACCAGAAAGACTACTCTGCAGTAGAGCGATTTGAAAGCGAGGCTTGAAGCGCTCATGGAGTGTAGTGTGGAAAGGATGACGTTGATGGTGGTGTGGAGGATGGTCTATGTGGACAGCTTTACCCCGGATGCCTGCATACTTGGATGTGCCTGTTTTTTAATCATCAACCATGTGAGTTGCTAAATGTTGTACCTTCATAAATGCAACCATATTGCTACACATAGAGGTGCCTCTGTTCTGTTTTATACTCAGTTGTGACATGATGCTACTTGTATATCAAGACATCGCTTGTATATCAAGTCGAAATTTATTTTAAAATGTTGCTTGTCTTGCAAAACGCTCTCAAACCAAGTTAATCTCAAACCAAGGTTTTACTGTATATATATAGATGGACTTGTGTCTTTTTTTCAACCTAACTATATAACTATGTAACAGTATGTAGTGTCAGTGCAGAACAGGTCATACAATATTGCAATAAACAGTATGTGTTTCAGGGCTGTGAAAAGTATGAAATGGCAGTGCAGAGCTGGGGAGTGTGTGGTATGTAGCAGTAGGAAAGTGCTGAAAGTGAGCAGTATGTAGTAGTAAAGAAGTGCAGGCCAATGTACAGTACCTACTGGCAGTGCAGAGCAGGCCATGAACTGTATGTACTGTCAGTAGCAGGGTAGTAAGTGATCAGTATGCAGGAGCAGGGGATGGAGCATGTATGTAACGGCAGTGCTCTTCAGTGAGCAGTATGCAGGGCTTTTTTTCAGCAGGAATGTGGGGGAACGCAGTTCTGGCACCTCCAGTTCTGAATGTATGTAATGGCAAGGGGTGCTTGGGTATACTGGAGGGTCTATTGATATTGGCTGCTAGGGGATCTACTGTTGTTGGAGGGGATCTATTTTTACAGGGGGAGAGTCTGTTGTTGCTGGGGAGGTCAGTTGTCGTTGGTGGGGGTTCTATTTTTGCTGGGGGACTCTTATGCTACTGGGAGACAATCGTTTCTGGGAGACATCTACTGTTGAGGGAGAGGTCTATTGTTGCTAGCTGTTCATAGTCTATTGTTGCTGGGGGTGCTTCATTGTTGCTGGCTACAGGGGATCTCTTTTACTTCCTATCATTTTAAAAAAATTACATACAAATTACTTAGCACCACAAATTGATACTTGATTCTGTATCCATTACTGAGAGGTGGGTAGGGGGTGGAACCAAGGAATGGTGCTCGGAGGTGGGTAGGGAGTGGAACCAAGGAATGGTACCCAAGGGGGTAGGGATGGAACCAAGGAATGGTGCTTGGAGGTGGGTAGGGGTGGAACCAAGGAATGGTGCTTGGAGGTGGGTAGGGAGTGGAACCAAGGAATGGTGCTCGGAGGTGGGTAGGGGTGGAACCAAGGAATGGTGCTCGGAGGTGGGTAGGGGGTGGACACAAGAGGTAACTCGGAAGGAGGGAGTTCCTGCACCTATTCTCTGAGAAAAAAAGCCCTGGCAGTATGTAGTGGAAGTACAGGGCAGTGAGAGGTATGTTCAATGTCAGTTCAGTGAAATGTATATAATGTCACTAAGGTAAGGGGGAGAGCAGGGCAGGGCAGAGGACAGCACACATTAGCATAGCAATGAGCAGTATTCAGCCTAGGTTATGATGCAACAGACTGTTTTGCAGTGCAGCTGTTTGTGTGCAGTGCAGCAGGTATTTAGCCCAGGCCAATACATACTGAACTGAACTGATTTTATTCTCTCTTGAAAAAAGGTGATTAAGGTGGGATATGATCAACATGTACAAATACATAAGTGGTCCATATAGTGAACTTGGTGTTGAGGTATTCACTTTAAGGTCATCACAGAGGACAAGTGGACACTCTCTATGTCTAGAGGAAAAAAGATTTAATCTCCAAATAGGGAAAAGTTTCTTCACAGTTATGCCCCGTACACACGGTCGGATTTTCCGATGAAAAATGTCCGATCGGAGCGTGTTGTCGGAAATTCCGACCGTGTGTGGGCTCCATCGGACATTTTCCATCGGATTTTCCGACACACAAAGTTTGAGAGCAGGCTATAAAATTTTCCGACAACAAAATCCGATCGTGTCAATTCCGACCGTGTGTGGCCTGTTCCGACGCAAAAAGTGCCACGCATGCTCAGAAGAAATTCCGACACGGAACAGCTCGGTCTGGTAAACTTAGCGTTCGCAATGGATACAGCACTTTCGTCACGCTGCAATGTTAAAAATGGCTTAATACAGCGCACTCTCTTCTTCTTTATAATGTGAGAAGAATGAAGTAGTTTTGCTGCTCATATTCACACACACTTCTCACAAACTTCTTTCTTTATTATTTATTGGGATTCCCTTAATATAGTTTGATTTGTCACATCTGACAAAAATATTTTTGTGTTTTTTTTTTTGTTTTTTTTTAAAGCCAGATTTTTTTATTTTATTTTATGTTTGTATTTTTTCAAAGGCTGATCTTTGTTTTATTTTAGTTTTAGTTTTACTCCAGAATATTTTTGTGTGTGTTTTGTGTGTCAAGTTACCACAACACCATTGATATCTTTTGTTTTTTAATCTCAAGGAGATTGTTTGGTGTTGGTGTCCCTTGTTAATTTCACATTGTATATTTGAAATGTACCTGAATCCTCACCAACAAACTGTCCTTTTTGAAGGAAAACACACATAGGCGAGTATAATTTAAACCAAAAATCCTTTATTAAGGGCTCAGAACCAAACAAAGAGGGAGGCAACGCTGGATAAACAGTTGAAGTTTGCAAAGCCTTTGACCCCCAGGGCAGACATTAATTCTTGAACATCAAAATTGGTGGCCTGAGGAGTCCATATGTAAGGGAGCGCAGTCTGGCCCAGAAGTCACAGAGATCACAGAGATGACATGTATGTCCCCAGGCTGTGGTACCACAAGAGGCTGCATCTTTTGCCAGACCAGACTGGATCCAGGGTCCTCACTTTCTGGTCTTCCTTCCACGCTTCCTTCCTGGCTGTGGCTCTGCTGTTGGAGATGTGGCAGGAGGAGGAGTAGGACCTGGAGGAGGAGGAGGACTAGTAGGACCTGGAGGAGAAGGAGGAGGAGGAGGACCATGTGTGAGGTCACAAAGGTGGGTATCAGATGTTATTTGGGCCCTCAACCCCTTATTGAGAGCCTCCAAAATTAAGGACTCACACATGAGTTGTTGGCCCTCCTCCATCCGCTGCATTTTACAGGCAATTATGGCAGCAAAGTCCTCCTCTACAGTGTGTGGTGCTCCCAGGGCCTCTGTAGCCTTCCAAAAGAGGCCTATGGCAGCCTCCTCTAGGGTACTCCTCTTCCTGCCACTTTCTCTTTGCAGGTGTAGGGGAGGGACCTGCATATCAGCCAGCCTGCTCGGGCCGGCCACCTCCTGGCTGAGACTTCCCTGTTTATGAAAAAGGGACATGGTTGTAATGTTTTGCATCATCAATCACAATCATAAATTAGTACTCCAAACTAACATCTAGTTAACATCATTGATTGGACAAGCAGAAATGTTTAGAGGAATGCTATACCTGGCTCAATCTGGGCTCCTCCACATGTTGCTGCCTGGAAGGCCCAGGTTGGGCGTCAGAAGCCTCAGCCGGGGGGGAAGGAAGCATGGAAGGAAGACTGGAGAGTGATGACCTGGGTTCAGTCTGGCCTGCCAGAAAATGCAGCCTGTCATAGTACCACATCCTGGGGACATAGATGTCATCTGCTGCTCCGGATCTCTGCGAATCCTGGACTTTCTGGCGCTCCCTTACATATGTGCTCCTCAGGCCACCAATTAGGATCTTCAAATATGTGATGTCTGCCGTGGGGATCACCTGCTTCACAATTTCCAACAATTGATCCAGTGCTGCCTTCCTCTTTGCTTGGTTCTTATAATGTTGGTGGATTATCTCCCACAGACAAGGCAGCTCCCTGAACATGTCAATGAATATTGCCATGAAGTCTGTATCATTCAAGATATCCATTTTCACTGCAAGACACAACACAAGACAACCCCTAATGTCAGGCAAAACTCTCCTAATCTTGTTACAATATAGGTCTCAATGTAAAAGCAGTATAGGCACAAGTATGTCTCTTACCTTCGTTCTTACGATCGGCGCCTCCAATGCTCCTTCCTCTGCTCACAGATCGTACGTAATACGCACGCGTGTTACGCTTTATACACAATGCACATGCGTGTAACTCCGCCCGCCCATGACGTTCTTTCTAGTTTATTCCCCGCCCCTTTTCGTTCGCCGCAGTGGGGGAAGAGCACATGTCGGATAGACAGCAGGTGCGTGCTAATTACAGGAACGAGGAGGAGGAGGAAAGCCCGGATCCGGACACGTCCCAATCCAGAAGGAGATTTAAGGCCTCAAATATGTCCTTTGGTGAGATGTTGGAGATGGTCGACATCCTGAAGAAGGCCGACTATGATGGAAAGTATGGACCTTACCCCAACCCCAATGTCAGAAAGGCCAAGATCATGGCGAAAGTGGTCAGGAGTCTGCACCGGAATTTCGGGGTACGTCGATCCAAAGATCAGCTCAGGAAGCGGTGGTCGGACCTCAAATTACGAGAACATGAGCAGTACAGAAAGATCCGGAGAGTGCTTCAAAAAAGTAAGTAGTTGTGCTGTGTTCCTATTCTTTATGTTTATTACGTTCGTGCTGCTCCATGTGCTTTTCTTAAAAGTGTACATTTTAAAATGGCAACTTTCCTGTTCTTGGGCACATTATTCGTTCGTATCAAACATTTTTCTTTCGGCCTATAAAACACCATTGTTTTGGCCATATGCATTTGGCCACATTTTTTACGCCCTACTTGTATGAAACTATTTTGGTGGTGTAGATGGCTTTGTTACTAGAATGGAATGCAAACTAGATTCTGTGTAAGGAGAGGACACTCAGCAGCTGTTTTCACATCTGGACACTGGAGCACTAGTGTGGGACACAAGAACCCCATTTTTCTTAGGGGACCCACACAGGTGCTTCAGTGTATACTATATGGGGGTCTCCATCTGTGAAGCTTGTACAAAACAGGTAAAGTATTGCAACTTGACAAAGGGCACTGAAAATGCTACATCTTGGAACTCTGCTAAAATAGACAATTGTACCCCACTTCCAAGCAATGTTTCATCTTTATAGTTCTGCCATCAAATATCTGTGTGCTAAGTATAGCATTTTTGTTTTACATAGGGGAGAAAAGACTTGGAGGACACCCCTCATCCGAGGAGACCAGAGCCCCCCCCCCCCCTCTGGAAGAAGGGGAAATACCCCCAACACAAGAAGAGCAGGATGAGGAAGAAGACGTGGTGGAACTAGTCACCACAACAGGTGAGTGTCTGCGACCACAGGCTCTGGTAAGAGATGGATGCCGGCATATTTTTGATACCTGTTTTGTTTTGCTCTCTTTTTAGGTGATCGTGATGTTGTGGATCCAGATCCTTTCACATCAGAAAGTGCCCAGATCCTGATTGGGGAGATCATGGGGTGTAATTTAGCTTTGGAAAACCTCAAGAAAAACATCAATGATGTTATCCAAAAAAATAAGAACATCATTGATGTTTTGGGGCGAGTTTAAAACCCCCCAAAATCACTTTCTTCTTTTGTGTTCTACAAATTTAAAAATGTTTTAGCGATTTTTATAAAAGCTACACTTGGAGGATGCACACAGTGTGCCAACATGTGCTATCTGCCATCACGGGAGATCAATGGAGGAATTTTGGGGGTGCAACCCCTTCCTCAATAATAAAGTAGCTGAGAGGAAGGGGTTTCTCCCCCAAAACACGTCCCTTGATCCCCTGTAATGGCAGGTCGCACATGTTGACATTCTGAAATTGGTGTGCATCTTCCAAATGGGGCTTTTCCTGGGGTGACTTCACCCCATCTGAACGCAATATCAAACACAGTTCCTAAATACTCATGTCTGATATTGCCTTCAAGTTCTACCTAATGTGAACTTTGTAAGTTCAAGATTTGTGTCTTTCTTGTTGGTTTTAAACATGCCTGTTTTATCTTAAATGGACATTTCTATTTGTGATAATGCCACCCCAAAAATTGTTATACAACAATCATGTTGGTTTGTTTTAAAAACCTTTTCTAAATGCATAACTAGAAACTGCAAAAAGCTGCAAAGGTGACCATGTAATAATTCACACTCTATTAGTTATAAAGTAAAATAGAAGTTTGCTCTCTACCACTCCTCCACTTTGGAGGTTCTGGCCGTAGCCTATTGCATATATATGTATAAAGATCTATCCCTAGGGAGGTCCACAAGTTGGGCGTCCCTGGGATAAAAAAGACAGCTACTTTTGGTCAGAAAGGGCACTCAGTGAGATCGTATAAAAATAAGTATCAAATTTTATTGTGATTTAAACACCAAACTCACTGATATAAAAACATTTTGTTGCTTTCCATCAAGGTTGGTAACCTTAAGTCCTCTGACAACCCATCATAAAAAGAATGATACTTCAAATGTATATCAATACAGATGATGTATCAATGTAACAGATGACAAACACTTAGACTAACAGTACACACACTAGATGCACCTGTGATTGTGCTGGTATTAAAATGATTGTTAATGAAGAATGTGTGGATTATTGTGTCAACGCTACAACACTTTGGTGGTGATGTAATTGGTGTTTTCAGTGAAAATGGGGGTTCTTTCCTAAGGGCAAATCCTCTTTGCACTACAAGTGCAGTTTTAGTGCAGTTGCAAGTGCACTTGTAGTGCAAAGTGTCTTTGCCTTTAGTAAATAACACCCAACAGTGCTTTGTATAAGGTTACACAATCACAACATTTTCAGGTCTCCCCACGTTTCTGTCAGGGTCAGGTAAAACAAACACAAGCAGTAAATGTCACCAAAGATTTCCTTTTTTTTGGATTTTATTTGATAAAGGCTTCACAAATTGTCTGGCATATTGATGGCCCCCCTACCCGCAAAGAACTCAAGGTATCTTAACTGGACATCACGAGCACTCAGGGAGGGCAAGCCAGGACGGCCACTTTCAAGCGCCGTCAGAGTTGGTTCATTGATCATTCCGGCCTCAGGCCCGACTGAGCCAGCATAGTTGGCAGAATGTTTCCGTAAAAAGTTATGTAGAACAGAGCACACCAGGATTATATGATTAAGTTTATACTCTGCCATATGGATGGGTGTCAGAAATAGGCGGAACCGGCTGGCCATGATTCCAAATGTGTTCTCCACCACTCTTCTGGCTCTGGCCAGCCGGTAATTAAAAACCCTCTGTTCCGGGGTGAGGGTCCTCATCGGGAATGGCCGCATAAGATGGTCCCCCAGCGCAAAGGCTTCATCTGCAATGAAGACGAATGGGAGTCCTTCCACATTGTCTTCTGGAGGTGGCAAGTCCAAGCTGCATTCTGGAGCCGCCTGTAAAACTCCGTCTGGGCGATGACTCCACCATCGGACATCCGGCCATTCTTCCCCACGTCCACATACAGGAACTCATAAGAAGCCGACACCACCGCCAACATCACAATACTATTGAACCCCTTGTAATTATAATAGTACGACCCCGAGTTGGGCGGTGGGACGATGTGGACGTGTTTCCCATCAATTGCCCCTCCGCAGTTAGGAAACTCCCACCGCTGGGCAAAGTGGGAGGCCACAGTCTGCCATTCCTGTGGCGTGGAAGGAAACTGTTGAGGAAAAAAAAAAACATTATTATTTTTGCACATAACCATGGAAAGCAGATTAGACATAAACATTCTTGGACAACATCCAGATCACATTTATTAAGGGGAATTTTACAACACCAAAGTATAAGGTACACCTATCATATTCCCCCTCCCACCCCCTCTCATGGGCCATTTCTAACATTATAGGGGGGGAATCTTAGACAGGTAACCCTCTTCACTTCATTGAGAGATGAATGCCTAACTATATAGGGTGTCAGCGAAGCTAACAAACGGTGAAATACGGGGTCTGTCATCCTGAGAAAGTTCCTGAAATCATCAGGATTATTCTCACGGATCTCACGGAGCAAAGGCATATGACAGAACTGGTCACGCTGAAGCAACCAATTCTTGGTCCATGAACTCCTCCCCACCCTGTTCATGGACTGGACTTGTGTCAAGGTCAGGACCCCAACACCAAGCCCCCGCACAGCACGAACTCTATGAGGAGTATATATATGAAACATGGCTAGAAAATGGTCGGCTGCTAAGAACAAAGTAACAGAACGCACTGAAGAACAGCAAGGCCTGTGAAGAGCGACCTGAAAAACAGCAATGAGCCGGCAAGATCGCACAGAAAACTCCAATATGAACTTACTGCATGCACTGAAGAGCAGATACAAACCCACAAGCACAAACTGAACCGCAGAAAACGATCTGAAAGCCACGAGTCTGAAAAAGCGCAAATCGTCTCTCACCAAACTTTTACTAACACAAGATTAGCAAAAGGAGCCCAAAGGGTGCCGCGCTTGGTTCTGAACTGGCCTTTTCTAGTCTCGTCGTACGTGGTGTACGTGACCGCGTGGTTGGCGATCGGAAATTCCGATAACTTTGTGCGACCGTGTGTACGCAAAACAAGTTTCAGCCAACATCCGTCGGAAAAAATCCTAGGATTTTGTTGTCGGAATGTCCGATCAATGTCCGACGGTGTGTACGGGGCATAAGAGTTGTGAAAATGTGGAATAGACTCCCTCCAGAGGTGATTCTGACCAGCTCAGTAGATTGCTTTAAAAAAAAGCCTGGATGACCTTTTTTAGATACATAAAAAAAGGCCTTAATGTACATAATATAACTGGGGACTGACATTTATAGGTAAAGTTGATCCAGGGAAAATCCGATTGCCTCTCAGGGGGTCAGGAAGGAATTTTTCCCCCTGCTGTAGCAAATTGGATAATGCTTTGCTGGGTTTTTTTGCCTTCCTCTGGATCAACTGTGGGTGAAGGATTGTGTATATGGGATTGTATGATTTTTATTTTTTTATTTTATTGGTTGAATTAGATGGACCTGTGTCTTTTTTCAACCTGACTAACTATGTAACTGCTTCCAGACTGCCCCACGTACATGTACTGCGGCAGGGCAGCATGTTCGTCATTTACATTTCCGGGTCTGGGGTGTGATTGGACGCAGCTGGAGCCAATCAGCTGGTCCGGTGGACCCGATGTTCGCTGGCACCCAGCAATCATTCCTGAGAGAGGCAGAACAGCAGTCTGCCTATGTAAACAAGCATCCGTGATCCTCTGGACCCGGCGCATCACGGATCACGGTAAACGGCCGCTAATCGCGGAGCGATCACATGTAAACAAACCGGCGTCATGTCATGATGCCGGTTCCTCCCTCCCCTCTCTGTACCGATCAGTACAGAGGGGGAGAGATCGGATGGGAGCCGCGCTGTGGGCTGGATGTGTAGTGCCCACAGCGCAGCTCAGTGACATGTACAGTCACATCCATCCCTCCATGCTCAGCCACCCCCCCCCCCCATGCTCTGCAATGACCCTGTGCAATACTCTGCAATACTCTGCAATGATCCTGTGCAACCCTGTGCAATACTCTGCAATGATCCTGTGAAACCCTGTGCAATACTCTGCAATGATCCTGTGCAACCCTGTGCAATACTCTGCAATGATCCTGTGCAACCCTGTACAATACTCTGCAATGATCCTGTGCAACCCTGTGCAATACTCTGCAATGATCCTGTGCAACCCTGTGCAATACTCTGCAATGATCCTGTGCAACCCTGTGCAATACTCTGCAATGACCCTGTGCAATACTCTGCAATGACCCTGTGCAATACTCTGCAATGACCCTGTGCAACCCTGTGCAATACTCTGCAATGACCCTGTGCAATACTCTGCAATGACCCACAATAATCTGCAATGACCCTGTGCAATACCCCGCAATGCCCCGCCATGCCCCGCCATACTCCGCCATACCCCGCCATACTCTGCAATACTCGGTGATACCCCGCCATACCCCGCCATACTCCGCCATACTCCGCCATACTCCGCAATACTCGGTGATACCCAGCCATACTTTGCCATGCTCAGCCATACTCGGCTATACTCTGCCATGCTCAGCTGTACTCGGCCGCTGTATGTGGCCAGGCTGTGGAAGTCTCACACACGTGGTATCGCCGTACTCAGGAGGAGCAGGAGAATCTATTTTGGTATATGAAAAAAATGGGCCGCGCCTAGGGGTGTAACTGAATAACTGTAAATCTAAGTACAAATCATAGATAATAAAGCGTGCAAATCAAATAGAGCCTAAAGCTCTGATCACTTACTAAGATCACCTGCTGTGTGAATCCTAAAGCTCTGATCACTTACTAAGATCACCTGCTGTGTGAATCCTATGACCAAACACACTAAAAAATATCTAGTGCAATAAATCACAAAGTGCAATGTGCATAGAAAAACGTAATAAGATAAATATACAATCCACAGTGATTAAAATATAATCATTCCTAATAAGGTGTATATGCTAAAAAATGTTACACATATGTAGATCCACTGTGATTAAAATGAAAAAAGAGAAAAAAAAAAAAAAAAAAATTAAATAAAACAATATATATATTCGTAAAACACAAACAGAGTAAATCAATCACATGCGTGGGCGAATTGAAACTATAATCGCCCTAATAAAGGTGTTCAAATCACATCCGTGAAAAAATCTTCCAATCCAGTAACATAAAGTGACCAAGTTCAAATAAAAGTCAGTGTAATGGTGATGGTTCAAAGAAAAAGTTCCGGTTTTGAATCAAACGTGCCCAAAGAAAAACATGCTGGGGGAGGGGCCAGGACGGAGCGATCAGCACAGAGCTGGGTTGTGGAGCTCTCACACCCCGCAGCACGCCGCACAGCCGTTTTTTCCTATGTTATGTTTGGTGCACATGAGCACCTTATAAATGTGAGTACCCCATGTGGGGATTGGATGTGATTTTAATAAAAGTATCCTACGGTATTATACTATATTAGCCTTTTTCTTTTATATGGTCTGATGTGAGTGGAGCCATAAAGAATCCAGTGTGGGAATCAGCTGTACCTAATACTGAGCCCAGGGGTGGCTCCAAAAGCGTGTATTGACACAATTAAAACCTGTGTCACACGCTCCAAGGTGAGCGCAATCACATTGGGGGTCACCAAGGCACTTCACAGCATGTTTTTCTTTGGGCACGTTTGATTCAAAACCGGAACTTTTTCTTTGAACCATCACCATTACACTGACTTTTATTTGAACTTGGTCACTTTATGTTACTGGATTGGAAGATTTTTTCACGGATGTGATTTGAACACCTTTATTAGGGCGATTATAGTTTCAATTCGCCCACGCATGTGATTGATTTACTCTGTTTGTGTTTTACGAATATATATATTGTTTTATTTAATTTTTTTTTTTTTTTCTCTTTTTTCATTTTAATCACAGTGGATCTACATATGTGTAACATTTTTTAGCATATACACCTTATTAGGAATGATTATATTTTAATCACTGTGGATTGTATATTTATCTTATTACGTTTTTCTATGCACATTGCACTTTGTGATTTATTGCACTAGATATTTTTTAGTGTGTTTGGTCATAGGATTCACACAGCAGGTGATCTTAGTAAGTGATCAGAGCTTTAGGATTCACACAGCAGGTGATCTTAGTAAGTGATCAGAGCTTTAGGCTCTATTTGATTTGCACGCTTTATTATCTATGATTTGTACTTAGATTTACAGTTATTCAGTTACACCCCTAGGCGCGGCGCATTTTTTTCATATATCATTTATCGCACGGTCATGAATACGTGATCTGCGCCTGCAGCCGGGTAGCTGTTTGGTTGAATTTCCATTAAGGCACTGGATAATTGTGGCTCGCAAGATTTTTTTCCATAAATCTATTTTGGGGTGTCATTTTTGGTATGTACATGTTATGTGTTAGAAATATTGTATAAATGGACAACTTTGTGTTAAAAAAAATGTGTTTTAACCACTTCCTGCCTGCCGGCTGTCATACGACTTCCTTGACTTTGTGCGGGGATATCTGAATGATGGGTGCAGCTACAGGCATCATTCACATATCATCTTTTTCAGCCGGCGATTCCCTACACCATAAGAATGATCATAGCGGCTGTTCCACTGCTTGATCATTCTTACGGGAGGCGAGAGGGGACGCCCCCCCTCTCGCCACCCTCAGGTGCTTCTACCGACTCACCGCTACGATCGAAGCCAGGATCATTTTTTTTTTTCTATTTCAGGCTTCCCAGCCTAGAGGTGAGATGTGAGGTCTTATTGACCCCATATCTCACTGTAAAGAGGACCTGTCATGCCATATTCCTATTACAGGGGATGTTTACATTCCTTGTAATAGAAATAAAAGTGATCAAAAAATGTATTTTTTGGAAAAAAGCCTCAAACTAAAATAAATAGAGTAAAATGAACAATAAAAAAAAAAAAAAAAAAAAATTCCCCGTGTCCCTGTGTGCTCGCAGTCAGAAGCCAACGCATACGTAAGTTGCGCCCACATATGAAAATGGCAGTGAGGTATCGCTGCGATTGGTAGAGCGAGAGCAATAATTTTGGCCCTAGACCTCCTCTGTAACTCACAACATGTAACCAGTAAAATTTTTTAAAGCGTCTCCTATGGGGATTTTTAAGTAGCGAAGTTTGGCGCCATTTCACGAGCATGTGCAATTTTGAAAATAAAATATAATGTAACAGCGCTTAGTCCATGTATATATAAGGATAATATACACACATATAAACACACATGTGTGTGTATAATCAATCAAAGAGAAATCAATTGGTAAGGACAAGCAGATCAGTGGAAGCAATGACCGGTAAAAAATAATAATAAATGGGAGCAATGTCCAATAAAAGATAATCCAATATTGTAAAAAACAAAGTAAAGTCTATGGATGTAAATCATCGGTGTAGTTGATAGATATGAGAGTCAAGTGGGTCTCTATATATCCAATACCCAGGGCAGCTTCCTGTTGAGCGAAGTCAGCTCTCCATTAAAGACATGAAAAAAATCCAAAAGGAAAAGCGCCTCTTAAGTATCAGAATTTATTGTAATAAAAGAATTACATCAAAGCACTTACATATAAAAATGTAGACTTCCAAGGAGAACTGTTCCCATTGTCGCCACATCCAGGTGTGAGTAAAATGGATAACGGCCGGGCGGATGGCCGCGGACCTCCGCTCGGAGACGCCGGCTGTTGTGCGGTGAGCGAGTGAGCACTTCCGCGTTCCAGCAGGGTCACGTGGTCGATGACGTCAATCGGGCAGTTCTAGTATCTGGGATCCACTACGCGTTTCTGAGCATGCGCGAAGCTCGCAACGGGCATGCGCGCTCCTTTCTCAAGTGTCTTTCACAAAACCAAATAATATACACCGATTTGGGTTATTTTTACCAAAGATATGTAGCGGTATACATTTTGGCCAAAATATATGAAGAAAAAATTACTAATTTGCAAAATTTTATAACAGACACGAAGAAAAATGCATTATTTTACAGAATTTTCAGGCTTTTTTCATTTATAGTGCAAAAAATAAAGAACCCAGCAGTGATTAAATACCACCAAAAGAAAGCTCTATTTGTGTGAAAAAAAGGACAAAAAATTCATTTGGGTACAGTGTTGCATGACTGAGTAATTGTCATTCAAAGTGTGAGAGCACCAAAAGCTGAAAATTGGTCTGGTTATTAAGGGGGTTTAAAGTGGGGTTCCACCCAAAAAAACAAACCTATCTAAAAAATTCTAAAAAAAAAACCAAAAAAACATTTGGATATTTTTTTTTTTTTTACTTACCTCTAAATGCCTGTTGCTAGGTGGTCCATCGTAGTCTGCCTGTCCCTTAGCCTGGGCTGGTGACATCACTTCCTCCTCGGCACAGGAAGGGCTCCGCTCTGCTCCCTCCCTCCTGTCAATCATCTGGGACCCAATTCAGGTCCCAGGTGATTGAGCGGCCAATCACGGCGCACGGCGCCGCTCGCGCATGCGCAGTGGGTGCCAGGCTGTGAAGCCACAGCCCGGCGCCCACAGTTGAAATGCCGGCGCTGACGAGCGGAGGGGGGAGACGAGCGGGGCCTCGATCCCCCGCATCGCTGGACCCAGGGACAGGTGAGTGTCCAATTAAAAGTCAGTAGCTGCAGTATTTGTAGCTGCTGACTTTTAATTTTTTTTTTTTTGGACGGCCCCCCTGGGTGGAACCCCACTTTAAGTGCCCAGTGGTCAAGTGGTTAAATCTCCTGCTGCTGGGATCTCATATCCCCAATCCTGGGCTGCAGTTGTCCACATGACTGAATCCCAAGTAGTACACCCGGTAGTTCCAGCCAGGTAGCACACGTATTTATCTGCCCAGGTCAACTTGCTTGCTTCTACCTTATCTCCACAATCTGTCATCTGGCAGAAATCCACCTGCATAGTACTGGTGGTTCCTTCAACAAAGGTGAGGTTCAATGCTCTTCCTGTCTCTTCCCAATTGATTGGTTCTCCCGTGTCTCCTATCTCCCCGTATAGAGGCCTCTCCTAGAGTCACCAATACTCTCACGAGGAACAAAATCCCTACCATCCTATCTGAAGTGAGGGGGGCCTAGATAGCGCCTTTTCTTCACCAAGGTTGAGACAAGCAGACCTTTTATCTGCCTCCCTTTGTATTTGGACTTTCCCCTTCCTTCAGTTTTTCTGTCCCTACTCTGCCTATATTTACCTTTTTACAGTGGGATTGGTGAATCCAGATAGTCCTTTCAGCAATTCTTACTGCAGTGGGAGTAGTAAGGAGTACTTGATATGGCCCGTCCCACTTAGGGGAGTGCCAATGCTTCTTTTTGATCACCTTGATGAGCACCCGATTTGTACTTTGTCTTCTCCTATGGGCTCTCCTTCTGGAATGGAACACTCTTGGTTAATTTGTTTCTGTTTTAATAACCTTGACATGTATTCTGCTAAGGTTCTCTCCCCTTCTTCTGTGTGGGTTTCATTTGGTAATAAAGGTATTTTATAAGGTCTACCATACATCATTTCAAATGGACTCAGCCCCTCTTTAGTGGGGATGATGTGCATGCTTAAAATAGCTAGTGGGAGACAGTACATCCAATTTTTCCCTGTCTCTTCCATAGCCTTTTTTAGCTTGCTCTTTAATAACCCATTATGTCTTTCTACAAGCCCTGCTGACTGAAGGTGATATGCACAGTGATTCTTTACTTCTATACCCATCATTTCTGTTAGGTGTTTTTATGGTCTGATTTACAAAATGTGGACCATTATCACTATAAATCTTCTCTGGTGTCCCAAATCTTGGAATGATGTCTTTTAGTAAGGCTTTGGATACTGTTAGGGCGTCAGCACTTCCTTTGGGGAATATCTCTACTCATTTGGTCAATACATCAATGATTTCCAAACAATATTTCTTCCTTTTCACATTTGTCTAATTCAATAAAATCCATGCAAATGTGTTGGAATGGATATTGCGGTGTGGGGAACTTCCCTTTCCGTGGTCTTATGCCTCCCTGAGCATTGTGTCTTGCACATATAATGCATTTAGAACAAAAAGTTTTTTAGTAGTTTGTGAAGCCATAGGCTGTACATACCTTATTTAACATCTCAGTCATCCCCCTGTTTGACACATGAGTTACTCCATGTGTCAATACTGTTGCATACCTAAATAAGGATTTTGGTAATACCAGCTTTCCTTCAGGTGATGTGTAGATGTTATCTATTATTGTGCAACCTTTTGTTTTCCAATATTGCTTCTCCCCAGGGGATACATTCTGCTGTATATCAGTAAGGACTGTATGATCTATCTCTATGATTTCCTGTTCTGTCATGTGTCACTTCTGCATATCCAGTTACACTTGTGCCATCTGGATTTTTCGTACTGGAGCCATCAGCAAAAAGTGTCATGTCAGGGTTAGATAACGGTACATCTTTCCAATCACTTCATGGCAGTACCTTTTCAGCGATGGCAGCAGTACAATCATGTTTATGACCATCAGTAGGAAGTGGTATTAGGGTGGATTAAACAATGTAGTACATCTCTGTATTGTTAAGTGAGGTTGTGTCAAAAGTATTGTTTGTCATACAGGAAAGGTGTCGTGCTGGGCTCAAATGTATGGACCAACGGGGCGCGGTCAGTATTGAATACCCGGAAATCCAAGCTCTACAAAAATTTGTCATGCCCAAAAAAGACATCATTTTTTTCGTTGTTTCTGGCTTCGGCACCTGGTGGAGGGCTCAAATTCTCTCCTCATCCAGGTGTCGACCTTCTTTTGAGATATTTTACCCTTATGCCGCGTACACACGAGCGGACTTTACGGCAGACTTTGCCCGGCAGACTTTTAGCCGGACTTTACGACGGACTTTCTGAATGAACGGACTTGCCTACACACAATCCACCAAAGTCCGTCGAATTCGTACGTGATGACGTACGACCGGACTAAAACAAGGAAGTTCATAGCCAGTAGCCAATAGCTGCCCTAACGTGGCTTTTTGTCCGTCGAACTAGCATACAGACGAGCGGACTTTTCGACCGGACTCGATTTCGACGGATTGATTTAAAACATGTTTCGAATCTAAGTCCGCCCAACTTTTGAGAAAACTAAGTCAGCTGGAGCCCACACACGATCGAATTGTCTGACGAAATCCAGTCCGCCGGGCAAAGTCTGCCGTAAAGTCCGCTCGTGTGTACGCAGCATAAGTATTTGACCTGCTGTTGCCACAACTGAAGTTTAGTTTTATTTACCTTATGCCCTTGGTATAACTGCCTGGTTAACAGCTTGTAAATCCTGTACCATTCTCCAGCCTGTGGAAGGCGGAGCCTTCTTAACAGGAAAAAGAGGGGTATTACAGGGGCTATACCCTCCTCTGCTTCCTTCTTAAGGGGGTATCTCCTTCATCACCTTGCACAAAAAAACTTTACTTTCACATTTTTTTTTTCCATCGCTTTCAAATACTTCTCAGAATGCTTAACATATTGCAAAACATCTAAAACTGATGCAGTTCGGTAAGTAACCATGTTTTTAACAATGTAATCCTTATGATCCTGTTTTAATCCATTAACAAAAGCTATCTTTAGCTGTTGTTGATATGCACTATTCACATCCTCAGCTTCGGGGAGCCCAGAGAACACTTTAAAAACTTCTCGTAGTTTATTTAGATAATCACTGACACTTTCCTTGTCTTCCTTTACAGTCATATTAATCTTTTGCCAGTCAGTTCGTTACACCCATCGGAGATTGCATCTCTGATAGAAGGCAGTCAATCTGTCTGTCAAATCTTGGCTATCAAGGGCCAGTGGTTCCCCTCTTTGTTGAGGGGGTACTGTGGCTACACAGGGATCCCAATTTCCCTTTACTGATGCCCAATCTGATCCTAGAACCCTCCTTAAGGCCCTTTCCACTTCGACCTCGTTTAGCCTATAACTGTTCCTCAGACCTTCCATATTTTCAATGATTTGGTTTGGGGCCCCAAACTTAGGATATTTAATATGCTCGGTAGCTTTCTGCACGTCACTCTCAGTCCATGGTCTAAAAACAGTCACAGTTAGGGGCTGACCGTTTTGTCTGCTTCTTTGTCCACTAGGGGCAGTTGGGCTTGGCATTTCTCTTTTGTTCTCCTTCCTTCTACTCTAATTCTAGCGTGTTCAAACCAGTATTCCGCCATTTCTAATCCATACTTTTTTTTTTCCCTTGAGTTTAGAATACAAGACTGGTAATTCTACTTTCAAACTTTGCCAAAATCTATATAAAACAGCAAACAAAGTCCAAACTCTCCAAACAGGAAATAAACATATACATATACATACATACACATACACACATACATATATATATATAACAACTTATACCTTTACCTTATTTACTACAAAGTACAGTTGGTCAAAACAAACAGTATTCTTAACGTTCTTATCAGAATCTTTTTTTTACACACACAGACACACAAAAGAGGAAGTGCACTTAGGTATCCGTGAGGGGGGGGGGGAGGAGTGAGTGAGTCCAGTTTTTTTTTTTAACCACAAGTTTGCAGCCAGACAGACAGGCCTTTTATCAACCTGTAAACCACCAGACTGGCAACCCTTGGATCACAGAAAAGCAAAAATATCAAGACTCCCCACACATAAAGTTAGCAGTAATGTTAAACATGAGGAGGAAAGAGTGAGAGTTAGTCTCATGATTTAACAAATGCAGCAAACGGAACAGTGCAGGAAATATTGCTCTCGAGAGAAAAACAGAAAAACAATTGATCTATGGGGGAAGTGTTTCTGATCAAGTTAGATTGATTCCTGCTCATACATTCACTTCCTGTTTGTCCCAACCACCACTCAGTTAGAAAAAAAACCTGAAATGGCCACTGTGACTCTCTGTAATCTATCCAGATTACTTGTAGTCACTATTCACAACAATTATCATCTATCATCTTTCGGTACCTTCAATTTTTCAATTCAATCTGTCTCGGACAGCGGGCTACGTCTATTTACCATGCCTCTGTCTTCGGCCCCTGTGTCACCTAGATCTTTTACGATCAATACAGTGACGGCATACTCAATAAAAACCCAAATCGCCTTGAGTAGAAGAGAAAAGAAGAGAAAAGAAAAGATCTGTCTTACCTTTCACAGACTCGGAGGACTGGATCAGAAGTCCAGGAGTAGAAGTCAGGTGTGGATCCCGGAACCGACCAGCCTCTTTTTACCACTTAACTTGAGTGGGAGGACCTAGGTCTAGAGTCTGATACTCACCGATATTTTGGACGGAACCGTTCGATCCACCACCTAATCCTTACGTCCGTCTCGAAAGGACCATAATGTCTGTAAAATTTCATTCTCTCACTGATCAGTCAACTCCGGTCATGTTGATTAGAAGACAGATTTATTACAAATGTTTCGATACATAGGGGGGAAACCTGTACACAGCAAGGAGTTCCAGCAGAGTCACACAGGAACCCTTTTACACATGTCATTTTATAGCAGTATTTGGCAAGCTGCCATTGGCTAAGGCACACTGGTGACTCATGGTGCATCATCAGCTTTATTGTCAAAAAAAACAGTGTCCTTTCACAATATGTCCTAATATGGTAAACTTTTGCTAGTTCTTTTAAGTATTGTTTTAGGCGTTAGTCGGAAATAAGCAGGTTGCATAAACAATAAGTTAGCGCCATTTTAGCTAGGAAAATAAACATATAAGGAACAAGGCAAATATCGATATCACTTGTAATTCTTTACATATTTCTTATCACCATGCTGTTCTAAATTTAATCTTTGGGGGATGCCAGCCTGAGGTCATCGATCCAGAGTCCAATTCCAATATATACAAGCTAGTTTGACACGTGGCGCATATGCTCTTATGTGTTCAAACTCTCTGGTAAGCATCCCCTTCACTTGGTGGTGGTTTTCGTCACAATCTGGTTTATCCACCTATTTACAAGATTGAATTTCAACTCTATCTACACGGAGAACTTGTTGCACTTAATAACTGTTTATGGACACTTTTTACAATTTTTTGTTTTAGTCCGTCACATTGTATATTTGATACATAGTTTACAGATTTCAAATGAAATTAGAACATATTTATATGTCTAACATCTTTTTAGGCAATCCAGAATGATTCGTTGTATTTAATTCACTCACTCTAAACTCATCTCCTGTTTTCATTGTTATGAAAATTCACCTATGTATATTGCACTAGGCACGTCATTTTAGTGCTACACTTTTGTTATATTCGTAATATCCAACGGAATGATTTCGTCGGACCTTTTCTGCCGGAAAGTCCAGTCGTGTGTATGCGGCATTAGTGTCCGATTTGTCTGCCGCAATGTTGCAGTCCTGTTATAATGCCTCCATTACTAGTAAAAAATAAATTAAAATTCCATAAAAATATCCCATAAATAGTAGACGCTATAGCTTTTGTACAAACCAATCAATATACGCTTATTGGGATTTTTTTTACCAAAAACATGTAGCAGAATACATATTGGCCTAAATTTAAGAAGAAATTTGGTTATTTAAATTTTTATATTGGATATGTTTTATAGTGGAAAGTAAAAAATATTGTTTTTTTTTTTTTTTAATTGTCTCTCTTTTTTTGTTTATAGAGCAAAAAATAAAAACCACAGAGGTGATCAAATATCACCAAAAGAAAGCTCTATTTGTGGGAAAACAGGACATCAATCTTATTTGGGTACAGCGTCGCACGACCGCGCAATTGTCAGTTAAGGTAACACAGTGCATTCTATACTGAATTATACAAATCTTGTACTCCTCGGGGAAAAGCGAATTTGCTGACTTACATAAATGACATTGATCTCCCTAAGCTGACCATGGAAGATAGAAACACACTGGAAACTGATATTATGGTGGAGGAGGTGGAGAAGGCAATTGCCTCCTTCCCGCCAAGGAAATCCCCGGGTTTGAATGGTCTCCCGTCTGAGTGGTATTACACCTTTAGGTATGGATTAGCCCCTCGGTTACTAAAGGTGTTTGATGCGGCGAAATCGGACGGTAGATTACCTCCGTCAATGCGAGAGGCCTTGGTGGTCCTGATCCCCAAAGGGGGGAAGGATCCCCGAGAATGTGACTCCTACCGGCCGATTTCGTTGATGAATGTTGACACAAAAATTCTGGCAAAAGTTCTTGCAAGTAGATTACAAACAGTCATCACGAAACTGGTTGACGCAGATCAAACAGGATTTATACAGGGCCGCTGCGCACAAATGAATATTAGAAGACTCTTCTTAAACCTCCAGGCGACTCACGACAACTCTGGGACTAGAATGGTGGCTTCTTTAGACACAAAGAAGGCCTTTGACTCAGTGGAGTGGCCTTATCTGTTCCACCTCCTGGAGTCATTTGGCTTTGGCCCTATTTTTATTTCATGGGTACGGCTCCTGTATACGGATCCCTTGATTAGACTGAGGATCAATGGCATTATTTCGGATCCTTTCCCAATATTCCGGGGCACTAGGCAGGGGTGTCCCCTTTCGCCCCTCCTATTTGCCCTGGCGATTGAGCCTCTGGCAGTTAAATTAAGATCTACTACGGCTTTAGGGGAATTTGAGGAAAGAGTGTCACTGTATGCAGATGACATGCTGCTATACTTGCAGGACCCAGGACCCTCACTCTCTACAGCCTTTCAATTGATACAGGATTTCGGGGATTACTCTGGTTTCCGTATAAATTGGAAGAAATCCTCTCTATTCCCTATTGATAAAGAAGTGGTTGTTCCCTCAGATTGTCCTATCCCATTATCCACCTCTTTCAGGTACTTGGGGGTTGAGGTCCAGCTTCCCATCTCTAGGTATCTGGAGAATAACCTGTCACCCATTGTGGGAAATTTTCGAGAGAAGGTACAGAGATGGAGGAACCTGCCGCTTAGTTTGTTGGGCAGGATAAATCTATTTAAAATGATTTTCTTGCCCAAGTTTCTTTACATTCTCTCGAACTCCCCTGTTTTTGTGCCGTTATGAATATTTAAACATATTGACTCAATTGTTGTGGGGTTACTCTGGGGGGCCAAAGCGCCTAGAGTGTCCCTGGCAATACTAAAACTGCCGGTTACAATGGGAGGGTTGGCACTTCCAGATCTGCGCTCATATTTTATGGCTTCCCAATTAGTTTTCTTGCACTGGAGACTGTTCCCACAGGAACCCAATGCCACTACCTTGTTTGAGGCGGCATTGGCTACCTCTCAGGAAACCCTCCAGAATATACTGTATAGAAAGGGCATTCCGGGGAAGAAGATGGGATCGGTCCTGGCACTTCCTGGGAAAGTATTTCACATATGTTCCCAATGGCGAAAAGATACGCCATTGGCACTGTCCCCGAATAGTCCGCTATGGTACAATGGGTCCCTGGGGGAATTTTTGAAATTACCAGATGGGCAAAAGACCTGGGCGAAATATGGTATTAAGTACCTAAATCCGATCTGTCAGAATGATCGGCTGGCCACCTTTGATCAATTGAGAGCCCAGTTTATTGTACCCAAAACATGGGCGTATCGGTATATGCAGTTGACACATGCAGCGAGAGTGCAGTTTGGGGGGGACACAATTTTGGTCCAGAATACGGATTTGGAGAAGGCTTTGATAGACCCCGAACCATCTGGGCGAATCTCTAGATACTATGGAGCGGTGGGACCAGGAATAAAGATAATAACAGCTAGAGCCAAGCAGCGATGGGTAGAGGCTGTCCCGGAGTTGTCGGAGGAGCAGTGGCAGGAGGTACTGGATACGTATGTGGTGACTGTTATCTCATCCACAGACAAAATGATTCAGTTTAGGTACCTCCATCAACAATATTATACTCCTGTTAGACTATACAACATGCAAAGAAAAGAAACAGCTCTCTGTCATAAATGCAGGGAGACAGAGGGCACTTTCATACATATGGTCTGGGAGTGCAGGAAGGTAAGGCCACTGTGGTCGCAGGTAACTGAATTTATTTGCGATAAATTCGCCTTACCTAACATTTGCTTTACGTTGTCTCCTGGGGGTCTTTGACCAGGAAGAGATGAATACATATACTAAGCTATTCCTTAGGATCTTATACTTTGGGGTGCGGAAACTTATTGCCAGACGCTGGATTTATGAAGAACAGCTGACATTAGGAATGTAGATAAAAATAGTTAATGCGGACGTCCTGATGTACAAAATGACATATGAAGCTAGGGGAGCTCCCAAAAAATTTAGGAAGGTTTGGTTTAGATGGGTGGATTCGAAAAACACATTGGATGAGGGAGAGTCATTGAATGGTGGACAGTAAGGGCTGCTGTTTTTTATGTTCTCAATTCCATAATGGAGGGGGGAGTGGGTTCCCTTTCTCTCTTGCGGAGTTTAGAACATGAGATATATTGCAGAAGTAAAGTTAAAAAAAAGACGGATATATACATTTGTGATAATACTGTGATGGGCATTTTTTATTTATGTTTTGTTGGAAATTGTAATCCCAACCACTGTAATGTCTGTTTATTATGATATGTGCGCAATAAAAACTCTTTTCAAAAAAAAAAGGTAACACAGTGCCGTATTGCAAAAAATGGCCTGGTCATGAAGGGGGGTAAACCTTTAGGAGCTGAAGGAGTTAAATTCCTGATAAATGACAGCTCTTGGCTGCTTTGTTCTTTTTGTAAAAAGTTCAGCGATTCCCTTCATCTATACCTTTTATCTGACCCTTATCCTAGATGAGGGTTTGATAAAGATGGTAATGCGGGACCCCACAAAAAAGACATGGGTTTTCCCTAAAAATACATACCAGCACTCTCTCCTTGATTGATGAGATTCTAGTATGGATTTTAAGGGGAAACCCCACTCAATGAACAAGAAAAAAAGTGTTGGGTTCCCCATAATACACAGTCATTTTTATTTCTGGATCAAAAATGCCCTGTCACTCCCATCTCAAATGCAGTCTACTAAAATAAAATGACTGATTTTCAAAATAAAATTTCAACTGGTCCAAATAATTTGATGGAGGGGGGATAATGGTGTGGGGTTGTTTTTCAGGGTTCGGGCTTGGCCCCTTAGTTCCAGTGAAGGCATCAGCATACCAAGACATTTTGACCAATTTCATGCTCCTAACTTTGTGGGAACGGTTTGGGGATGGCCCCTTCCTGTTCCAACATGACTGTGCACCAATGCACAAAGCAAGGTCCATGAAGACATGAATTAGCAATTTTGGGGTGCAGTCCTGACCTCAACTCGATAAAACACCTTTGGGATGAATTAGAGTGGAGACTGTGAGCCAGGCATTCTCATCCACATAAGTACCTAACCTCACAAATGCGCTTCTGGAAGAATGGTCAAACATACCCATAAATACACTCGTAAACCTTGTGGATAACCTTCCCAGAAGAGCTGAAGCTGTTATAGCTCCAAAGGGTGGGCCAACTCAATATTGAACCCTACGGACTAAGACTGGGATGCCATTAAAGTTCATGTGCGTGTAAAGGCAGGTGTCCCAATACTTTTGGTAATATAGTGTATACTCCACTGTCTTTGCACCCAAAAATTACTGCTAAGGGTGGTGAAGGAGGAAATGTTTTTGCATTGGTGTCACTGAAAGGCAAATGCCACTGTGTCTGTGTTAACTGAAGGAGAAATGCTGCTGTGTCAGTTTCAGTGAGAGGAAAAAATCTTCCTGCTGTTTTGTTGTTGTCACTGGATGGAAGAAATTCACCTAAGTTGTTGTCAGTGGGAGGAAACAGTTCAGTTGAGTTAGTGTCAGTGGGGGGAAAAAGTTCAGCTGCATCAGTGTCAGTAGAAGGAAAAAATACCCCTGCATCAGTGTGAGGTAAAAATTCCACTGTTTCAGAGTCAGTGTAAGGTAAAAAATCTCACTGTTATGCCCTGTACACACGGTCGAACATTGATCGGACATTCCGACAACAAAATCCATGGATTTTTTCCGACGGATGTTGGCTCGAACTTGTCTTGCATACACACGGTCACACAAAGTTGTCGGAAAATCCGATCGTTCTGAATGTGGTGACGTAAAACACGTACATCAGGACTATAAATGGGGCATTAGCCAATAGCTTTAGTTTCTTAATTTATTCTGAGCATGCGTGGCACTTTGTGTATCGGATTTGTGTACACACGATCGGAATTTCCGACAACGGATTTTGTTGTCGGAAAATTTTATAGCAAGCTCTCAAACTTTGTGTGTCAGAAATTCCTATGGAAAATGTGTGATGGAGCCTACACACGGTCGGAATTTCCAACGACAAGGTCCTATCACACATTTTCCATCGGAAAATCCTATCGTGTGTACAGGGCATAAGTGTCAGTGGAAGGAAAAAAATGCCACTGTCAGTGGGAGGTAAAACAATAGGAAGTACAAAGGAAGGTAGTTGAAGCTGGGGACAAGCTGTACAAAGGGGTCAGCAGATGGAGAAGGCAGGCAAATACAGAAGGAGGTAGTTGACGGTTGGGAAAGGCAGTATAGAGCAAGAAGTTAATAGTGGAGACTGGTAGCACAGAAGGGACAGTTGATAGTTGAGACAAGCAGTACAGATAAGACAGTTAATAATAAAGAACATGCAGAACACACAGGCTCAATCCCCCCCCACCCCTAAGTTTCAGTTGTCCCCTATCATGGACCCTCATCATTGCCTTCTGCACTCACTGTGTTCTTGAGCTTAGGGCCCCCAAGCAGTTGATAACCAATTAAAAATCAATTTCAAAGCTCTGGGACTACTCAGGTTTTGATGGCATGTGCTCATGTGGGCATGTGCTAGCAGTATGTATGTGTGGTTGTTTTGAGAAGTGTTTTTTTTTGCTGTTGTAGAGAGTATCCTGATACATTTTGCTGTATGTGTACAATGATAATTAAGTGTATTATCTGATCTTACTCCTTTCCCCTGCCCTGGTTCATGTGGGCCCAGGGGGGCAGGGCTAAGATCCCTGATTCCGATGCTGCCAATCACATTTGAGCTTCCTCCCCAAGTGGCGGGGAGGAGGGGTAAGGAGGGAGGGAGGAAAGGAGAGGGATCCAACATCTTAGAATCTGAATTGTGTGTCTAGGGCTAAAATCTGAGATAGGAGTTACAACACATCTGGGACTCTGTCTTTCCAAGGACAGGCTTCCCAAATAGGTGACTGTTCCCACAAATTGGGGATGTCTGGTCACCCTATACCTAAAAAGCTAAATATGTCTGTTATTTTTCTTACTAATGTCTCTGACATAGTCCACCATCATTTTTATCTCTTGTTAAAAAAATGCCTCATCTTTTCCTTTGCAAATAAGGCCTGATAGAAAGGCTTATGTGATGTACAGTGTGTTCAACAATGTTTATGCCTTATATCTCTGTGATAACTAATTTTGATGTTTATTGTAGTTGTTTTTTTTTTTTTAATCTGCCTTGCTTCTTCCTTACATTGCTGCCCAATTAAGCTGTTCATATACTCTCCAGCCACTGTGCTACAGAAATGTCTGAATATCTGTCACTGAAATAAAGTTATGTAATTTTTTTTCTTCAAAGCAATTTCATTGTCTCTGGAATGTGGGGTAGTGTTTTTTTTTAGGTGTTTTTCTGCAATCTTTTTTGATATTTTAACTTACAACAATATACTATATTGTTACATTGTAATGCCCCGTACACACGGTTGGATTTTCCGATGGAAAATGTCCGATCGGAGTGTGTTGTCGGAAATTCCGACCGTGTGTGGGCTCCATCGGACATTTTCCATTAGATTTTCCGACACACAGAGTTGGACAGCAGGAGATAAAATTTTCCGACAACAAAATCCGATCGCGTCAATTCCGACCGTGTGTGGCCTGTTCCGACGCACAAAGTGCCACGCATGCTCAGAAGAAATTCCGAGACGGGACAGCTCGTTCTGGTAAACTTAGCGTTCGCAATGGATACAGCACTTTCGTCACGCTGCAATGTTAAAAATGGTTTAATACAGCGCACACTCTCTTCTTCTTTATAATGTGACAAGAATTAAGTAGTTTTGCTGCTCATATTCACACACACTTCTCACAAACTTTTTATTTGTGTTTTTTTTTAGTGGGATTCCCTGAATATATTGTTATTAGTTGTCACATCTGACAGTTTTATATATTTTTTTTTTTTGGATTTTCAGCCCTTTTTTTTTCTTTAATGTTTGGATTTTTTCCAAGGCTGATCTTTGTTCAATGTTATTTTTATTTTTACTCCAGAATATTTTTGGGTGTGTTTTGTGTGTCAAGTTACCCCAACACCATTGATATCTTTTATTATTTAATCTCAAGGAGATTGTTTGGTGTTGGTGTCCCTTGTTCATTTCACATTGTATATTAGAAATGTACCTGAATCCTCACAAACAAACTGTCATTTTTGAAGTAAAACACATAGGAGAGTATAATTCAAAACAAAACTCCTTTATTAAGGGATCAGAACCAAACAAAGAGGAAGGCAACACTGGATCAACAGGAGAAATTAGCGAAGCCTGGGACCCCCACGGCAGACATCAATTCTTCAACATCAAAATTGGTGGCCTGAGGAGTCCATATGTAAGGGAGGGCAGTCTGGTCCAGAATTTGCAGAGATCCGGATAGCAGCAGATGACATCTGTGTCCCCAGGCTGTGGTACCACAAGAGGCTGCATCTTTTGGCTGACCAGACTGAACCCAGGGCAATCACTGTCTGGTCTTCCTTCCACGCTTCCTTCCAGGCTGTGGCTGTGCAGTTGGAGATGTGGCAGGAGGAGGAGTAGGACAGGGAGGACCTGGAGGAGGACTGGGGGGACCTAGGGGAGGACTGGGGGGACCTGGAGGAGAGGGAGGATGAGGAGGAGGACCTGCAGGAGGAGGAGGAGGACCATCACAAAGGTGTGTCTGAGGTGTCATTTGGCCCCTCATACCTTTCTCAAGAGCCTCCAATATGAGGGCCTCACACATGACTTGTTGGCCCTTCTCCATCCTCTGCATTTTATATGCAATGAAGGCAGCAATGTTCTCCTCCATGGTGTGGGGTGCTCCCAGGACCTCTGTAGCCCTCCAAAAGAATCCTATAGCAGCCTCCTCTAGGGCACTCCTCCTACTGCCGCTTTCTCTTTTCAGGGGGGGTGGAGGGACCTGCAGATCAGCCAGCCGGCTCGGCCCGGCCACCTCCTGGCTGAGACTTCCCTGTGTATGAAAAAGGGACATGGTTTTAGTTTTTGCATCATCAATCACAATCCTAAATTAGTACTCCCAACTAACATCTAGTTAACATCATTGATTGGACAAGCAGAAATATTTAGAGGAATGCTATACCTGGCTCAATCTGGGCTCCTCCACATATCGCCTGGAAGGCCCAGGTTGGGCGTCAGAAGCCTCAGCTGGGGGGGAAGGAAGCGTGGAAGGAAGACTGGAGAGGGATGGCCTGGGTTCAGTCTGGCCTGCCAGAAAGTGCAGCCTGTCGTAGTACAACATCCTAGGGACATAGATGTCATCTGCTGCTCCGGATCTCTGTGAATCCAGGACTTTCTTGCGCTCCCTCAGATATGTGCTCCTCAGGCAACCAATTAATATCTTTAAATAAGTGATGTCTGCCGTGGGGATCACCTGCTTCACAATTTCACACAATTGCTCCAGTGCTGCCTTCCTCTTTGCTTGGTTCTTGAAATGGGGGTGTTTAATCTCCCACAGACATGGCAGCTCCCTTAGCATCTCTAGGAATACTGACATGAAGTCATTATCTTTGAGTAGCATATCCATGTTCACTGCAAGACACAACACAAGACAAAGCCTAATGTCAGACAAAACTCTCCTAATCTTGTTGCAATATAGGCCTCAATCTAGAAGCAGTATAGGCACAAGTTTGTCTCTTACCTTCGTTCTTACGATCGGCGCGTCCAATGCTCCTTCCTCCGCTCACAGATCGTACGTAATACGCATGCGTGTTACGCTTTATACACACTGCGCATGCGTGTAACTCCGCCCGCCCCTGACGTTCTTTCTAGTCTATTCCCCGCCCCTTTTCATTCGGCGCAGTGGGTGAAGAGCATGATGGCGGAGTTCGAGCAGGTGTGTGCTAATTATAGCAACGAGGAGGAGGAGGAGGAAAGCCCGGATCCAGGCACGTCCCGATCCAGAAGGAGACGTTTTAAGGTCACAAATATGTCCTTTGGGGAGATGTTGGAGATGGTCGACATCATGAGGAAGTCCGACTATGACGGGAAGTATGGGCCTTACCCCAACATCAGAAAGGCCAAGATCATGGCGAAAGTGATCAAAAGCCTTCACAGGAATTTCGGGGTACGAAGATCTAAGGATCAGCTCAGGAAGCGGTGGTCGGACCTGAAGTTGAGAGAGCCAGAGCAGTACCGAAAGATCCGGAGAGTGCTGCAAAAAAGTAAGTAGTTGTGCTGTGTTCCTATTCTTTCTGTCTTTTATTACGTTCGTGCTGCTCCATATGCTTTTATTAATTGTAACGTTTAAAAGGGCAACTTTAATGTTCATGGGCCCATTATTTGTTCATATCAAACATTTTTCTTTCGGCCTCTAGAACACCATTGTTTAGGCCATATGCATTTTCCCACATTTTTTTTGGGCCTACATGGATGCCAAATATTTGTTTGTGTAGATGGGTTTGTTACTAGAATGAAATGCAAACTAGATTGTGTGTAAGGAGATCACATCTGGACACTGGAGTACTAGTGTGGGACACCAGAACACCATTTTTATTAGGGGGCCCCTCACAGGTGCTCCAGTGTATACTATAGGGGGGCTACATCTGTGAAGCTTGTACCAAACAGGTAAAGTATTGCAGCTTGACTAAGGCCAATAAAAAAAATACATCTTGGAACTCGGCTAAAATAGACAATTGTACCCCACTTCCAAGCAATGTTTCCTATTTCTAGTTCTGCCATCAAATATCTGTGTGCTAATTATAACATTTTTGTTTTACATAGGGGAGAAAAGACTCGGAGGACACCCCTCATCTGAGGAGACCAGAGACCCCCCACCTCTGGAAGACGGGGAACTTACACCAACACAAGAAGAGCAGGAGGAAGAAGAAGATGTGGTGGAGATTGGCACCACAACAGGTGAGTGTCTGCGACCACAGACTCAGGTAAAAGAGATGGATGGTGGCAGATTTTTGAGACATGTTTTTTTTTTCTTTCTCTCTTTTTAGGTGATCGTAATGTGAGGGATAGAGAACGCTTTACTTCAGAAAGTGCCCAGATCCTGATCGGGGAGATCATGGGGTGTAATGCCGAACTGCAAAACATCCAGCAAAAAATCCATGATGTTATTAAAAAAAATAATAACATCATTGATGTTTTGGGGCAAATTTAAACCCCACAAAATCACTTTTTGTATTGTGGTCCAAACTTTTATATTTTTTTGCAATGTTTTGAAAAGCCAAATTTGGAGGATGCACACAGTGTGCCAACATGTGCTATCTGCCATCACGGGAGATCAATGGACGCGTTTTGGGGGTGCAACCCCTTTCTTCAATTATAAAGTAGCGTTGAGGAAGGGCTTGCTCCCCCAAAACACGTCCCTTGATCCCCCCTGATGGCAGATAGCACATGTTGACATTGGGAAATTCGTGTGCATCTTCCAAATTTGGCTTTTCCAGGGGTGATTTCCCCCCATCTGAACGCTATATCAAACCCAGTTCCTAAATACTGATGTCTGATATAGCCTTCAGGTTTTACCTAATGTGAACTTTGTAAGTTCAAGTTTTTTGGCTTTCTTGTTGGTTTTACACAGGCCTGTTTTATCTGAAATAGACATTTCGAATTTTGCTAATGCTACTGCAAAAATTGTTATACAACAAACATGTTGGTTTGTTTTAAAAACCTTGGGTAAATGCACATGTGATTGTGCAGGTATAAAAAAGTGGCTTACTCAAGAATGTGTGGATTATTGTCTCAACACTACAACACTTTTGGGGTGATGTAATAGCTGTTTGATGCAAAAGTGGGGGTTATTTCCTAAGGGCAAATCCTCTTTGCACTACAAGTGCAGTTTCAGTGCAGTTGCAAGTGCACTTGTAGTGAAATGTGTTTTTGCATTTAGGAAATAACAGCCAACAGTGCTTTGTATAAGGTTACCGAATCACGACATTTTCTGCACTCAAAACATTTCTGTCAGGGTCAGCTAAAACAAACACAAGCAGTAAATGTCCACAAAGATTTTATTTTTTTTTTTATTTGAAAAAGGCTTCACATATTGTCTGGCATATTGATAGCCCCCCTACCCGCAAAGAACTCCAGGTAGCGTAACCGGACATCACGGGCACTCAGGGAGGGCAAGCCAGGACGGCCACTTTCAAGCGCCATCAGTGTGGTTTGATGTAGGATTCCGGCCTCAGGCCCAACTGAGCCAGCATAGTTGGCCGAATGTTTCCGTAAAAAGTTATGGAGAACACAGCACGCAAGTATTATATGGTTCAGTTTATACTCTGCCATATGGATAGGTGTCAGAAATAGGCGGAACCGGCTGGCCAGGATTCCAAATGTGTTCTCCACCACTCTTCGGGATCTGGCCAGCCGGTAATTAAAAACCCTCTGTTCCAGGGTGAGGGTCCTCATCGGGAATGGCCACATCAGGTGGTCCCCCAGCGCAAATGCTTCATCAGCAACGAACACAAATGGGAGTCCTTCCACATTGTCCTCTGGAGCTGGCAAGTCCAAGCTGCCATTCTGGAGACGCCTGTAGAACTCCGTCTGGGCGATGACTCCACCATCGGACATCCGGCCATTCTTCCCCACGTCCACATACAAGAAGTCGTAATTAGCCGACACCACCGCCAACATCACTATACTATTAAACCCCTTGTAATTATAATAGTACGACCCCGAGTTGGGTGGTGGGACGATGTGGATGTGTTTCCCATCAATTGCCCCTCCGCAGTTAGGAAAGTCCCACCGCTGGGCAAAGTGGGAGGCCACAGTCTGCCATTCCTGTGGCGTGGAAGGAAACTGTTGAGGAAAAAACAATAAACATTACTATTTTTACTCTGAAACATGGCAAGCAGATTAGACACAAACATTATGGGGCAACCTCCAGATAGCATTTATTAAGGGGAATTTAACAAGGCCAAAGTATAAGGTACACCTATCATATTCCCCCTCCCCCCTCTCATGGGCCATTTCTAACATTATGGGGTGTGTGGAAATCTTGGACAGGTAACCCTCTTCACTTCATTGAGAGATGAATGCCTAAATAATGGGTATTACTTTGAACAGCCCCTCCTTAGTTACACTATTGGCAGTCCACTGGACAGGTAAGAAGTGTCATAATACAAAGATATATATATACACACTGTACACATTTGAGGACATTTAAACATTCTACTATTACCTATCAAGATAATAATAGGATACAAAAACTTTAAACAGTACCATTGGAAAGTATACAGGCAGGCCCTTGCACTACATGCTTTGGGCAATTCACCCATAAATCTGACCAGTAAAGAGGTGGGTATAGTGTGTATGGGTTTGGCAAAGTCAGCAAATAGATGATTGAGGATAGATAGAGAATTGGGATCAGCTGACTTAGCAGTTGGGGGAGGGAGGGTTACTAAAAATTATTTTGGGACACCACAAAAAAAAGCCCCTGGCACTCTGCCTGAATTTAAATCAAAAATTACATTACCAAACATTTTAGGGGGTGTTTGGGGTAAAGCACTACTATGGAGCAGATAAAATACATTGTTAAGTGACTACATGAGGTGAATATAGGGCAGGCGACACCATGCTGGGGAGGTTATTGAAGGGCAAATATGTATGAAGGACCTAAAATAATAATTACATAAAAATCCAGCATGCATGAGGACAAAGGGGACATTCACAGCATATTACAATCATGGTAATTAGGGAATGAGGAAAGAAATACAAGATAATATCAAACATTAAAGACAATAAAATGTGATATAAAAGGATAAAAATCTTACCTTCATATACTCCTTCTGCAGGACCTGTATGATGGCAGAACAGGTCTCTGGGATAATGATCCCCAGAGCCTGGGGGGAGATGCCTGTCGAGAACTTCAAGTCCTGCAGACTTCTCCCTGTGGCCAAATACCGCAAGGTAGCGACCAACCTCTGCTCCGGAGTGATGGCTTGCCTCATGCAGGTATCCTGCCTGCTGATATAGGGGGTCAGCGAAGCCAACAAACGGTGAAACACGGGGTCCGTCATCCTGAGAAAGTTCCTGAAATCATCAGGATTATTCTCACGGATCTCACGGAGCAAAGGCATATGAGAGAACTGGTCACGCTGAAGCAACCAATTCTTGGTCCATGAAATCCTCCCCACCCTGTTAATGGACTGGACTTGTGTCAAGGTCAGGACCCCAACACCAAGCCCCCACACAGCACGAACTCTACGAGGAGTACGCATACGAAACATGGCTAGAAAACGGTCGGCTGCTCAGAACGAAGTAACAGAACGCACTGAAGAACAGCAAAGCCTGTGAAGAGCGACCTGAAAAACAGCAACGAGCAGGCAAGATCACACAGAAAACTCTGATACGAACTGACTGCACGCACTGAAGAGCAGATACAAACCCACAAGCGCAAACTAAACGGCAGAAAACGATCTGAAAGCCACGAGTCTGAAAAAGCGCGAATCGTCTCTCACCAAACTTTTACTAACACGAGATTAGCAAAAGGAACCCAAAGGGTGCCGCGCTTGGTTCTGAACCGGTCTTTTCTAGTCTCGTCGTACGTAGTGTATGTGACCGCGTGGTTGGCGATCGGAAATTCCGACAACTTTGTGCGACCGTGTGTAGGCAAAACAAGTTTGAGCCAACATCCGTCGGAAAAAATCCTAGGATTTTGTTGTCGGAATGTCCGAACAAAGTCCGACCGTGTGTACGCCCTATAACAATACAGTGTGGTACTTGCACTAGATCACAGGATCTGATGTGAAACATGTTTTGCCAATGTTTATGAAATCCTAAAACAATCACTACTCCAAAGCTGTGAATAGGTTGGGACCACCTGCGTCCCTTTTAGAAACAACTGAAGAACGATGGGATGAACATGGTTTTATGACAGTCCAGGTAAAAGGTAGGCTGAGTTCAAGGAATAGTCCAATAATCCAGTCCAAAGTCATACACAAGGAAATCCAAACTAGCAAAGCAGGGCAGTCAGACAGGGAGCTTGATCAGGAACAATACACGTATCACTCTTTTTCACAAGCATCCAAATGAGATTTGAGCTGGCTTATAACAGGCTTGGTTTCCACCCAGAGACTGATCACACTAATCAGCCTGCAGGAGGATAGACAGACAAGGAGAGTGCTATTGCCAAACCCCGGATGCTGGAATGAAGAACAGGATCTAAGTGATCCTGACAAGTGTCCTTTTAATTCCCCTCTTTAGGATGATTTGATGTAGAATCTGATCCACTCTGACAACATAGTCGAACAGTCTTTCCCCTTTGTGTTGGTGAATATGCTCGAACTTCAGGTCAGGTAATTTCTCCACCCTTCCATAAACAGCACACAAGGCCTCGATGTAGTCCATTGCCACGGAGTCCGGTTTTTCCCTCCTCGGGCTTTGGATGACATCTGCTGCAGGACTCTGAGGCTTTCATTTATCCACTTCAGACACACTCCACTCTTCCACTGCTTACAGGGCTTGATCCATCCAGGTCTCAAACTGTTTTTCTCTTCCTGAGGTGGGTATGCATCCCAAGAAGATACACAGCTTTCTATACCCTTGATGGGCTGAGATGGTACTGGTCTTTAGCAGGCTTTCAACTAATAGGGATGGGCGAATGGTTTGGCCAGAGAATGAGTTGGGGCCGAACATTTGCCTGTTCGGCCATTTGCCGAACACTTGAATATGCAGGGTGTTCGCCGGGTTTCCCCCCCGACGAACACTCTGCAATGCACTGAGCATTGCACAGTGCATTCTGCGCTCTGAGCTTTGCCCAATCAGGATGCAGTGTAAGCTGGTTGCTGAGGAGTGGGGCAGGGAAGCCAGCCCCGGTGTCCTTAACAACCGATGAGTCATCAGTAGGGATGAGCCAAACACCCCCCTGTTCGGTTCGCACCAGAACATGCGAACAGGAAAAAAGTTTGTTCGAACACGCGAACACCGTTAAAGTCTATGGGACACGAACATGAATAATCAAAAGTGCTAATTTTAAAGGCTAATATGCAAGTTATTGTCATAAAAAGTGTTTGGGGACCCGGGTCCTGCCCCAGGGGACATGGATCAATGCAAAAAATTTTTTTAAAAACGGCCGTTTTTTCAGGAGCAGTGATTTTAATAATGCTTAAAGTCAAACAATAAAAGTGTAATATCCCTTTAAATTTCGTACCTGGGGGGTGTCTATAGTATGCCTGTAAAGGGGCGCATGTTTCCTGTGTTTAGAACAGTCTGACAGCAAAATGACATTTTGAAGGAAAAAACTCATTTAAAACTACCGCGGCTATTGCATTGCCGACAATACACATAGAAGTTCATTGATAAAAACGGCATGGGAATTCCCCAAAGGGGAACCCCGAACCAAAATTTAAAAAAAAAAAAGACGTAGGAGTCCCCCTAAATTCCATACCAGGCCCTTCAGGTCTGATATGGATATTAAGGGGAACCCCGGCCAAAATAAAAAAAAAAAAAAATGACGTGAGGTTCCCCCTAAATTCCATACCAGACCCTTCAGGTCTGGTATGGATTTTAAGGGGAACCCCGCGCCAAAAAAAAAAAAAACGGCGTGGGGTCCCCCCAAAAATCCATACCAGACCCTTATCCGAGCACGCAACCTGGCAGGCCGCAGGAAAAGAGGGGGGGACGAGAGTGCGGCCCCCCCTCCTGAACCGTACCAGGCCACATGCCCTCAACATTGGGAGGGTGCTTTGGGGTAGCCCCCAAAACACCTTGTCCCCATGTTGATGAGGACAAGGGCCTCATCCCCACAACCCTGGCCGGTGGTTGTGGGGGTCTGCGGGCGGGGGGCTTATCGGAATCTGGAAGCCCCCTTTAACAAGGGGACCCCCAGATCCCGGCCCCCCCCGTGTGAAATGGTAAGGGGGTACTCCTACCATTTCACTAAAAAACTGTCAAAAATGTTAAAAATGACAAGAGACAGTTTTTGACAATTCCTTTATTTAAATACTTCTTCTTTCTTCTATCTTCCTTCATCTTCTGGTTCTTCTGGCTCTTCTGGTTCTTCCTCCGGCGTTCTCGTCCAGCATCTCCTCCGCGGCGTCTTCTATCTTCCTCTCCTCGGGCCGCTCCGCACCCATGGCATGGGGGGAGGCTCCCGCTCTTCTCTTCATCTTCTTCATCTTCTTCTCTTCTTCTTTTCTTCTCTTCTTCTCTTCTTCTCTTCTTCATTTTCTTCTCCGGGCCGCTCCGCACCCATGCTGGCATGGAGGGAGGCTCCCGCTGTGTGACGGCGCTCCTCGTCTGACAGTTCTTAAATAACGGGGGCGGGGCCACCCGGTGACCCCGCCTCCCTCTGACGCACGGGACATGACGGGACTTCCCTGTGGCATTCCCCGTGACGTCACAGGGAAGTCCCGTCAAGTCACCGTGCGTCAGAGGGGGCGGGGTCACCGGGTGGCCCCGCCCCCCATTATTTAAGAACTGTCAGACGAGGAGCGCCGTCACACAGCGGGAGCCTCCCTCCATGCCAGCATGGGTGCGGAGCAGCCCGGAGAAGAAAATGAAGAAGAGAAGAAGAGAAGAAAAGAAGAAGAGAAGAAGATGAGGAAGATGAAGAGAAGAGCGGGAGCCTCCCCCCATGCCATGGGTGCGGAGCGGCCCAAGGAGAAGAAGATAGAAGACGCCGCGGAGGAGATGCTGGACGAGAATGCCGGAGGAAGAACCAGAAGAACCAGAAGAACCAGAAGATGAAGGAAGATAGAAGAAAGAAGAAGTATTTAAATAAAGGAATTGTCAAAAACTGTCTCTTGTCATTTTTAACATTTTTGACAGTTTTTTAGTGAAATGGTAGGGGTACTTTTGTACCCCCTTACCATTTCACATGGGGGGGGCTGGGATCTGGGGGTCCCCTTGTTAAAGGGGGCTTCCAGATTCCGATAAGCCCCCCGCCCGCAGACCCCCACAACCACCGGCCAGGGTTGTGGGGATGAGGCCCTTGTCCTCATCAACATGGGGACAAGGTGTTTTGGGGGGCTAACCCAAAGCACCCTCCCAATGTTGAGGGCATGTGGCCTGGTACGGTTCAGGAGGGGGGCCCGCACTCTCGTCCCCCCCTCTTTTCCTGCGGCCTGCCAGGTTTGCGTGCTCGGATAAGGGTCTGGTATGGATTTTTGGGGGGACCCCACGCCGTTTTTTTTTTTTTGGCGCGGGGTTCCCCTTAAAATCCATACCAGACCTGAAGGGGCTGGTATGGAATTTAGGGGGAACCCCACGTCATTTTTTTTTTTTAAATTTTGGCCGGGGTTCCCCTTAATATCCATATGAGACCTGAAGGGCCTGGTATGGAATTTAGGGGGACCCCTACGTCTTTTTTTTTTTTTTAATTTTGGTTCGGGGTTCCCCTTTGGGGAATTCCCATGCCGTTTTTATCAATGAACTTCTATGTGTATTGTCGGCAATGCAATAGCCGCGGTAGTTTTAAATGAATTTTTTCCTTCAAAATGTCATTTTGCTTTCAGACTGTTCTAAACACAGGAAACATGCGCCCCTTTACAGGCATACTATAGACACCCCCCAGGTACGAAATTTAAAGGGATATTACACTTTTATTGTTTGACTTTAAGCATTATTAAAATCACTGCTCCTGAAAAAACGGCCGTTTTTAAAAAATTTTTTTGCATTGATCCATGTCCCCTGGGGCAGGACCCGGGCCCCCAAACACTTTTTATGACAATAACTTGCATATTAGCCTTTAAAATTAGCACTTTTGATTTCTCCCATAGACTTTTAAAGGGTGTTCCGCGGCATACGAATTTGCCGCGAACACCCCAAATTGTTCGCTGTTCGGCGAACTTGCGAACAGCCAATGTTCGAGTCGAACATGAGTTCGACTCGAACTCGAAGCTCATCCCTAGTCATCAGCTGTTAATGAGTTTCCCTGCTGACAGCTGAACAATACATACCGTATTTATTGGCGTATAACACGCACCCCAAGTTTAGGAGGGAATTTTAAGGAAAAAAACTTTTAGGGGGGAAGTTTAAGAAAAAAAGCTTACATTTAAATGCCCATCAATGCAGCCTTATCAGTGTCCATCTGCAGCTTTGTCAGTGTCAGTGTAGCATTGTCCATCATTGCAGCCTTGTCAGTGTCCATCATTGCAGCCTTGTCAGTGTCTATCATTGCAGCCTTGTCAGTGTCTATCATTGCAGCCTTGTCAGTGTCCATCATTGCAGCCTTGTCAGTGTCCATCATTGCAGCCTTGTCAGTGTCCATCATTGCAGCCTTGTCAGTGTCCATCATTGCAGCCTTGTCAGTACACTGAACTCCCGTTTAAAAATGGCGCCGTCGTTCTCCGTGGCTCTCGCCGGCTTTCGCCCGCTCTCAACGGCTTCCGGACGCTCACGGCCATTCTCGGCGGCTTTCGGCTGCTCACGCGGGACTGTGAGAGCCGCCGAGAGCGGGCGAAAGCCGCCGAGAATGGGCAAAAGTGGCCGAGAGCCTCACAAACGGCGGGGGATCGGCGTATAATACGCACCCACGATTTTCCCCTGATTTTAAGGGGAAAAAAGTGCGTGTTATACGCCGATAAATACGATAAACAAAAAAGTGGCGGTAAAAAAAATAAAGGAAAAAAACAGCGTGGGGTCCACCCAGTCCATACCAGGCCATTAGGGTCTGGTATGGATTTGGGAGGAACCCCATCCCAATATAAAAAAAAAAGACATGGGGTCCCAAAATCCATACCAGGCATGCAGCCTGGCAGGTCAGCCTGAATCATACAAGGGCCACATGCCCTCAACATAGGGGGTGTGTGCTTTGGGGAGGGGCCCTGCCCCCTCAAAGCACCTTGTCCCAACGTTGAGGCCTCTTCCCGACAACCCTGGGCTGTGGTTGTCGGGGTCTGCGGGTGGGGGCTTATTGGAATCTGGAAGCCCCCTTCGACAAGGGGGCCTCAAGATCACGGTCCCCCCTATCTGAATGGGTATCGGGCACATAGTAATAAACACAAGAGACAGCTTTTTGTCAAATCCTTTATTAAGGACCTGGACCCAAAAAATAAAAAAGATGTGCCACTTTACAGGCACAATAAGGTGACCCCCCAGGCATTATATTTAACCACTTCAGTCCCAGACGATTTGGTTGCTGAATGACCGGGCCATTTTTTATGATTTGGCACTGCGTCCCTTTAACTGACAATTGCGCAGTCATGCAACGCTGCACCCAAACAAAATTGACATCTTTTTTTTCCCCACAAATAGAGCTTTCTTTTGGTGGTATTTTATCGCCTCTGCGGTTTTTATTTTTTGCGCTATAAACAAAAAAAGAGCGACAATTTTGAAAAAAACATAATATTTTGTACTTTTTGCTATAATAAATATCCCCATTTTTTTTTTTTTTTAAAAAGCAAATTTTTTCTCAGTTTAAGCCGATATGTATTCTTCGACATATTTTTGGTAAAAAAAAAAAATCGCAATAAGCGTATATTGATTGGTTTGCGTAAAAGTTATAGCGTCTACAAAATAGAGGATAGATTTATAGCATTTTTATTATTATTTTTTTTTACTAGTAATGGCGGCGATCTGCGATTTTTATCAGGACTTCGACATTATTGTGGACACATCAGACACTTTTGACACATTTTTGGGACCACTGGCATTTATACAGTGATCAGTGCTATAAAATGCGAGGTCTCTTGAGGGAGCAGTGGCTCAGAGGGCGTAGCCTTCTCTCAACCTCCCTGCAAGCCCTCCTCCCTGGACGATCCCTCCCCTGGATACCGAACCCGGAAGCGGACGGACGACCTGTGACGTCACGCACGCTCCACGTGCGCTCCACGCCGGCCCCTAGTCTCTTCCTGATGGCCAGAGAAGGAGCTCCCGGCTGGTAATCCACCTTCTGCAGCCCAGCATCCCTGCAGCGTCACCACCACAGGATCAGAGGGAACACCAAGGACCACATACCTATACAGATGAGCCTTTTATATGTTTTTATTCTGTAAGTGTGTTTTTACCTGGTGTCATTAAACATCATTTGTTAATACTACACTCAGGTGGTGCTTCCTTCTCTACCCCTCTCTCATGCCTCACAGAACAGAACATGG
The DNA here is from genome assembly GCA_037952925.1 of Lithobates clamitans. Classification (NCBI taxonomy): domain Eukaryota; kingdom Metazoa; phylum Chordata; class Amphibia; order Anura; family Ranidae; genus Lithobates; species Lithobates clamitans. The sequence continues at coordinate 3,013,271 of JBBGZY010000250.1, forward strand.
ATTTGTGTGTTTACACACACACACGTCCCTGTTCCGCCTCTTGTGCCCGCGATCGCTCGTGGCCGGAGGTCATCGCGACCATCGGCCACGAGCATTGGCACCCCTGCTGTGACCTGCCGAACTTCCACAATAGAATGATGGCAGCTGATTGGCAAGCCGTTAAAGGAATTTTTCTTTTTTATTGCTGCACTTTAAGCATAGTTAACCACTTAAGGATGGCCCCACGTACATATACTGTGGCAAGGCGGCCCTTAAAGCGGTGTTCCACCCAAAAAAAAAATAAATTAAAAGCCAGCAGCTACACATACTGCAGCTGCTGGCTTTTAACAATAGGATACTTACCTGTCCTGGAGTACAGCGATGTCGGCACTGCAGCTGATGTGTCCATCAGCTGTCGGGTGCTGCCACTGCCGTTGTGGGTAAGGGTACCCTACTGCACATGCGTGAGGCCCTGCTCCTCTCTTCTACTGGCCCGGCTACAGGGAAAGGAGGAGGGAGCCCCACGGTGATGTCACGGTCCACGGCCCAGATTCCCGGAAGTGGAAACTGGATACCTATGATTTCTTCCATCGGCTCTGAGGGGGGGCTTGCGCCGTCAGAGCCGCGCTCCCACTGTAATTGGACACAGCAGGAGCCGGCGGGTCTGGCAGCCGTGATGGCTGCTGGCCACACACAATCGTTTGGGGGAATGACAGAACCGCGGTAAACAAAGCAGACTGTCAGACAGGAAGAGAGAGATCTGTGATTCCTGCTAATCAATACAGATGTGTCTCTTCCTCAAGTAAGTCCATCCCCCACACAGTAAGAAAGCACACCCAGAGAACACAGTTAACCCCTTAATTGCCCCTGATGTTAACCCCTTTCCTGCCAGTGTCATTTATACAGTGTCAGTGCATTTTTTTTAGCACTGATCACTGTATTGGTGTCACTGGTCCCCAAAAAATTTCACTTGGTGTCAGATTTGTCCGCCGCAATGTCGCAGTCCCGCTAAAAAATTGCTGACATTACTAGTAAAAACAATTAAAAAATTAAAAAGTCCATAAATCTATCCCATAGTTTGTAGACCCTATAACTTTTGCGCAAACCAATCAATATACACTTACTGGGATTTTTTAAACAAAAATATGTAGCTGAATACAAATTGACCTAAACTGATGAAGAAATTAGATTTTTTAATTTTTTTTTATTGGATGTGTTTTATAGCCGAAAGTAAAATATATATATTTTTTCAAAATTGTTGGTCTTTCAAAGGTGATCAAAAACTACCAAAAGAAAGCTCTATTTGTGGGGAAAAAAAGGACATCAATTTTATTTGGGTACAGCGTCGCACAACAGTGTCAGTTAAAATAATGCAGTGCTGTATTGCAAAAAATGGATTGGTCAGGAAGGGGGTAAAACTTTCCGGGGCTAAAGTGGTTAAAATCCCTGCTCCTGAAAAAAAAAAAATTTTATTGATACATGTCCCCCAGGTCAGTACTCAGACCCATTTGCCCCTGTCTGGAGGAGCAGCTTCCGTCATATGCTGGAGAAAGCATTAGGCGTTATGCTTCCTCCAGCCTGCAGGGGGAGATAGACCAACGGCGGACTTTCCTTCCTCTCTCCCCTATCACATTTATCACATGACTGGAGAGAGGAACGAGAAGCTGCCTTCAAAACAGTGAGTACATGTGGGAGGGGGGAGGAGAGGGAGGACACTGATGTGAAGGGCTGCTGATGGGGGCTCTCTGATGGGGACTGTGATGTGAAGTGGGCTACTGGTGGGGACTGTGATGTGAAGTGGGCTGCTGGTGGGGACTGTGATGTGAAGTGGGCTGCTGGTGGGGACTGTGATGTGAAGTGGGCTGCTGGTGGGGACTGTGATGTGAAGTGGGCTGCTGGTGGGGACTGTGATGTGAAGTGGACTGCTGGTGGGGACTGTGATGTGAAGTGGACTGCTGGTGGGGACTCTGATGTGAAGTGGGCTGCTGGTGGGGACTCTGATGTGAAGTGAGCTGCTGGTGGGGACTCTGATGTGAAGGGAGCTGCTGATTGGGACACTCTGATGTAAAAGGGACGCTGTTGAGGACACTCTGATGTAAGGGGGGCGCTGTTGGGGACACTCTGATGTAAGGGGGACACTGTTGGGGACACTGTTGGGGACACTGATGTAAGGGGGATGCTGTTGGGGACACTCTGAGGTAAGGGGGACGCTGTTGGGGACACTCTGATGTAAGGGGGACGCTGTTGGAGACACTCTAATGTAAGCGGGGCACTGTTGGGGACAATTTGATGTAAGGGGGATGCTGTTGGGGACACTCTGATGTAAGGGGGACGCTGTTGGGGATACTCTGATGTAAGGGGGGTGCTGTTGGGGATACTCTGATGTAAGAGGGGCGCTATTGGGGACACTCTGATGTAAGGCGGACGCTGTTGGGGACACTCTGATATAAGGGGGATGCTGTTGGGGACACTCAAAATTAAAGTGGGCCAGTCATGAGGAAGTCCAGGGCCAAATTTTTGTCCCAGTCCAGCCCTGCCAGTCGGTGGCGGTGAGTCAATTCTCTCTTCAGTCCTGTACTCGTTACATGACTTGCTTGAGCAGCCCATGATGAGTACCCTGGACGAGCCCCCAAATGTAGCGCTACCCTCATGGAGGCAGCTCAATGAATCAGTACCCCACTGGTTACCCTGACCATGCAAGTCCTCCGATACCTTTGACACTATCGGTTCAGACATTTTGCTAGAGACCAAGACACTCAGAAACACACACACACAGTTCAAATGAAACAGTTGAACTTGGTTTACTGAGGCATTAGAAGCATTAGGATTCAGTAACATAAGCTTGTCACTTGCAGAAGGTTTACTATGACAGTAATACTGATGGTAAAAGACAGTCAAAAAGGAACAATAACTGATTGCAGGATATAATGAACACTTACTCTGTTTCGGTTGAAACCTATAGGAACAGGCAGAAGAAGGGCAGAGGAATGACCATTTCTTATGTCAGACCACTCCCCTCTGTTCCTCAAGACCACAGATTAAAAAAAAGATATAACACTGTTTTTAAATCAACATAAACAGTTTAACCTTTAAGTCTTTAACTCGCTCTTATTATAAATAGAGTCTTAGGTGAAAGCCTAGAATCTTCAGCTAGCTTTTTGGTGATATACTGGAGATATCCTGATAAGCAGAGTGAAGTAAATGAGACTGATGTGTAGGGATGAGCCGAACACCCTTCCGGTTCGGTTTGCATCAGAACATGGGAACAGAGCAAACATTTGTGTGAACATGCAAACACCATTAAAGTCTATGGGACACGAATGTAAAAAATCAAAAGTGTTCATTTTAACCACTTCAGCCCCGGAAGGATTTACCCCCTTCCTGACCAGAGCACTTTTTACAATTTGGCACTGCGTCGCTTTAACTGCTAATTGCGTGGTCATGCAATGCTGTACCCAAACGAAATTTGCGTCCTTTTCTTCCCACAAATAGAGCTTTCTTTTGATGTTATTTAATCGCCATTGCGGTTTTTATTTTTTGCGTTATAAACGGAAAAAGACCGAAAATTTTGAAAAAAAAATGACATTTTTTACTTTTTGTTATAAAAAAATCCAATAAACGTAATTTTAGGCCAAAATGTATTCGGCCACATGTCTTTGGTAAAAAAAATGTCACTAAGTGTATATTTATTGGTTTGCGCAAAAGTTATAACGTCTACAAACTAGGGTACATTTTCTGTAATTTACACAGCTTTTAGTTTGTGACTGCCTATGTCATTTCTTGAGGTGCTAAAATGGCAGGGCAGTACAACCCCCCCCCCCCAAATGACCCCATTTTGGAAAGTAGACACCCCAAGGAAATTGCTAAGAGGCATGTTGAGCCCATTAAATATTATTTTTTTTCCCAAGTGATTGAATAATTACAAAAAAAAAAAAAAAAAATTACAAAAAGTTGTCACTAAATGATATATTGCTCACACAGGCAATGGGCATATGTGGAATTTCACCCCAAAATACATTGAGCTGCTTCTCCTGAGTACGGGGATACTACATGTTTGGGACCTTTTGGGAGCCTAGCCGCGTACGGGGCCTTGAAAACCAATCACCGCCTTCAGGATTTCTAAGGGCGTAAATTTTTGATTTCACTCCTCACTACCTATCACAGTTTTGAAGGCCATAAAATGCCCAGATGGCACAAAAAAACCCCAAATGACCCAATTTTGGAAAGTAGACACCCCAAGCTATTTGCTGAGAGGCATGTTGAGTCCATGGAATATTTTATATTTTGACACAAGTTGCAGGAAAGTGACACATTTGTGGGACTTTTTGGGAGCCTAACCACGTACGGGGCCCCGAAAACCAATTACCGCATTCAGGATTTCTAAGGGTGTAAATTTTTGATTTCACTCTTCACTGCCTATCACAGTTTCGGAGGCCATGGAATGCCCAGGTGGCACAAAACCCCCCAAAATAACCCCATTTTGGAAATTAGACACGCGAAGCTATTTTCTGAGAGGCTTAGTGAGTATTTTGCAGCTCTCATTTGTTTTTGAAAATGAAGAAAGACAAGAAAAAACTTTTTTTTTTTTTCTTTTTTCAATTTTCAAAACTTTGTGACAACAAGTGAGGTCTACAAAAATACTCACTATACCTCTCAGCAAATAGCTTGGGGTGTCTACTTTCCAAAATAGGGTCACTTGGGGGGGTTTTGTTCCACCTGGGCATTCCATGGCCTCCGAAACTGTGATAGGCAGTGAAGAGTGAAATCAAAAATTTACCCCCTTAGAAAGCCTGAAGGCGGTGCTTGTTTTTCGGGGTCCCGTGCGTGGCTAGGCTCCCAAAAAGTCTCACACATGTGGTATCCCTGTACTCAGGAGAAGCAACAGAATGTATTTTGGGGTGTAATTTCACATATTCCCATGGCATGTTTGAGCAATATATCATTTAGTGACAACTTTGTGCGAAAAAAAAAAATGTGTCTTTTTTCCGCAACTTGTGTCACAATATAAAATATTCCATGGACTCGACATGCCTCCCAGCAAATAGCTTGGGGTGTCTACTTTCCAAAATGGGGTCATTTGGGGGGGGGGGGGGTTTGAACTGTCCTGGCATTTTATTCACAACATTTAGAAGCTTATGTCACACATTACCCACTCTTCTAACCACTTGAAGACAAAGCCCTTTCTGACACTTTTTGTTTACATGAAAAAATTATTTTTTTTTGCAAGAAAATTACTTTGAACCCCCAAACATTATATATTTTTTTTAAAGCAAATGCCCTACAGATTAAAATGGTGGGTGTTTCATTTTTTTTTTCACACAGTATTTGCGCAGTGATTTTTCAAACGCATTTTTTGGGGAAAAAACACACTTTTTTAAATTTTAATGCACTAAAACACACTATATTGCCCAAATGTTTGATGAAATAAAAAAGATGATCTTAGGCCGAGTACATGGATACCAAACATGACATGCTTTAAAATTGCGCACAAACGTGCAGTGGCAACAAAATAAATACATTTTTAAAAGCCTTTACAGGTTACCACTTTATATTTACAGAGGAGGTCTACTGCTAAAATTACTACTCTCGATCTGACCTTCGCGGTGATACCTCACATACATGGTGCAATTGCTGTTTACATTTGACGCCAGACCGACGCTTGCGTGAGAGCAGGGGGGGGAGTGCTTTTTTTTTTTTCCATTATTATTTTTTTACTTTTTTATCTTATTTTTAAACTGTTCCTTTCATTTTTTTTTAATCATTTTTATTGTTATCCCAGGGATTGTAAATATCCCCTATGATAGCAATAGGTAGTGACAGGTACTCTTTTTTGAAACAATTGGGGTCTATTAGATCCTAGATCTCTCCTCTGCCCTCAAAGCATCTGACCACACCAAGATCGGTGTGATAAAATGCTTTCCCAATTTCCCAATGGCGCTGTTTACATCTGGCGAAATCTAAGTCATGAAATGCTCGTAGCTTCCGGTTTCTTAGGCCATAGAGATGTTTGGAGCCACTCTGGTCTCTGATCAGCTCTATGGTCAGCTGGCTGAATCACCAGCTGAATTCTCAGGTTCCCTGTTGAGACAGGAGAGCCAGAGAAAAACACGGAAGACGGTGGGGGGGGGGCATTCCCTCCCACTGCTTGTAAAAGCAGTCTAGAGGCTAATTAGCCACTAGGATTGTTTTTACATGAAAGCCAACTGCTGGCTGAAAAGAATGATACCAAGATGATACCTAAACCTGAAGGCATCATTCTGGTATAACCACTCAAAGTCGTGAATTGCGTACCTGAAGACAAAAAAATGGTTAACAATAAAACACAGTAAACGGTAAAGTATAAAAAATTGCATACCTGAAAAGCAAACATGATAAAACATAATAACAATAAAACATTGCAGAATAGAATACAGTAAAAAAGAGCAGAACAATAGAGAGAGAATAGAGAGAGAGAGAGAACAATGAAACGACAACTATTTTTCTTTATTTTATATATTTTTTTTGTGGTTTTTTTTTTTTACACTTTTTTTTGTAACTAACTTTTATAACTGTAACCGTTTCCAGGTTCGGGTCTCTCAAAATGCGATGGCATCTTGGGAGACCCTATGAAAGTGTTCCTAGTTTGTGCAATGCTGTACCCTACGCTAATACGCAACTAGTGCATGGTCGCGTTCAAAACATTCACCAATACAAAGACCAGGATTATCAGGACAGGAGGGACAATAATAGCAGGTGTCACGCCTATATCCGCGCTTGCTGCAGACACAACATCTTTTTTGGGGGGGTTCGTTGGGTAGGGGTACTCGGGAGGACATAAATATGCCTCTCATGCAGCTGACTGCATTTGGTTGGGGATGTAAATGAGGGAAGTACAGGCGCTGCCGAAGCGGTGGGTTCCCAATTATTAGGATTGGCGAATGCAGCAGGAAGGGCATTATGGGCACGACAGGCCTGTTTGTCTTCTTCTTGGTGGCAGCGGGACACTACTTGTGCTTGCCACCTAACCAGCTTGAACTGCAATTATGGGACTCGCCACGTCACCAAGTGTTACTGCAGTGCTAGTTTGACTACGACCGGGGTGTACTAGGCCGCTGGTGCTTGCCAGTTCACCAAAACGCTACCAAAAAAACTGTTAGCGATCGCAGGGATAAGGCCTGACTCTGCGAACGCTGCAGTTATGCGTTTAGTGTTTTGTAAGTGACAGTGATCGATCGATACTGCACTTGGGTGGGCTGGGCTGGGCCGGGCGGAGGGGCCAAACGCAGGTGCTAGCAGGTATCTGGGCTGATCCCGCTAACACTGCATTTTTGGGAACCCTAAACTGCTGGGGACGCTAGTATAGATCTGATCAGATCAGATATTGATCCGTTCAGATACAGTAGGTGACCGCGATATTGTGTCAATCTCACCGCATTTCTCGGCGAGTCTTGAGACACGCGAGCCCCGTCGCAGGAGCCAGCGCCGAGATGGCTTACTCATCGGGAAAGGAAAACTTTGTTTTCCTTCCGCGATGAGTGACAGGCAGTGCTGACAGCTGTCTGGTATGAATCCTGAGGCGGGAACACCGAGCCAAATTTTAAAAGAAAAAACCGGCGTGGGTTCCCCCCCCAGGGGCATACCAGGCCCTTAGGTCTGGCATGGATTGTAAGGGGAACCCCCTACGTTGAAAAATCGGTGTGGGGGTCCCCCCCAAATCGATACCAGACCCTTATCCGAGCATGCAGGCCGGCCAGGAGGGGGGTGGGGACGAGCGAGCACCCCCCTCCTGAGCCGTACCAGGCCGCATGCCCTCAACTTGGGGGGGTGGGTGCCTTGGGGGAGGGGGGCGCCCTGCGGGGCCCCCCACCCCAAAGCACCTTGTCCCCATGTTGATGAGGACAAGGGCCTCTTCCCGACAACCCTGGCCATTGGTTGTCGGGGTCTGCGGGCGGGGGGCTTATCGGAATCCGGGAGCCCCCTTTAATAAGGGAGCCCCCAGATCCCGGCCCCCCACCCTGTGTGAATGAGTATGGGGTACATGGTACCCCTACCCATTCACCTAGGGAAAAGTGTCAATATAAAAAAAACACACTACACAGGTTTTAAGAGTAATTTATTAGTCAGCTCCGGGATCTTCTTCCGACTTCGGGGGGTCTCCTTCCGACTTCTCCCGGTGTTCGCCCTCTTCTCCCGGGCCCCGCCGCTATCTTCTTCCAGCTCTATTACCTGCGAGGGGCCCGGTCTGCTGCCGCTGTCTCGTCGCCGCTGTCTCGTCGCCGCTGTCTTGTCGCCGCTGTCTCGCCGCTTCTTCTCTTCTTCCCCGATGTTGACACGACGCTCTCTCCGGCTCGAATGCTGTGTGCGAGCTGCGGAGCCATTTTATATAGGCGGTGACCCCGCCCCCTTACGACGTCATGGTCCCAGCATGCGCAGGGACTCTGGGGTCACGCCCCCTTAGTCCCTGCGCATTGGTACTGGCGCTAACCTGACGCTGCTTGGGGCTGGTGCTTGCCAGTTCACCAAAACGCTACCAAAAAAACTGTTAGCGATCGCAGGGATCAGGCCTGACTCTGCAAACGCTGCAGTTATGCGTTTAGTGTTTTGTAAGTGACAGTGATCGATTGATACTGCACTTGGGTGGGCTGGGCTGGGCCGGGCAGAGGGGCAAAACGCAGGTGCTAGCAAGTATCTGGGCTGATCCCGCTAACACTGCATTTTTGGGAACCCTAAACTGCTGGGGATGCTAGTATAGATCTGATCGGATCAGATATTGATCTGTTCAGATACTATACCACTAAGGGAGGTGTATTCTGCATGCGTGGGTGTTAGCGGTACTGGTGCTAATCTGACGCTGCCTGGGGCGACGCATATCACCGCCGGGCGATCAGGGGGCTAAACCTTTATTCGGTAATAAACGGCGGGTGCCCTGACACTATAGATAATAAACGAACTAACCAGCGTCACCCGTAACAGTTATACGGTGATCAGTGGTGAAAGGGTTAACTAGGGGGCAATCAAGGGGTTAAAACATTTATTAGATAGTATATGGGGGTCCCTGTCGCTATAAAATGCTGACGGCGAACCTAATTATTTACCTCCCTAACTAGCGTCATCAGTGACACTAATACAGCGATCATAAAAATGATCGCTTAGCGACACTGGCGACGGGTGTGATCAAGGGGTTAAAACTTTATTAGGGGGGTTAGGGGGGTACCCTAGACCTAAAGGTCTGACACCATGCAGTAATCAGAAAAAAAAAACTGCTTGGTGTCAGTGTGACAGGGGGGGGGTGATTGGGGGGTGATGGAGGGTGTAAAGTGTGCCTGGCATGTTCTACTGTGATGCAGCAGCAGGAAGATTCTCATTGGCTGGGAGCGATCGCGAGGGGGGCCACCAATGGATGGTCTCCCCCTCGCCTCTTATCGCTCCCAGTCACAAGCCGACCGCCTCGGGCAGGTACGTGATTCTGCCTGCCCGTGCCATTCTGCCGCAGTATATCTGCGTGAGGCGGTCGGCAAGTGGTTAAAGGCTTACATGCAAGTTATTGCTATAAAAATCTATCAATGCAAAAAAGTTTTTGAAAAGGAGCAGTGATTTTAATAATGCTTAAAGTGAAACAATAAAAATTAAATATTCCTTTCAATATCGTGCCTGGGGGATCCCCTTGGTCTTCCTGTAAGGTAGTGTATCTTTCCCATGTCGATAACAGTACCGCAGCAAAATTAAATTTATAAAGGAAAAAATGTAATTTAAAATTGCTCGTAGCTGTAATGTATTGCCGGATCCCGGCAATATACATAAAAATCATTGAAAAAAACAGCGTGGGTTCCCCCCAGTCCATACCAGGCTCTTCGGGTCTGGTATGGATATAAAGGGGAACTCTGCGCAAGGGTAAGGGTCCCCCCAAAGCCCCTTGTCCCCATGTTGATGGGGACAAGGGCCTTATCCCCACAACCCTTGCCCGGTGGTTGTGGGGGTCTGCGGGCGGGTTCTTATCGGAATCTGGAAGCCCCCTTTAACAAGGGGGCCTTCAGATCCCGGCCCCCCCATGTGAATGTATATTGGGAATATTGTATACCTATCCATTCACCAAAAAAGTGTTAAAAAAGTAAAAATGTCAGGAGACAGTTTTTGACAATTCCTTTATAAAAAAAAAAGAAAAAAAGTGTCCTGTGATGGCCATCCATCTTCAATCATGGACACGGAAAATAGAAAAAAATAACAAAAATACTCCGCCTCAATGGGAGGCGTCCCGCCGACTGCTGTTTTTTTGCTGTGACAACTCTTATGTAGGCAAGGGCAGGGCCATCTGCTGACATAACTGGATGACCCTGCCCCCCTCTGACAGCACATGATGGCACATGCCTATATAACAGCTGTCACAGCCAAGAGACAACAGTTGGTGGGACACCTCCCATGGAAGTGGAGGTTTTTTTTTCTTTCTGTTTTTCAGGTCCGTCGGCACCATGAAGATGGATGGACATCGCGGAACATTTTTTAAATTTTTTTAATAAAAGACTTGTCAAAAACTGTGTATTGTGGTTTTTACTTTTTGACACTTTTTTTGGTGAATGGGTAGGGGTACAATGTACCCCTACCCGTTCACATGGGGGGGCAGGATCTGGGGGTCCCCTTGTTAACGGGGGCTTCCAGATTCCGATAAGTCCCCCCCACAGACCCCCACAACCACCGGGCAAGGGTTGTGGGGATGAGGCTCTTGTCCCCATCAACATGGGGACAAGGTGCTTTGGGGGGGACCCCAAAGCACCCTCCCCATGTTGAGGGTATGGGGCCTGGTCCAAAGGGCCTGGTCTGGATTTTGGGGGGGACCCCACAACATTTTGTTGTAAATTTTGGACACAAAGGACCTGGTATGGACTGGGGGGGGGACCCATGCCGTTTTTTTTCTTAATTCTGTCATAGGGTTCTTCTTAACCACTTCAATACACTATATTATATATTGTACACTGCACTATATACCATGCACTGTATTATATATACTACACTGACTGCACTATATACTTTGAACTGCAGTATATATACTATACGGACTGCACTATATACTCTGAACTGCAGTATATACAGTCCGGTCCATAAATATTGGGACATCGACACAATTCTAATCTTTTTGGCTCTATACACCACCACAATAGATTTGCAATGAAACGAATAACATGTGCTTTAACTGCAGACTTTCAGCTTTAATTTGAGGTGAAATCAGGTGAACGGTGTAGGAATTACAACAGTTTGTATATGTGCCTCCCCGTTTTTAAGGGACCAAAAGTAATGGGACAATTGGCTGCTCAGCTGTTCCATGGCCAGGTGTGTGTTATTCCCTCATTATCCCATTTACAAGGAGCAGATAAAAGGTCCAGAGTTAATTTCAAGTGTGCTATTTGCATTTGGAATCTGTTGCTGTCAACTCTCAATATGAGCTCCAAAGAGCTGTCACTATCAGTGAACCAAGCCATCATTAGGCTGAAAAAACAAAACAAACCCATCAGAGAGATAGCAAAAACATTAGGTGTGGCCAAATCAACTGTTTGGAACATCCTTAAAAAGAAAGAACGCACCGGTGAGCTCAGCAACATCAAATGACCACGGAAAACAATTGTGGTGGATGACCGAAGAATTCTTTCCCTGGTGAAGAAAACACCCTTCACAACAGTTGGTCAAATCAAGAACACTCTCCAGGAGGTAGGTGTATGTGTGTCAAAGTCAACAATCAAGAGAAGACTCCACCAGAGTGAATACAGAGGGTTCACCACAAGATGTAAACCATTGGTAAGCCTCAACAGGAGGGCCAGATTAGAGTTTGCCAAACAACATTTAAAAAAGCCTTCATAGTTCTGGAACAACATCCTATGGACAGATGAGACCAAGATTAACTTGTACCAGAGTGATGGGAAGAGAAGAGTATGGAGAAGGAAAGGAACTGCTCAAGATCCAAAGCATACCACCTCATCAGTGAAGCATGGTGGTGGTAGTGTCATGGCGTGGGCATGTATGGCTGCCAATGGAACTGGTTCTCTTGTATTTATTGATGATGTAACTGCTGACAAAAGCAGCAGGATGCATTCTAAAGTGTTTCAGGCAAAATTATCTGCTCATATTCAGCAAAATGTTTCAGAACTCATTGCACAGCGCTTCACAGTGCAGATGGACAATGACCTGACGCATACTGCGAAAGCAGCCAAAGAGTTTTTTAAGGGAAAGAAGTGGAATGTTATGCAATGGCCAAGTCAATCACCTGACCTGAATCCGGTTGCGCATGCATTTCACTTGCTGAAGACAAAACTGAAGGGAAAATACCCCAAGAACAAACAGGAACTGAAGACTGTTGCAGTAGAGGCCTGGCAGAGCATCACCAGGATTGAGTGGTGTTGGTGGTGCCAGAACACTGTAACCACTCAAAGTAACGCTTGTTGGGCGCAAGAATGGGCCCTGCTGTTAAATATTGTTTAAAAAATTTTAATGACATGCCTCAGTCAAACAGGGGCAGAAAAATTGGGCCTTGGGTGATGGTGGTGATGCCACAACACTGTAACCCCTCACAGTTACTCTTGCTGGGCGCAGGAACAGGCCCTGCTGTTAAATATTATTTCAAAAATTTTAATTACATGCCCCAGTCAAACAGGGGCAGAAAAATTGGGCCTTGGGTGGTGCCACAACACTGTAACCCCTCACAGTTACTCTTGTTGAGCGCAAGAATGGGCCCTGCTGTTAAATATTATTTAAAAAATTGTAATTACATGCCCCAGACAAACAGGGGCAGAAAAATTGGGCCTTGGGTGGTAGTGCCACAACAATGTAACCCCTCACAGTTACTCTTGTTGGGTGCAGGAACGGGCCCTGCTGTTAAATATTATTTCAAAAATTTTAATTACATTCCCCTGTTAAACAGGGACAGAAAAATTGGGCCTTGGGTGGTGGTGGTGGTGCCACAACACTGTAACCAGGCTGAAAGGACAGGTGATCCTATTGGACGTCTAGGAGGAAGGGGCAGGCACGAGAGCCAGCACGGGGATTTGTGTGTGTAAATACACAAATCCCTGTTCTGTCAGGGGAGAGGAGACATATCGTTTGTTCCTACTAAGTAGGAACAACGATATATCTCCTCCCCCAGTCAGTTCTATCCCCATAGAGTTAGAACACATCCAGGGAACACACATTTAACCCCTTGATTGCCCCCTAGTGTTAACCCCTTCCCTACCAGTGACATTTACACAGTAATCAGTTAATTTTTATAGCTCTGATCTCTGTATAAATGTCAATGGTCCCAAAAATGTGTCAAAAGTCTCCGATCTGCCTGCCGTAATGTCGCAGTACCGCTAAAAATCGCAGATCACCGCCATTACTAGTAAAAAAAATAATAATAATAAAAATGTCATAAAAATGCCATAAATCTTTCCCATAGTTTGTAGACACTATAACTTTTGCTGTGAGGTATAAATAATAAAAAGTGTAATGCCGCGTACACACGGTCGGACTTTTCGTCTACAAAAGTCCAACGGACGCTGACGGACTAAAGCTGGCTGGTAATCCGATCGTGTGTGGGCTGCTTCGGACTTTCAACGTACTTTTTTAGCCTCAAATCCGACGTACTTTAGATTTGAAACATGCTTCAAATCTTTACGTCGTAACTACGACGGACCCCGAAGTCCGCTCGTCTGTATGCTAGTCCTACGGACAAAAAAACGACGCATGCTCATAAGCAAAAACTAAACGGAAGCACTCGGTCTAGTAAAACTAGTGTTTGTATTGTAGGTAGCACATTCATCACGCTGCAAAATCTGTGATCGTTGAATGCAGCGCATTTTATTTCTTCTTTACGAATGCTCTAAAGAACGAAGGTGTTTTGCTGTTCATAATCAGAGTTCTCCCAAACTGATTTCTGAATTCTTTTTCTCTTTGATCTCATGAATGATATAGTATGCTTTTTATAAACAATGTTTCCATACTAATAATACTTTTTCCCTTTTTTTTTTTTTTTTTTTATGTTTGTAAAGTTACCACAAAGAACCCATTATTCTTTTTTATTTTTTTTCTAGTGATTATTTTTTAATTTTTAGATAAAGTTAACCCAAAGCACCGTTTTTGTTTATGTATATATTTTTTTTTCAAGACTTACCACTTGAACATTCTTAACATTAGTAATGTATTTTTGGTGTGTTTTTTTAAAACTCAATGAGATTGTTGTCCCTTGTTAATTTAACATTGTGTGTAAAATCAATGATTTAAAAGAAAACACATAAAAGTCTTTTGCTAAACT
>JBBGZY010000251.1:0-2500 GCA_037952925.1 Lithobates clamitans
GTCGGTGCTAAAGACTACAGTTTGTCCTGTCCAGTGGTGGCCCCAGAGTTGTGCGGCTGCCACTATGGGGTAAAGCTCAAAGAGGGCAGATGTTTGGGAAAAGCCGGGTATGATTAGTATCTGTTGAGGCCATGGTCCTGAAAACCAATGATGGCCAAAAATTGCCGCGAAACCTGTGGAGGCTGCGGCGTCCGTAACCACCTGGGGTGAATGGACCGAAACTACAGGTATGAATAGCGATATGCCATTCCAGGCGGACAAGAATTCCTCCCACATGGATAGGTCCGCTATGGCTGCGGAGTCTAAATTCAAAATCTGATCAGGGTCTTGAGTTCTTGACAGAAATCTGAGTAGGCGTGATACAAACGTGCGGCCTTGTGGAATAATTCGCATAGCGAAGTTGAGCATACCCAGGAGGGACTGCAACTGTTTTTTGGTACAGTCCTTGGTGTGTGTAAACTCGTGGAGGACTGCCCTAATGCGTGTTAGTTTGTCGAGGGGGAGACTGGCTTGCATTGCGCAGGTATCCAAGCTGACCCCGAGAAAAGTGATGCTATTTGCTGGGCCATCCACTTTGTGCTCAGCAATAGGAACATTGAGGTTTCCAAAAATTACCCTAAGTTTGTCGAGATCTCCTGGGGGCTTGCTGGGTGGTTCTATCAGTAGGAAGTCATCTAAATAATGGATGACTTCATGGCATTGACCCTTGTGTAATAGTATCCAACTGAGGGATTGGGCGAACGTGTCGAAGAGCCACGGGCTACTCTTCGAACCGAAGGTGAGCTTTGTAGCAAAATAATATGTTTCCTTCCACTTGATGCCATGCCAGCACCAAAGGGATGGGTGGATGGGCAGGAGTTTGAAGGCATCCGAGATGTCGGCTTTGGAGAGCCAGGCGCCTGTGCCTGCTTTGATGATCGCCTGTATTGCCATGTCCACAGAAGAATATTTTAGGGAAAACTCCTCGGAGGGGATCAGGGAATTGAGACTGGGTATGTGGGAAGAATGAGGCGCAGACAAGTCGTACACCAAAGCAATTTATTTGAAAACTTGCCCTTGACAAGCCCAATAGGGCTGACTCTCCATGTGTTGAAAGGGGGGCAACTGAAAGGGCCTATCAC
The DNA here is from genome assembly GCA_037952925.1 of Lithobates clamitans. NCBI lineage: Eukaryota > Metazoa > Chordata > Amphibia > Anura > Ranidae > Lithobates > Lithobates clamitans. The sequence continues at coordinate 1,122 of JBBGZY010000251.1, forward strand.
GTAACCTCGATCCACCTCTGCCTGTAAGAGCTGATCTATGGCTTGTACGTCAATGGCTGCCGAACGAAGATTGGCACATTCGTGGGTAGTGTGGGGAAGTGAAATGAGGCCGGTGTGAAAGCCTGCTGTGAAGCCTTGGATAAGGAAGGTGGCCAGGGAAGGGGTGGGATGTGAAGTGAGATACCATCCTAACCACAAGAGGTTGATCCGGCTTAGTCACGCCTTCTTGTATTGCTTGACTTCGCACAAAATCCTGGGGTGTGCTCTATGACATATGGTGCAGAGGTGAAGTAGACGGCACTGGCTGAAGTTGCAGGACCCCTGATTAAAGTTATTACAGATGGCTGCCCCTCCCACGGTTCGGACTGGGCGTCCGAGTTTGTCCACCTGAGGCGTTGGTTCAGGGATCGGCTGAGCCTGTACTGATCCTGAGGTAGAGGGAAACTCGAAAGGCCGTCTGTTTGCCGTATTGGCACACCAGGTGGCAGTGTGGGTGGAGGACTGGCAAATCGCACACAGAGGTGAGCGTAAGCCGGCAAAGTGGCGGCAGAAGAGTTCTGTGTCCATGAGACTCCAGTCTGTGGTGATCTGGAACTGTATGAGTCTGGCCGCGGCCTTGGCTGAAAAAGAACGGTGGTAGTCGTAAAAGGCAAAACCACCGTACTTGTGGCCTAAGTCTACCACAGTATGGAGATACAAGTCCAGCTCTTCCCGCCTGCTAGGGGTGACTGAGCACAGGACATCTCTGAGCATGCCAAAGGCCAGTGTAAACTCTGAGACTGTTAGCTTGCGGTTCAATCTGGGGTCTTTAGATTTAAGGACCACTGATATGTCGCCCCAGGAGTAGGCTTTATTTTCTGCCAAATCATGCACGGAAATGAGGAGAGAGGCCAGGTTGACGTCCTTGCCGTCCAAGATGTCCTTCCTGATACTGGTTGGGACCAGGTGGGAGGGGTAGACAACGTGGCTTGAGCCTGAGGTACCTGCAGGAAGAGGTGTCAAGCTTTGAGTTGCCGTTGGGTCGGGGACAGCCGTGGCCGGTCGGGCCTCCAGAAGTGCAACCCTGGTTTGGACGTCTGCAACTGAGGTGGATAGAGATGACACCATCGTGTGTAATTGTGAAATGGCCGATGATATCGACTGAAGGGATGCCTGTTGGGTACTGGGTCCTGCTGCTGGTGGGGGAAAGAGGAGTTTGAAAAGCTCGCCTTTCCTTGCTGTGGCAGGGAAGGGGACACCTCTGCGTCTGAGCTCTGCCGTCAGTTTGGGGATAGTCCATCCCCTAAGAGATTGGACGCTGCCGCTTTCTGAAACCGGAGAAGGTGACAGAGGGGCCGCGAGGTCTTCGCTGCCGGTCTGAGACATGGTTGCTCTGGTGA